>JARNME010000404.1:61568803-61716384 GCA_030179655.1 Scaptomyza flava
ATAATTCAATTCACCAATTGATTGTTTGTGCAATGTCCGTCATGGTGTCTGTGCGTCTGTATGAACGAAACTTTTTTGCACACCCTTCCAGATATATACTTGAAACTTTGCAATTCTCTTTATCTATAGGATAGTAAATTAAAGTGTCAAAATTGGGGTTCTACGACAACTGGGGGGGCTGGCAAATCGACAAATTCGATAACTCAAAACCGATAAATCCACATATTTCGCACATCCTTACAGCTAGAACTACCAAATTTGGTAAGAAAATAGCTACTAGCAACCCCCAAAAACTGCATCAAAAATTTTGGAGCCACGCCCCCCCATTCCGCCCCAAGCCCACGGCATTTTAAAGTCAAAAACGCCTATATCTCCCACAGTTTTTGAGCTATAGCCACCAAATTTGGTGCCAAGATAGGTGATGAGGACCCCCCAAACACTGCATCAAAAGTTTGGATGCCACGCCAACCAATACTACCCTAGCCACCCCCATCCGCTCCAACGCTTCGTCAAAAACGGGAATGCGTGTATCTTCCAGAGTTGTGGAGCTAGAGCCAGCGAATTTGGTAGGAAGATAGCTGGTAACGACCCCCAAAAAACTGTATCAAAGTTTTGGAGCCAAGCCCACCCATCACGCCCCCAGCCGCCCCACATTTTGAAATCAGAAATGGCTATATCTCCCACAGTTTTTTAGATAGAGCCACCAAATTTGGTGCCAAGATAAGTGATAATGACCCCCTAAAAACTGCATCATCAGTTTGGATGCCACGCCCACCAATACTGCCCTAGCCGCCCCCATCCACC
Source organism: Scaptomyza flava (assembly GCA_030179655.1). Classification (NCBI taxonomy): domain Eukaryota; kingdom Metazoa; phylum Arthropoda; class Insecta; order Diptera; family Drosophilidae; genus Scaptomyza; species Scaptomyza flava. The sequence goes on from JARNME010000404.1 coordinate 61,569,608, forward strand.
CCAACGCTTCGTCATAAACGGGAATGCGTTTATCTTCCAGAGTTGTGGAGCTAGAGCCTCCAAATTTGGTGGGAAGATAGCTAGTAACGACCCCCAAAAATCTGCATCAAAGTTTTGGAGCCACGCCCACCCATTTCGCCCCCCCTTCCCCACTTTGTACAATTTTCGAGCTGGAGTCACCAAATTTGGTATGAAAATAGCAATTGACATTTCACAAAGATCTGCATCAAAAATTTGGATACCACGCCCACCCATACCGCTCCCAGCCCCCCTTTCCCCACACATAACAAACTTCGAGCTAGAGTCACCAAATTTGGAAGGAAGATAGCAATTGAAATTCCACATAGATTCGCAGCAAAAATTTGGATGCCACGCCCACCCATACCGCCCCCAGCCCCCCTCTCCCCACTTGATACAAACTTCGAGCTAGAGTCACCAAATTTGGTATGAAGATAGCAATTGACATTCCACATAGATCTGCATCAAAACTTTGGATGCCACGCCCACCCATACCGCCCCAGCCCCTCTTTCCCCACATTTAACAATTTTCGAGCTAGATTCACCAAATTTGGTATGAAGATAGCAATTGACATTTCACAAAGATCTGCAGTAAAAATTTGGATGCCACATTCACCCATACCGCCCCCAGCCCCCCTTTCCCCACATTTAACAATTTTCGAGCTAGAGTCACCAAATTTGGTATGAAGATAGCAATTGACATTTCACAAAGATCTGCAGTAAAAATTTGGATGCCACATTCACCCATACCGCCCCTAGCTCCTCTTTCCCCATCTTTTACAAACTTCGAGCTAGAGTCAACAAATTTGGTATGAAGGTAGCAATTGACATTCCACAAAGATCTGCATCAAAAATTTGGATGCCACGCCCACCCATACCGCCCCCAGCCCCCCTTTCCCCACATTTAACAATTTTCGAGCTAGAGTCACCAAATATGGTATGAAGATAGCAATTGACATTTCGCAAAGATCTGCAGTAAAAATTTGGATGCCACACCCAATCATACCGCCCCCAGCCCCCCTTTCAACAGCTCTTACAAACTTTCAGCTAGAGTCACCAAATTTGGAAGGAAGATAGTTGGTGGCATCCCTATCTGCATCGGAGAATCTTTAAGGCAGCGTTCACCCTTGTCCCATCCGTACCCCTTTGCAATCAGGCCTCTTTTTTTTTTTTTTTATTATTATTGGACGTAGATGTACTAACGAACAGTACAGTCAAGTGGCCCAACGATACCAAGCACCGGCTTGTTAACGCGCGGACCCACGCACAAAGCGACCCACCTCCCGCCCATCCGACCGAGGGGCGCTCCGCTTATCGTGCGGTTACGATGATCGCAAACATGTAGACAAATGACACAAAACTAACTTTTTAAAAGAGCAATTAGGAGTGGCACTGTGTATTAAGTGGGAAAGATCGTTATAAATAGAACACAGAATACGAAAAGGGTTATGAAGAGCATAATTAGAATTACAAGTTTGAAGAGATATAGGTACAAAATTTCTAGTATTTCTAATAGGAACAGCAAAGTTAATTTGGTTAATTAATTCAGAAGAATCAATTTCACCATTAATTAATTTGTGAAAAAAGGAAAATGAAAGCATTATTCTACGATCACTCAGAGAAGGAAGATCTATTAGTAAAAGTCTACTACGATAAGACGGCAAATTATTGTTAGTGTCCCAGTTAAGACCTCTAAGTGCGAAGAGCAGAAATTGTTTTTGTACCGATTCTATTTTATTCTGATGAATTTCGTATTTCGGAAACCATATACAAGATCCATATTCCAGAATCGGTCGTACAAGAGAAGTATACAGAGTTTTTGTTAAGTAGGGATCGTTAAACTCCTTCGACCAGCGCTTAATGAACCCCAAGACACCAGATGCTCGATTGGAAATTGAAGAAATATGCTTGTCAAACTTAAGCTTTGGGTCCATAAGGATGCCCAAATCGTCAACCCATTCAATTCTATCTAGTGGTTTGTTGTCAATAAAATAAATATTAAAAAAGGGCAAACATCTAAAAAATGACATTACTTTACATTTACTGTAATTAAGATTTAAAAAATTTACTTTACACCACATTTGAAAGTTGTCTAAATCTCTTTGAAGCTGTTGAGCAGCTAGGGGAGTTGCAGCTGACGTGCATAACTTTACATCATCAGCGTACATCAAAACCCGAGAGAACTTTATAACCGATGGAAGATCGTTTATAAACAAAATAAATAAAGGACCAAGATGACTACCCTGAGGAACGCCTGAAGTGACCTGAACCGTCTTGGAAACGGACCCTTTGAATAAAACCCTCTGAGTTCTAAGAGTTAGGTAGTCTTTAATCCAAAGAACTAGAATATTTGAAAAGCCCAAGAGTTCTAGTTTATGTATTAGGAGATGATGATCTACAGAGTCGAAAGCCTTACTAAAATCAGTATAAATAACATCAGTCTGCAATTTGTCCTGAAAACCCTTGATAACAAACGAAGTAAATTCTAACAAGTTAGTGGTAGTAGATCTTTGTTTCATAAATCCGTGCTGGCACGGTGAAATAATAGATTTACAAAGGTGTTGAAGATGGGAGGTTATTAATTTTTCAAAAATCTTAGGAATAGCAGACAACTTGGAAATACCCCTATAATTTTGTTTGGCACTCCGTCAGGTCCTGGGGAAAATATAGGTTTCAAAACATGAAGATTATTTAAAAGTGAGTTTTCAGTGATTTTCAGTCCAAAGATGCGATTCGAGCCATTTATCCGATAAGGGTAAGGCAAACCGACTTGAGATTGACATGAGCTATAAGTCGTTTGAAAAAATTGGGCAAATATATTTGCAATCTCCTGATCAGAATTGGCCTTTGTTTCCTCAAAGAATACTTCCGTTGGGAGTGTCGATGACCTACGCTTCGCATTAACAAAATCAAAAAATCGCTTTGGATCCTGCTGAAACTGTAATCTACACCGAGTCAGGTAATTCTTATAACATAGGTTATTTAAGATATCAAAACTGGCACGAGCAATCAAGTATGCAGAATAGGCTACCGATGAGCCGTTTTTTCTAAATCTCTTGTAGAGTTTAGATTTTCGATTTTTGAGAATTGTCAACTCTCGGGTAAACCACACAGGTTTGTTAGACCTGTTTAGCTCACCAACCGGGACACATAAATCAAATAAAGAATATAAGGTATTATAAAAAATACTGATTGCCACGTCCAAGTCGTCAGACTCGTAGAGGGGAGACCAGTCAGTTTGGGATAAAGCCAGAGCGAGTCCCTCAAAATCAGTTTTCCGAAAATGACGAACTCGACTCAAAGGCATCCTGAAATTGCAACGCGTTCGGGAAGGTAAATTAATCAACAGCTCCAACGTAGGATGGTATAAGTCTTCGGGATAAGATATAGGCTGGGAACGGGAAACGGATGAAGATGATGAATCCAAAACAAAAATCAGATCAAGCATTTTATTGAGAGAATTTGGGATAGCATTAATTTGACTCAATGACATCCCAAGTAGGTCGATTAAAAATTCATTCGGGGCCGTGGGAGTCAGGGCACCAGAGTCAGGACAAGAAATCCAAGTAGCTTCAGCAATGTTGAAATCACCAAGAACTACAAGAAAATCACGATCAGAAAGCAAGGCAGAGACAGAATGAATAGCAGATAGATGTGTCTCATAGATAGACAGATCAGAAGAAGGAGGTATATACGAACAAGTGATAAAAATGTTAAAACCGCAAATGTTTAGCTTTACAGCAATAAACTCTATATCAAAAGAACTATCTAATACGACTGTTTCAGAAGGAAAGTCTACATTCACAGCAATAAGCACTCCACCACCACGCCGAAGAGTACGGTCCTTTCTGTAAATAGAATATGTACTACATAGAATTTCGGAATTGAGAATGTCTTGCCTTAACCACGTTTCAGTAAAGGCAATGACATGGAAAGGGAAAGAAAGACTATTAAGGTATAAACTAGTGAGTTTACTACAAAGACCTCTTACAATCTGATAGCCAAGTAAGAAGGAGGATGTTAGTTTTTTGAACTATCAGTTATTGGGAGAGTTACCTTAGAACCAACCACAGGAAGGGTAGATACAATCGGGGGCCGATTTTTTTTCCTTGCAGTATACTCTTTCACAATTATGTGTTCTGGCCAAAATTCTTTGCAGCATATAGTGCAAAAATCTTGATTCGGAACACTGATTTTAAAAGACGAAATGTTCCGATCATAAGCAAATTTGAATTTCTCCACCGTGAAATTGGCATTCGATTTGGCCTTGATATAGACCTTGACATCATCTGATGTTAAATCAGGGGGAAGCCTTGAAACAAATATTTGTTTTTTAGGTGGAACAGCAACAAATTTTTTAATTATATCCTCCACTGAGGCTGGTTTGGAAGACTCAGTCTCGGATAACTGAATATTTGGCTCTTTAAGTTTAATAGAGTTTTTTTGTTGATTGACATCAACACTACTAACCACCAAAGAAACCGAAGGATCGGGATCAGATAACACAATATCCATGGGAGTTATTGGTATATCATCTAAGTTCTCGATAATTTTAGTTGGAGGGACATGAAGATTTTTATTTACTTTATTTACTTTACCCTGCGGTATCGGAGCGTTTGGAGTATTTTCCGACATCACAGAGCCCGATAACTGCCCAACGTTGGCCTTTTTACGCTTTGGAGAATCCATTACGAGATTTTTCTCGTTAAGGTTTCTTTGAACCGATGAGAACTTTTAACACAGTTTATTCAACTGGCAGAAAATGCCCTCTAAGCCAAGTTGAGTATTTATAAAGCTTGCAATGTCTTTTTTTTCTCCAAACTTGACCAACACGGCCACTCTAAATTAGTATCCTTCATGAGGTCTGAGACACGGCCAGTAATGCCGGCACATTGCTCATGAGCAACATTTGTGCACATCCAGCAGCAGACAAAACCCATTTTTGAGTTTGCGCGGACTTGACAATTCGCATAGCAGCAGACAGACATTTTTATTTAATTTATTAAAAGGGAAGAAAAGTACAAATAAAAAATAAAAAAAAATATCGCTGCAGAAAATTGTTATGATTAAAATACAGGTCCACCCTAAAGTTTTTACCTGTTTTAATACTGGTATCGAGTATGCCGCAGTCGGTTGCGTCCGACTGCAACGTTTATACTTGTTTTAAACTACATTTATTTTATCAAACGCCTCATATGCCGTTTGCTGATCATGTTTTTTTATGTATGTATGTATTTATATTTGTAAAAAGTTAGGTATATAAATAAAGTAAGGTACTTCTCGTTTTTATACCCTTAACCCATAAAATGGGTAAATAAGGGTATAATGGTTTTGTGCAAAAGTATGTAACAGGCAGAAGGAAGCATCTCCGACCCTATAAAGTATTATATTCTTGATCAGCATCAACAGCCGAGACGATATAGCCATGTCCGTCTGTCCGTCTGTCTGCCCGTCTGTCCTTCTGTATGAACGCGTGGATCTCAGAGACTACAAGAGCTAGAGACTCCTGATTTTGTATTTAAGTTCTCCTATACCATGAGCAAAACAAGTTTGCTTCAAATTATCGATAACTATTCTGGTTTCCAATATACACATAATATCGATAACAAAAAATATCGAATTTGGAAAATCTAAAAATGAGGGTTGAAGAAATGGATAATGATAGAACTTTTCTGAAAATTTCGTCCAAATCGGTTGAGAAACACCGGAGATATTGAACTTAATCGATGGAAGCTAAGCCAGTATACCAAAGTCTTATATAAATTTAATATATTTATTGCAACTGGGTTTAGGGTATCTTCTAGTCGGGCTCTCCCGACTAGAGCCTTCTTACTTGTTTTTATTTATTTTTTGAATATATATATTTTTATGTATTTATGTGGTTTCTTTTTGTTGCTGACTCCTTTGTTGTTGTTAAACTTTTTATGTGGTTATTTAAAACTTTTTTGTTGACTTGTTTGTAGAACTCTTGTATTTTTATACACTTGTTTTTAATTGTATTTATTAATTATTAATTATACTCGATACCGATACTTTCCAATTATCTTTATCTATGGGATAGTAAATTAAAGTGTCAAGATGGGGGTTCTACGATAACTGGGGGGCTGGCAAATCGATAAATTCGATAACTCAAAAACGATAAGTCCGCATATTTCACACACCCTTACAGCTAGGACTACCAAATTTGGTAAGAAGATAGCTTCTAGCAACCCCCAAAAATCTGCATCAAAAATTTTGGAGCCACGCCCCCCATTCCGCCCCCAGCCCCCCGCATTTTAAAGTTAAAAAAGCCTATATCTCCCTCAGTTTTTGAGCTATAGCTACTAAATTTGGTGCCAAGATAAATGATGATGGCCCCCCAAAAACTGCGTCAAAAGTTTGGATGCCACGTCCACCAATACCACCCTAGCCGCCCCCATCCTCCCCAACGCTTCGTCAAAAGCGGGAATGCGTGTATCTTCCAGAGTTGTGGAGCTAGAGCCACCAAATTTGGTAGGAAGATAGCTTGCAACGACCCCCAAAAAACTGCATCAAAGTTTTGGAGCCACGCGCACCCCTCCACCCCCTGTCCCCACCTTTTACAAACTTTGAGCTAGAGTCGCCAAATTTTGTATGAAGGTAGCAATTGACATTCCACATAGATCTGCAGCAAAAATTTGGATACCACGGCCTCTTTTTACCTGTTTTAATACTGGTATCGAGTATGCCGCAGTCGGTTGCGTCCGACTGCAACGTTTCCACTTGTTTTTATTTATTTAATTGTTTGAAGATTTTAAAGCACAAAACTTTATAATGCACAGCACAGCGTGATCACAATTGCACTAAAACTGGCAAAAACAAGTAAGATGGCTCTAGTCGGGAGAGCCCGACTAGAAGATACCATGAACGCAGTTGCAATAAATATGTAAATTAAATTTAGAATTGACTTTGGTATAAGGACTTAGCTTCAAACGATTAAATTGGATACCTCCGGTGTTTCTTAACCGATTTGGACGAAATTTTTAGAAAAGTTCTATCGTTACCCATTATTTCAACCCTCATTTATACATTTTCCAAATTCGATATTTTATTGTTATCGATAGTTTGAAGCTAACTTGTTCTGCTCATGGTATAGGAAAAATTGAACTGACGACGCGTGCTAAAGGCAAAGTCAAACAAAGCAAAGGGATAAACCGAAAATGCCACGTCATGCTAACATGCATACATTCATTTTTACACTTGAATGCAGAGCTCGCAAGAAATGCCCGACACTTTCAGAATGTCCGAAAAAAAAACACTCTCATTGGGACATAATGCAAAAAGCGAGCGAGAAACACAGTCATTTCTGTTCTTGATCAATGAGTGGAATGCTCGAGCAATGACAGTTTTTTTCGTTTTCGTTTGGCTCGTGTCTTCTGAGGAGAGTTTTGGGTGAGCATAAACGCAAAAGCCTCTTTTACGTATGTATGCGTGTTTTTGTGTGTTTTGCTTGGGTGTGTCCGTCGGTTAACTACCCGCCAGTATTGGCAACTAGTTCAGTACTAGACTAGAACTAGTTGCAAAGTGAAAATGACTGGTTATCGCTCGATTGCTTTTCAATGCTAACAACTGTCTACTTTTACATGGGGATGTCCTAGGAGGGCAACTAGTTCTGCTTAGCATTACCTTGAAATAGTTCTGAACTAGTTGTATTGGGACAAAATTAGAACTAGTTGCCAACTGACTACTTTGGGACAAAATTAGAGCTAGTTGCCAACTGACTACTTTGGGTCAAAACTAGAACTAGTTGCAGATTGACTACTTTAATAAAAATATTGCAATTCATTTTAGTTGTGACTCAAAATATTAAGTTGTGCACTATTTTATTGGGCTGACAATAAATAAGAATATAGGTAAAAAAAAAATAAAAAAATTTTTTCATTTCAACAACTTTTTTTTATTCACAAAAAATTTTATTTTCTCTTAAACATACATATTTACACATCTGGTGAAGTTGGCAAATTTTTTTTGCCAACGCATGTATTTTTAAAAACCGCTTTTTTTGAACTTGAATAGCCGCCCTCAGCTCTTCTTCAGGAGGTTTGTCCCCCTCAGGTATTGAAGCTGAAAGATATAAAAATTTATTGTTTTTTATACAATAAGTATAGATTCAATGGGTCTATAAACTATTACCTAATAGCACATTGTAAAAATTTGTATGCTCTTTTAATGCCCTTTTCCCGTGAGGTCAGAAACGTTGTATGCTTGTATTATGTTGTCCGCCAGTACACGTTGCAGCCCCTTTTTTAACTCAAGCGGCTGTATTATTGATCTTACAGCCTTGATCTAAAATGCATAAGAAAACGCAATAAGAATGTTTAAGTAAACGCAATGAGAATTAAAAGATATTATTACTTTTACTCACATAGTAATCGCTTGTTTCCTCTGTTATATCGTTTTTGAGAATTATAAGTTGCTCCTCGGTCTCTAGAAGAAATTTGGTGCGGTAGATGTTGTCCGACGTCTTATGCCGCAGCAATTGCGACAGCATGACCCTTTGCTCTGCAATCGCACTTAAAGCAACGTTGAGCTGATCTTTAAAAAAAAAAAGAAGTTTTTATATGTGTATGTCTGAAATTCTAATAAAGCATAAGGATTTTGTACTTTTCAAAGCTCCGCATTCCTGCTGCAAGAGCAAATTCTCCTTCTGCACTGTTTCTGTAAGAATTTATGAATTGAATTAAGATCATACTTAAACATTTAAGGCATACACAAAATCTGCTTGTTTTCCTGAATTATTGTTTCTGAAAATAAAATGAATGACTCAATTAAATTACTTTATGCACTTTAATTGAATTTGTTTATCTTATTACCTTTCAACTCAACCATTGCTCTTTGCAAGTCCTCAATTTTAGACTTTGCAACTGTTTTCTTTTTTTTTTTTGGCTGGCGAACCAAGGTGGAGAAATCTTCTTAAGATACTCTGAATACCGTTATAAAGAGTATGCCCGATTCGAACCTAACACAAAATGTTAGGCGCGCCTACGGACTAAAGACCTCCTATGCAAATGTCTGCGGCATACTCGATACCAGTATTAAAACAGGTAAAAAGAGGCCTGATTGCAAAGGGGTACGGATGGGGCAGGGGTGTACGCTGCTTTAAAGATTCTCCGATGCAGATAGGGATGCCTACAACTATCTTCCTTCCAAATTTGGTGACTCTAGCTGAAAATTTGAAAGAGCTATTAAAGGGGGGCTGGGGGCGGTATGGGTGGGTGTGGCATCTAAATTTTTACTGCAGCTCTTTGCGAAATGTCAATTGCTATCCTCATACCAAATTTGGTGACTCTAGCTCGAAGTTTGTAAAAGCTGGGGAAAGAGAAGCTAGGGGCGGTATGATGGGTGTGAAATCCATATTTTTGATGCAGATCTGTGTGGAATGTCAATTGCTATCTTCATACCAAATTTGGTGACTATAGCTCGAAAATTGTAAAAAGTGGGGAAAGGGGGGCTGGGGGCGGTATGGGTGGGCGTGGCATCCAAAGTTTTGCTGCCGATCTATGTGGAATGTCAATTGCTACCTTCCTTCCAAATTTGGTGACTCTAGCTCAAAGTTTGTAAGAGCTGTTGAAAGGGGGGCTGGGGGCGGTATGAGTGGGTGTGGCATCTAAATTTTTACTGCAGCTCTTTGCGAAATGTCAATTGCTATCTTCATACCAAATTTGGTGACTCTAGCTCGAAGTTTGTAAAAGCTGGGGAAAGAGAAGCTACACACAGAAAAAAAAATTTTAAATCGCATAATTTACACTTAGATTCTAAAATTTTTCGGAATGATTTTCGGTCTACACCTATAATTTTAAATTCTAAAAGTGGAACTTTAAAATAAAATTTTAAAATTAAAATTTTTGGTTTAAAAATTTTTATTTTATATTTAAAGTGCTTGAATTTTAGTTTTCACAATGAAAACTTTTTGATTCAAAATGTTTTCATTTTAAAGTTAAGCATTAGAAACCTTAAGTTAACTAAAATAATTTTTGAATCGAAATAATAATGTTACATCCCGATATCAGTTTTGAACACCATATTGGTGGTTATAATTCATGAACAAATGTATACTATAAGATTCTATAAATTTCTATTCAACTTTTTGCTTGGGGCGCACGGATACACACCACCAGGTATCAGCATTGCGTGATAGCTCTTTGTTAATAGTTATTAGATTCCTTCAATGTATATGCGTGAGAAATTTTATGTTTACATTCTTAGTATAAATCATTTGTATAATTTTAAATTAATTTTTTAAAACTAACCGATCACGAAAAGCCAATTACCTATGCCGCGACTCGAACCTGAGACCTTACGATTACCACGCGTGTGCCATACCCATTGCGCTGTTGCCAGCTATGTCTTACAGACAGTTAATTTTAATGCATACTACACATAAGAGCGCCTCTCTCTCTCTCTCTCTCTCTCTCTCTCTCTCTCTCTCTCTCTCTCTCTCTCTCTCTCTCTATCTATCTCTCTCTCTCTCTCTCTCTCTCTCTCTCTCTCTCTCTCTCTCTCTCTCTGTTAAGCGTAATTTTAAAGCGATTCGTACTGATTTCTTAAATTTTAATTATCAAATTAAATGTGCTCGTTTTAAATATGTTTTTTAATAAGGCAAATTATTAAATTTAAAATTTTTCATTCGAAGTTCGAGTAGTAATTTAAATTTTGCATTTTATAATTATTCTGATTTCTTCAAATTTAAAATAGTAAATTGCGATTTATAAAAGTTTGCACTTTAATTCTAAACCGATTCGTACTGATTTCTAAAATTGAAACTATCGATTTAAATGTGGTTGTTTTAGATATAGATTTTAAAAGCGCACATTCTTAAATTTAAAATTTTCATTTTAGGTTTAAGAACTAATTATTCAAATCAACGTTTTTCCGCATTGATTTTAATACGAATCGTTTTAAATTTGGTGTTTCAATACTATTAATTAAGAAAAAAAAATTAAAATCTGAATCTAAAATTAAAATGTTTGGTTTTACGTTTCATTTTTTTTCTCTGTGTAGGGGCGGTATGATGGGTGTGAAATCCAAATGTTTACTGCAGATCTTTGTAAAATGTCAATTGCTATCTTCATACCAAATTTGGTGACTGTAGCTAAAAGTTTGAAAGAGCTGTTGAAAGGGGGGCTGGGGGCGGTTTCTGTGGGCGTGGCATCCAAAGTTTTGATGCAGATCTATCTTCATACCAAATTTGGTGACTATAGCTCGAAAATTGTAAAAATGGGGAAAGGGGGGCTGGGGGCGGTATGGGTGGGTGTGGCATCAAAGTTTTGATGCAGATCTGTGTGAAATAAAAATTGCTATGTTCATACCAAATTGGTGACTCTAGCTCAAAGTTTGTAAAAGGTGGGGAAAGGGGGTGGAAGGGGTGCGCGTGGCTCCAAAACTTTGATGCAGTTTTTTGGGGGTCGTTGCAAGCTATCTTACTTCTAAATATGGTGGCTCTAGCTCCACAACTCTGAAAGATACACGCATTCCCGTTTGTGACGAAGCGTTGTGGCATCTGGGGGCGGCTAGGGTGGCATTGGTGGACGTGGCATCCAAACTTTTGATGCAGTTTTTGGGAGGTTATCATCACCTATCTTGGCACCAAATTTGGTGGGTCTAGTTCAAAAACTGTGGGAGATATAAGCTTATCTGATTTTAAAATGCGGGGGGGTTGGGGGCGAAATGGATGAGCGTGACACCAAAACTTTGATGTAGTTTTTTGGGGTTCGTTACCAGCTATCTTCCTACCAAATTTGGTGGCTCTAGCTCCACAAATCTGGAAGATACAAGCATTCTCGTTTTTTACGAAGCGTTGGGGCAGCTGGAGGCGGCTAGGGCAGTATTGGTGGGCGTGGCATCCAAACTTTTGATGCAGTTTTTGTGGGGTAATCATCGCCTATCTTGGCACCAAATTTGGTGGCTCTAGCTCAAAAACTGTGGGAAATATAGGCTTTTTTGACTTTAAAATGCGGGGGGCCGGGGCCGGAATGGGGGGCGTGGCTCCAAAATTGTTGATGGAGTTTTTTGGGGTTGCTAGTAGCTATCTTCTTACCAAATTTGGTAGTTCTAGCTGTAAGGGTGTTTGAAATATGCGGATTTATCGTTTTTGAAATATCGAATTTATCGATTTGCCAGCCCCCCAGTTATCGTAGAACCCCAATCTTGACACTATAATTTACTATCCCATAGATAAAGAGAATTGGAAAGTTTCAAGGCCCTAGCTTGAAGGGTGTGGAAAAAAGTTGCGTTCATACAGACGGACAGACGGACAGACACCATGACGGACATTGCACAAACCCAATATACTCTTTACCTTCGGTATCGAGTATAAAAACATGTTTTACTATTACAGCAGTGAACCAATGGCATTAACAAAAACTCCCCCCTGTATGCTTTAGCGATAGCTTTAGATTCTAACTCTGAAACTAAAAATTGTTCCTCACAGCTCGATGCGTTATTATCAACTAAAAATATCCTAATATTTTTTGATTCTACGTGTTCAATGAAAAAGTTCTTAATATTTTGTTGCCGTATACCTATAACAGTTCCCCCATGATCTTTATTAAATCTTAAAATTCTGACGGGTATGTTCTTTTTAATGTAGCAATAATTGTTTGGGCAACAAGAAGTTAGCAAAAAATCTTTAAAAATGCATTTATTATTAGTAATGATGGGTTGGTTTAAATCTATTTTATTTTGAAATTGTACTTCTGAAAAAAGTTTTGATGCCACGCCCACCAATACCGCCCTAGCCGCCCCCAGATGCCACAACGCTTCGTAAAAAACGGGAATGCATGTATCTTCCAGAGTAGTAGAGCTAGAGCCACCAAATTTGGTAGGAAGATAGCTGGTAACGACCCCAAAAGAACTGCATCAAAGTTTTGGAGCCTAGCCCATCCATTCTGCCCCCCTTTCCCCACCTTATACAAGCTTTGAGCTAGAGTCACCAAATTTGGTATGAAGGTAGCATTTGACATTCCACAAGGATCTGCAGCAAAAATTTGAATGCCACGCCCAATCAAACCGCCCCCAGCCCCCCTTTCCCCACTTCTACAAACTTTGAGCTAGAGTCACCAAATTTGTTATGAAGATAGCTATTGACATTCCACAAAGATCTGCATCAAAAATTTGGATGCAATTCCACCCATACCGCCCCCAGCCCCCTTTTCACCCCTTTCTACAAACTTCGAGCTAGAGTCACCAAATTTGGTATGAAGATAGCAATTGACATTCCACAAAGATCTGCATCAAAAATTTGGATGCCACGCCCAGCCATACTGCCCCCAGCCCCTCTTTCCCACCTTTTACAAACTTCGAGCTAAAGTCACCAAATTTGGTATGAAGATAGCAATTGACATTTCGCAAAGATCTGCAGTAAAAATGGGAAGGAAGATAGTTGGTGGTATCCCCAACTGCATCGGAGAATCTTTAAGGCAGCGTACACCCCTGACCCATCCGTACCCCTTTGCAATCAGGCCTCTTTTTACCTGTTTTAATACTGGTATCGAGTATGCTGCAGTCGGTTGCGTCCGACTGCAACGTTTCCACTTGTTTTTATTTATTTGTTGAATAAATATATTTTTATGTATTTATGTGGTTCCTTTTTGTTGCTGACTCCTTTGTTGTTGTTAAACTTTTTATGTGGTTATTTAAAACTTTTTTGTTGATTTGTTTGTAGAACTCTTGTATTTTTATACACTTGTTTTTAATTGTATTTATTAATTAATAATTATACTCGATACCGAAGGTAAAGAGTATATTGGTTTTTTGCAATGTCCGTCATGGTGTCTGTCCGTCTGTCCGTCCGTATGTGTGCAAGTTTTTTCCACACCCTTCAACCTAGGGCCTTGAAACTTTCCAATTCTCTTAATCTATGGGATAGTAAATTAAAACGTCAAGATTGGGGTTCTACGATAACTGGGTGGCTGGCAAATCGATAAATTCGATAACTCAAAAACGATAAATCCGCATATTTCACACACCCTTACAGCTAGAACTACCCAATTTGGTAAGAAGATAGCTACTAGCAACCCCCAAAAAACTGCATCAATAATTTTGGAGCCACGCCCCCAGCCCCCCTGAATTTTAAAGTAAAAAAGCCGATATTTCCCACAGTTTTTGAGCTAGAGCCACCAATTTTGGTGCCAAGATAGGCGATGATGACCCCCCAAAAGCTGCATCAAAAGTTTGGATGGCACGCCCACCAATACCGCCCTAGCCGCCCCCAGCTGCCCCAACGCTTCGTCAAAAACGGGAATGCGTGTATCTTCAAGAGTTGTGGAGCTAGAACCACCAAATTTGGTAGGAAGATAGCTTGCAACGACCCCCAAAAAACTGCATCAAATTTTTGGAGCCACGCGCACCCCTTCCACCCCCTTTCCCCACCTTTTACAAACTTTGAGCTAGAGTCGCCAAGTTTTGTATGAAGATAGCAATTGACATTTCGCAAAGATCTGCAGTAAAAATGGGAAGGAAGATAGTTGGTGGTATCCCCAACTGCATCGGAGAATCTTTAAGGCAGCGTACACCCCTGACCCATCCGTACCCCTTTGCAATCAGGCCTCTTTTTACCTGTTTTAATACTGGTATCGAGTATGCCGCAGTCGGTTGCGTCCGACTGCAACGTTTCCACTTGTTTTTATTTATTTAATTTTTTCAAGATTTTAAAGCACAAAACTTTATAATGCACAGCACAGCGTGATCACAATTGCACTAAAACTGGCAAAAACAAGTAAGATGGCTCTAGTCGGGAGAGCCCGACTAGAAGATACCCTGAACCCAGTTGCAATAAATATGTAAATTAAATTTAGAATTGACTTTGGTATAAGGACTTAGCTTCAAACGATTAAATTTGATATCTCCGGTGTTTCTTAACCGATTTGGACGAATTTTTCAGAAAAGTTCTATCGTGACTATGTATTTGTTGAAGACTCTTTGTAGGCTTTCGAACACAGTTTTTAAGTGTTTGTAAATAATTCTCAAAAGCATAACAAGAGCCATTCACTGGATCACCAATTTCGACTGTATTCTTAACGTGCAGCAAGCTGGGTACATTGTACGAAACACTGTTTTCGCCAAAGATTGCTGGAAAGTTCTCAACAAAAAGTTTTAATATTTGTTAAGACATTTTTAAGTTCTTGTCGCGTTGCAGTGGACAACATAGTAACCTATAGGCACAATGCAGTAAACAAAAAACATAATACTGGTCACCAGCAACTTCATCTTTTAAAGCGACTATTCCAGTGTACAACAAAAATTGCCGAAACTCAGTTGCCTTCCAATGCATAAGCTCATCAAATGCCCTTGGTTTCCGCGCAAACTCTTTTGGTACGAAATTACGTAAGCTAACCAATTTTTCAGATATAGTTTGTTTATTTTGTAATGAAATTTTTTTCAAGACTTTATTTTTTTGCAACCGCACTAAAAATTTTCTCATCACTCCCAATTCTATAAGGTGCATACAATCTAAGGGTATCTGGGTAACCATACCTACTTTAATATTTTCTAAAACCGATTTTTGGTCTAAGTATTTTGCCAAATGTTGGTTTGGATATTTCCTAGATGAAAAGTCATAGTCTGTTATTAACTGTCCACACGTTATACTATATGTAAGCGTGTCATTAATTTTTTTGGCTACCTGAGTACATTTGGCGCAACCGTGACAAGAATAGTGCCCCGGTGTTCCGCTTATAAACGCTCTAGCTGGTGCATCGCAAACGATAGCTCTAAGCCCTACACCTATTCTCCTCCCGTTTAGATCCAATCCACTTTCTGTAAGTTCGCACAACTCATTACAAAATTTTTCTAAATATTTATCACTATTTTCAGGTTTGGTATTACCTAAAAAGACCCCGGCCGGAAAAATTGGAGCATTCCTAATTTTATTTACTCTCACTAAAATGGGCCAAAGCTGTGCTCTTGAACTTTTAAACAAAGGCAGTCCGTCTATATTAACATCAATATTGATGTCGCTTGGCAGCTGCACTGCCCCCGATAGTTTAATTAACTGTTTTTTTAACCCCACATTCAAGTAGTTACCACCGCACATACTTTATATAGGGTTTTTTTTCTGATGAAAGTTTATAAAAATTCTTCACACATAAACCTTCACTTTGTAGAACTTTAATGAGGGCCATAACTGCATTCCTTCTTGGTTTAAATTCAAGAAACCAAAACTTTAACTTTTCATTTAACGATAATGGTTTTTCGTCATCTAGAATTTCGAACACAGAATCATTGTTTTCGTCTAAGACGTCACCAAAGTCAAAGTCAACTTTATTAGCTTCAACACCCTCAATATGAACATTCTTATTTTCACAAATTTCGCTATATTTTCTTTTTACACCGCACACTTCTGTTTCACTTGCCACTGCTTCTTCTAAAATGTTCTCCCTCTCTTTTTTTCTACGGCTTAAATGCCTTTTGCTGATCATGTTTTTATACCCTTAACCCATAAAATGGGTAAATAAGGGTATAATGGTTTTGTGCAAAAGTATGTAACAGGCAGAAGGAAGCATCTCCGACCCCATAAAGTGTATATATTCTTGATCAGCATCAATGGCCGATTCGATTTAGCCATGTCCGTCTGTCCGTCTGTCTGTCCGTCTGTAGGTCTGCATGAACGCGTGGATCTCAGTGACTACAAGAGCTAGAGACTTCAGATTTTGTACTTAAGTTCTCCTATACCATGAGCAGAACAAGTTTGCTTCAAATTATCGATAACTATTCTGGTTTCCGATATACACATAATATCGATAACAAAAAATATCGAATTTGGAAAATCTAAAAATGAGGGTTGAAGCAATGGGTAATAATAGAACTTTCCTGAAAATTGAGAAACACCGGAGATATCGAGTTTAATCGATTGAAGCTAAGTCAGTATACCAAAGTATTACATAAATTTAATATATTTATTTATTGCAACTGGGTTCAGGGTATCTTCTAGTCGGGCTCTCCCGACTAGAGCCTTCTTACTTGTTTTATGTATGTATGTTTATATATTTGTAAAAAGTTAGGTATATAAATAAAGTAAGGTACTTCTCGTTTTTTTTATTTATTTGTTGAATACATATATTTTTATGTATTTATGTGGTTTCTTTTTGTTGCTGACTCCTTTGTTGTTGTTAAATCTTTTATGTGTTTATTTAAAACTTTTTTGTTGATTTGTTTGTAGAACTCTTGTATTTTTATACACTTGTTTTTAATTGTATATATTAATTAATAATTATACTCGATACCGAAGGTAAAGAGTATATTGGTTTTTTGCAATGTCCGTCATGGTGTCTGTCCGTCTGTCCGTCCGTATGTGTGCAAGTTTTTTCCACACCCTTCAAGCTAGGGCCTTGAAACTTTCCAATTCTCTTTATCTATGGGATAGTAAATTAAAGTGTCAAGATTGGGGTTCTACAATAACTGGGGGGCTGGCAAATCGATAAATTCGATAACTCAAAAACGATAAATCCGCATATTTCACACACCCTTACAGCTAGAACTACCCAATTTGGTAAGAAGATAGCTACTAGCAACCCCCAAAAAACTGCATCAAATTTCAATTTTTGAGCCAAGCCCCCCATTCCGCCCCCAGCACCCCGCATTTTAAAGTAAAAAAAGCCGATATCTCCCACAGTTTTTGAGCTAGAGCCACCATATTTGGTGGCAAGATAGGCGATGATGACCCCCCAAAAGCTGCATCAAAAGTTTGGATGCCACGCCCACCAATACCGCCCTAGCCGCCCCCAGATGCCCCAACGCTTCGTCAAAAACGGGAATGCGTGTATCTTCCAGAGTTGTGGAGCTAGAGTCACCAAATTTGGCAGGAAGATAGCTTGCAACGACCCCCATCAATCTGCATCAAAGTTTTGGAGCCACGCCCACCCCTTCCGCCCCCCTCTCCCACCTTTTACAAACTTTGAGCTAGAGTCGCCAAATTTTGTATGAAGGTAGCAATTGACATTCCACATAGATCTGCAGCAAAACTTTGGATGCCACGCCCACCAATACCGCCCCCAGCACCCCTTTCCCCACTTTTACAAACTTTGAGCTAGAGTCACCAAATTTGGAAGGAAGGTAGCAATTGACATTCCACATAGATCGGCAGCAAAACTTTGGATGCCACGCCCACCCATACCGCCCCCAGCCCCCCTTTCCCTACGTTTTAAAAACTTCGAGCTAGAGTCACCAAATTTGGAAGGAAGATAGCAATTGACATTTCACAAAGATCTTCAGCAAAACTTTGGATGCCAAACGCACCCATACTGCCCCCAGCCCCCCTTTCCACACTTTTAACAATTTTCGAGCTAGAGTCACCAAATTTGGTATGAAGATAGCAATTGACATTCCACAAAGATCTGCATCAAAAATTTGGATGCCACGCCCAGCCATACTGCCCCCAGCCCCCCTTTCCCCACTTTATACAAACTTCGAGCTAGAGTCACCAAATTTGGTATGAAGATAGCAATTGACATTTCGCAAAGATCTGCAGTAAAAATTGGAAGGAAGATAGTTGGTGGCATCCCCAACTGCATCGGAGAATCTTTAAGGCAGCGTACACCCCTGCCCCATCCGTACCCCTTTGCAATCAGGCCTCTTTTTACCTGTTTTAATACTGGTATCGAGTATGCCGCAGTCGGTTGCGTCCGACTGCAACGTTTCCACTTGTTTTTATTTATTTAATTTTTTCAAGATTTTAAAGCACAAAACTTTATAATGCACAGCACAGCGTGATCACAATTGCACTAAAACTGGCAAAAACAAGTAAGATGGCTCTAGTCGGGAGAGCCCGACTAGAAGATACACTGAACCCAGTTGCAATAAATATGTAAATTAAATTTAGAATTGACTTTGGTATAAGGACTTAGCTTCAAACGATTAAATTTGATATCTCCGGTGTATCTTAACCGATTTGGACGAATTTTTCAAAAAGTTCTATCGTTACCCATTATTTCAACCCTCAGTTATACATTTTCCAAATTCGATATCGATGAATATCGGAAACCAGAATAGTTATCGATAATTTGAAGCAAACTTGTTCTGCTCATGGTATAGGAGAACTTAAATACAAAATCAGAAGTCTCTAGCTCTTGTAGTCTCTGAGATCCACGCGTTCATACAGACGGACAGACAGACGGACAGACGGACATGGCTATATCGTCTCGGCTGTTGATGCTGATCAAGAATATATATACTTTATGGGGTCGGAGATGCTTCCTTCTGCCTGTTACATACTTTTGCACAAAACCATTAATTAATTAATTAGCCAAGCGAAAAACACATAGCACAGAAATCAAAATTCAACTGGTAAATATTAAAGAAGACAAAGGGATAACAAACAATTACAGCATATAATTTGTTGTTGTGCTGCAGCTTGCAAATGTGCTCGCTAACTCTTTTCCTCGCGCTTTGTCTCTTTCCATTCGCTAAGGCAAAGCAAAGCAATTGCTCTCTCAAATGGTTTTCAGCTAAGAGAGCAAGAGAGCACTCAACGCATAAAGATTGTGAAAACGTTTTACAACTGACTACCCACCGCATTACTTTAGAACTAATTGCAAAATAGTTAGTTGAGAACTAGTTGCAAAATAGCTAGTTGAGAACTAGTTGAAAAATAACTAGTTGAAAACTAGTTGAGTTTTGGAACTGACTACAAGGTGAACTGGCGGGTAGTCTAGTATACAAAATTACACACATATATACATGCATAAGGAAAAGACACTTTTTGCTTCCACTTTTAACATTTTGCTCATTTGCGGAGGTTCATTTGATGAGCAACGAAAATTTGTCTCTTCTCAAGTTGTAATTGCACGACTGTTTCGTTTGTTTGATCAATGGAAAACACAAAAAAGAGAACACAAAAGAACCGAAAAAAGTGTTTTGCTCAGAGAGAGAGAGAGACGGAGGGCGCGTTATCATACCCTTAACCCATAAAATGGGTAAATAAGGGTATAATGGTTTTGTGCAAATGTATGTAACAGGCAGAAGGAAGCATCTCCGACCCCATAAAGTACATATATTCTTGATCAGCATCAACAGCCGATACGATGTAGCCATGTCCGTCTGTCCGTCTGTCTGTCTGTCTGTCCGTCTGTCTGTCTGTCTGTCTGTATGAACGCGTGGATCTCAGAGACTACAAGAGCTAGAGACTTCTGATTTTGTATTTAAGTTCTCTTATACCATGAGCAGAACAAGTTTGCTTCAAATTATCGATAACTATTCTGGTTTCCGATATACACATAATATCGAAAACAATAAAATATCGAATTTGGAATATGTAAAAATGAGGGTTGAAGTAATGGGTAACGAACTTTTCTGAAAAATTCGTCCAAATCGGAGAGATCTAATTTTATCGATTGAAGTTAAGTCAGTATACCGAAGTCAATTATAAATTTAATTAACATATTTATTGCAACTGGGTTCAGTGTATCTTCTAGTCGGGCTCTCCCGACTAGAGCCTTCTTACTTGTTATACTCGATACCGAAGGTAACTAGTATATTGGTTTTGTGCAATGTCCGTCATGGTGTCTGTCCGTCTGTCCGTCTGTCCGTCCGTATGTATGCAAGTTTTTTCCACACCCTTCAAGCTAGAGACTTGAAACTTTCCAATTCTCTTTATCTATGGGATAGTAAATTAAAGTGTCAAGATGGGGGTTCTACGATAACTGGGGGGCTGGCAAATCGATAAATTCGATAACTCAAAACCGATAAATCCACATATTTCGCACATCCTTACAGCTAGAACTACCAAATTTGGTAAGAAGATAGCTACTAGCAACCCCCAAAAAACTGCATCAATAATTTTGGAGCCACGCCCCCCCATTCCGCCCCCAGCCCCCCCGAATTTAAAAGTCAAAAAAGCATATATCTCCCTCAGTTTTTGAGCTATAGCCACCAAATTTGGTGCCAAGATAGGTGATGATGACCCCCTAAAAACTGCATCAAAAGTTTGGATGCCACGCCCACCGACACTGCCCTAGCTACCCCCATCCACCCCAACGCTTCGTCAAAAACGGGAATGCGTGTATCTTCCAGAGTTGTGGAGCTAGAGCTTCCAAATTTGGTGGGAAGATAGCTAGTAGCGATTTCCAAAAAACTGCATCAAAGTTTTGGAGCCGCGCCCACCCATTTCGCCCCCAGCCCCCCCGCATTTTGAAATCAGAAATGGCTATATCTCCCAAAGTTTTTGAGCTAGAGCCACCAAATTTGGTGCCAAGATAGGTGATGATGACCCCCTAAAAACTGCATCAAAAGTTTGGATGCCACGCCCACCGATCCTACCCTAGCCGCCCCCATCCACCCCAACGCTTCGTCAAAAACGGGAATGCGTGTATCTTCCAGAGTTGTGGAGCTAGAGCCACCAAATTTGGTAGGAAGATAGCTGGCAGTGACCCTCAAAAATCTGCATCAACGTTTTGGAGCCAAGCCCACCCATTCCGCCCCCCTTTCCCCACCATTTACAAACTTTCAGCTAGAGTCACCAAATTTGGTATGAAGATAGCAATTGACATTCCACAAAGATCTGCATCAAAAATTTGGATGCCATGCCTACCCATAACGCCCCAGCCCCCACCCCCCCCCTTTTCTCACTTTTTACAAACTTCGAGCTAGAGTCACCAAATTTGGTATGAAGATAGCAATTGACATTCCTCATGGATCGGCAGCAAAAATTTGAATGCCACGCCCACCCATACCGCCCCAAGCCCCATAGCCCTCCTAACCCCACCTTATACAAACTTTGAGCTAGAGTCACCAAATTTGGTATGAAGGTAGCATTTGACATTCCACAAGGATCTGCAGCAAAAATTTGGATGCCACGCCCAACCATACCGCCCCCAGCCCCCCTTTCCCCACTTTATACAAACTTTGAGCTAGAGTCACCAAATTTGGTATGAAGGTAGCATTTGACATTCCACAAGGATCTGCAGCAAAAATTTGGATGCCACGCCCAACCATACCGCCCCCAGCCCCCCTTTCCCCACTTTATACAAACTTTGAGCTAGAGTCACCAAATTTGGTATGAAGGTAGCATTTGACATTCCACAAGGATCTGCAGCAAAAATTTGGATGCCACGCCCAACCATACCGCCCCCAGCCCCCCTTTCCCCACTTTATACAAACTTTGAGCTAGAGTCACCAAATTTGGTATGAAGGTAGCATTTGACATTCCACAAGGATGTGCAGCAAAAATTTGAATGCCACGCCCAACCATACTGCCCCCAGCCCCTCTTTCCCCACTTTTACAAACTTTGAGCTAGAGTCACCAAATTTGTTATGAAGATAGCAATTGACATTCTACAAAGATCTGCATCAAAAATTTGGATGCAATTCCACCCATACCGCCCCCAGCCCCCCTTTCCCCACTTTATACAAACTTCGAGCTAGAGTCACCAAATTTGGTATGAAGAAAGCAATTAACATCCCACATGGATGGGCATCAAAATTTTTAATACTGGTATCGAGTATACCGCAGTCGGTTGCGTCCGACTGCAACGTTTCCACTTGTTTTTTTCTGTCTTTGTGCGGATTGGAGGAGGTCAATAAAATAATGTGTTGAGCATCATTTGCGAGCTCTGCTTGTATGCGTGAACGTCATAGAAAATCAAAGATAACTCACGAGCAATAGAATTAACTCAGTAGCCGAAGTAGGAAACGAGCGAAACAGCTTAGATTACAAAAAAGCAACTCGTAACACATTACGTGGGGTCTTTTCGAAATGTATCTAGAAGACGTATCGAATATGGTGTTCGCCGCTGGGGTTTTATGTTTTCTCTCATAGAAATGCCTAGGCATTTTATTAAAAGCCTACTGTGAGACAACCTGAAACTTTTATTCTATAAAACGGATTTTATTCGCAATCGCGGTATGGTATCGACATAAAAAGGAGACAAAAACCAAGCTTAGACCTGACTTTATGGTATGCAAAAATGTAGGCTCTAACGGATCAGTAGTTTTCAAATACATAGAACATGGAGTCATGTAAACAACATATATATATATATAAATATATATTTAATATATCTATATATATATATAATATAAGTAAAAAATTTAAAAGTTAACGTTAAGGCTCTACTCTGGGATGGATTGCGAAAAACCCAGAAAAACCCAATGCGACCATCGCTGGATTAGTAATTAGTGGTTTCGATTGGATAAAGCAAAGAGGATCGATTTTTTACACTCGATACCGAAGATAAAGAGTATATTGGTTTTGTGCAATGTCCGTCATGGTGTCTGTCCGTCATCGTGTCTGTCCGTCTGTCCGTCCGTGTGTGTGCAAGTTTTTCCCACACCCTTCAAGCTAGAGACTTGAAACTTTCCAACTATCTTTATCTATGGCATAGTAAATTAAAGTGTCAAGATTGGGGTTCTACGATAACTGGGGGGCTGGCAAATTGATAAATTCGATAACTCAAAAACGATAAATCCGCATATTTCACACACCCTTACAGCTAGAACTACCAAATTTGGTAAGAAGATAGCTACTAGGAACCCCCAAAAAACTGCGTCAAACATTGCGGAGTCACGCTCACCCATTCCGCCCCAGCCCCCCGCATTATAAAGTTAAAAAATCATATATCTCCCACAGTTTTTGAGCTATAGCCACCAAATTTGGTGCCAAGATAGGTGTTGATGACCCCCCAAAAACTGCGTCAAAAGTTTGGATGCTTCGCCCATTTATAAATTCTTATTGATGCAACATTCCAGAGTTTCAGTTATATTCTTGCATTCAGCTTGTAGTGAAATTCACCTTTTTAGGGCAAACAGAAGGAATATTAACATAAACAGTGTTTTCATGACACACTTTCGACTACCACTTATAGAAGCGAATGACATAACCTTTTTTTTGGGCATGTCACCAGTCAGTTGTATTGCCAACAAATTTGGTGACTCTTTCTCAAAAACTGAATAGGATACACGCATTCCCCCTGTTAAAGAGGTTGTGGGGTGTGGGGCTTCGTTTGGTGGCGTGGCATCATAATTTTGATACAGATCTTTGTGAGATGTCACCAGCTATCTTCTTACTAAATTTGGTGACTCAAGCTCAAAATATTTTCGCATGCATTTGAAAAGAAGGGTGGGGGAGGTGGGTATAGTGGCAGTAAAAGTGGGCGTGTAGTTTTGATGTAGACCTTTGGGGGTCGTTACCATATTTCTTCCAAATTTGGTTACTCTAGCTTAAAAACTGAGAAAGATTCACGCATTCCCGGTTTTACAAGGTGGCTGTTGGCGGCTAGTGCGTTTGAGGGATGTTATCTCCTATCTTGAAAACCTATTCGTTGGCTTCTGCTTAAAAACTGTGGAAGAAATAGGCGGGTGTGGCTCTCAAATTTTTTATCCAGTTTTTTGTGGGTACTCTAACTGTAAGGGTATGGGAAATATAAGGATTTATTGATATTGATATCGATTTTCCAGCCCCTTAGAAATCGATTAACACTAGGCTTTACACATTATCTGGACCGGCTATAGATAAAGTCTCTAGCTTGAAGAAAAAAGTTGCGTTCATATGAGGAACAGACACCATAACGGACATTGCACATGTGTATGATCAGCCGATGAAATTAACCAGGAAGGAGATCAACACTGCTTGGCCAGGTTTTACTCCTCAATGACTAAAACAAAAGTAATATGAAGTAAAATGAATTGAGCACATGCTTGAATAAAGCTATATTTAGTAAGTATACCGATTTAAAAAAAGAAATTGCGTTAGTGTAGCTGTTATATAATTCGTATGTTTTAATCACTTTTTCCAAAATAACAAGTAAGGGGGCGTCCATAAGTAACGTGAGACATTTTTTAGGATTATTCGACTCCCCCACCCCTCCTTGTGAGAATTCGTAAGATTTTTCTTTACTCCCTCCCCTCTCTCCAAATCTCAAGTGAGATTTTTTTAAATGTGTGTTTGGCTGTAAAATCTATTCGATCTAAAAAATAATACAAAAAAAAAAACCATAGTGTAAAAGTTTGCCATATTTTTATTCTAGAAAAACTTCTCATTATACTCGATACCGAAGGTAAAGAGTATATTGGTTTTGTGCAATGTCTGTCATGGTGTCTGTCCGTCTGTCCGTCCGTATGTGTGCAAGTTTTTTCCACACCCTTTAAGCTAGGGACTTGAAACTTTTCAATTCTCTTTATCTATGGGATAGTAAATTAAAGTGTCAAGATTGGGGTTCTATGATAACTGGGGGGCTGGAAAATCGATAAATTCCATAACTCAAAAACGATAAATCCGCATATTTCACACATCCTTACAGCTAGAACTACCAAATTTGGTAAGAAGATAGCTACTAGCAACCCCCAAAAAACTGCATCAAAAATTTTGGAGCCACGCCCCCATTCCGCCCCCAGCCCCACCCCCGCATTTTAAAGTAAAAAAAGCCGATATCTCCCACAGTTTTTGAGCTAGAGCCACCAAGTTTGGTGCCAATTTAGCTGATGATGACCCCCCAGATGCCCCAACGCTTCGTCAAAAACGGGAATGCGCGTATCTTCCAGAGTAGTGGAGCTAGACCCACCAAATTTGGTAGGAAGATAGCCACGCCCCCTTATTCCGCCCCCATTTCCCCACCATTTACAAACTTTGAGCTAGAGTCATCAAATTTGGTATGAAGATAGCAATTGACATTCCTCATAGATCTGCAACAAAAATTTGGACGCCACGCCCACCCATACCACCCTCAGTCCCCATTTCCCCACTTTTTACTAACTTCGAATTAGAGGCACCAAATTTGAAAGGAAGATAGCAATTGACATTCCACACAGATCTGCAGCAAAACTTTGGATGCCACGCCCAGCCATACTGCCCCCGACCCCCTTTCCGCACGTTTTACAAACTTCGAGCTAGAGTCACCAAATTTGGAAGGAAGATAGCAATTGACATTCCACATAGATCTGCAGCAAAAATTTGGATTCCACCCCACCCATTCTGCCCTCAAACCCCCTCTCCAGACCAATCACAAATTTTGAGCTAGAGTCACCAAATTTGGAAGGAAGACAGCTTGTGGCATCCCCATCTGCATCGGAGAATCTTTAAGGCTGCGTACACCCCTGCCGCATTCATTCCCCTTTGTAATCAGGCCTGTTTTTACCGGTTTTAATACTGGTATCGAGTATGCCGCAGTCGGTTGCGTCCGACTGCAACGTTTCCACTTGTTTTACATGGTTTTCTATTGAAAAACAAGTAAGAAGGCTCTAGTCGGGAGAGCTCGACTAGAAGACACCCTGAACCGAGTTGCAATAAATATAGTAAATTTATATATGACTTTTGTTCACTGACTTAACTTCAATCGATTAAATTCGACATCTCCGGTGTTTCTTAACCGATTTGGACGAAATTTTGAGAAAAATTCTATCGTTACCGAAGTAATGGGTAACCCTCATTTTTACATTTTCCAAATTCGATATTTTTTACTATCGATTCCATATGTTTATCGGAAACCAGAATAGCTATCGATAATTTGAAGCAAACTTTTTCTCTAGCTCTTGTAGTCGCTGAGATCCACGCGTTCATACAGACAGACAGACGGACGGAAGACGGACATGGCCACATCGTCTCGGTTGTTGATGCTGATGAAGAATATATATTCTTTATGGGGTCGGAGATGCTTCCTTCTGCCGGTTATATACTTTTGCACAAAACCATTATACCCTTTTTATCCTTTTCATGGGTTAAGGGTATTAAAATGGAAAAAAAGTTCCAAATATTGCATAAATTAAAATAATATTATAAATTCGTTTTGGGGAAATTTTAAGCATACTAAAAATATAATCACTTAAAAATTGCAAAATTTGGTGGTTGTTCTTGGCCTGTCAGAAAAAAAAGCTTGCTTAATATGTTATGTGTCTGCAAGTTTATCCCTTTTCTGCGTGTCGTTGGTTCTTGCTATTAAGTTGCTTATCCGCCTGGATGGTGGCGCGATAAGAAGACATTCTTATGTTAAACTCTATTTTTATACTCGTTACCGCAGGGTACCACAAACCACATATACTCTTTACCTTCGGTAACGAGTCATCACAGTTATTGAGCAAAAGCTACCAAATTTGGTGCCAAGATAGGTGCTGATGACTCCCCAAAAACTGCAAAAAATCTTAGGATGCCTCGCCCAGAAATACCGACCTAGCTACCCCCATCCAACCCAACGCTTCGTCAATAACGGGGATGCGTGTATCTTCCAGAGTTGTGGAGCAAGAGATACCAAATTTGGTAGAAATATAGCTGGCAACGACCCCTATCAAAGTTTTGGAGCCACGCGCACCCATTTTGCCCCCCTTTCCCCAACTTTAACAAACTTCGAGCTAGAGTCACCAAATTTGGTATGAATATACTAATTGACATCTCACATAGAACTGCACCAAAAATTTAAATGCCACACCCACCCCTTCAGTCCCAGCCCCCTTACCATAGCTTTTACAAACTTTGAGCTAGAGTCACCAAATTTGGTATGAAGATAGATGCCACGCCCACCCAATCCGCCCCCAGCGGCGCTTTCCACAGCTTTTACAAACTTTGAGCAAGTCACCAAATTTGGAAGGAAGATACCTTGTGGCATCCCCATCTGCATCGGAGAATCCTAAAAACAGCGTACACCCCTGCCGCATCCGTGTCCCTTTGCAATCAGGCCTCTTTTTACTGGTTTTAATAATGGTATCGAGTATGCCGCAGTGAATTGCGTCCAACTGCAACGTTTACACTTGTTATACCTAACTCTGTCGCACTAACAAAACAACCACTTAACAGATGACACTACCTTGTTAATTATATCATGACTAAGCACAAACAAAACAAAGCGAATTCAAAACAATACACAGCGTTCGTTAATTCAAGAGTGAGACTTCGTTTCTTTCCACTTTTCTCTGCCGCATCACCAATACTATCATATTCGTTTGCAAGCAGAGACAATTGTACAACAACCACACACTACTTCAATTTTTGACCGCCTATTGGTGTAAGTTACAGCGGCGAAATAACGCAGCGAGTGTTACAGCGGCGAAATAACGCAGCGAGTATTACAGCGGCGAAATAACGCAGCGAATTGACATTTGTGCTTTTACGCTACCCGCGCATATAGATGTTAACACATCAAAAAAAGAAGGGTGAATTTGTAGATACCGCGCATCCGTACGAACCGCTTCTGCCAAAATAAGGGTAATCATTACGCTCGCCAAGTCCAATATAATAAGTCCAGTAATTTTTTATATGATGAATATTTTTACCGAGCAGTTCACATAGGTTAGGTTAGGTTAGGTTAGAGCGGTAGTGAGAGGTTCGAAGACCCCCCACTCACATAGGCCATGTATTGGCCCGTTGTGGTGCCGCGTTTTGGACTTTATCCAAAAACCATCTACCCAGACACAGAGTGTGTCACACCACTTTCGAGGGCGTGGTCCCAGCCCGAGGCTTGAATAAAAGACAGGATATTTTTCGGGTTAATATCCGCCAGTTGAGTGAGGTCCGATAAGAAAAAAGAACCAAGATAGCGATTTCTATTTTTGCAGAGTGCTGGACAGTCACAGAAAAGGTGGGAAACAGTTTCCTCCTCCTCCTCGTCCCGACAGCTTCTGCAGAAATCGTTGAAAGGGGCTAGAAGTCTCGCTGCGTGAGTCCCCGCTAGCCAGTGTCCCGTAATGGCTCTAATTACGGAAGCACAGCCTAATCTGCTTAGGTGGATTAGGCCTGAAGAGCGCTTCTTGCAGCGCGTTGGCCAGGTTTGCCTAGCATTCCTGCCCGTGGCAATGGTAAGCTGCCATCTTTTGTTAGCTTCGAGTTCGAAGTGCGATCGAACTCTAAGCTTACAGCTGGCCATGGGAATACCCAAGCCCTCCTTGTCTGCGAGGAGAGGCATGGTAGTACCATGCCTTGCCAGCTCGTCTGCTTTACAGTTGCCCTCGATGCTTTTATGTCCGGGCACCCAAATGAGGTATATTTCGAACTGCTCTGCCATCCCCTGTAGAGATCTGCGGCAGTTTGTGAGGGATATCGAATTTGAAGATATCGCCTTTAGGGATTTGATAGCCGCCTGGCTATCAGAAAATATGCAGATCCTTGCTGCAGAGCATTTACCTTTGGAAATGCATGATAGTGCCTCCTGTATTGCAGCGATCTCTGCTTGAAACACACTGCAGTGATCAGGAAGGTTGAACGATTGGCTTATAGATAGCTCTTCGCAAAAGACGCCTCCCCCTACCCGGTCGTCTAGCTTAGAGCCATCGGTGTAAATTTTTACAGAGTCTGTCGGCCCTGGCGTGCCTGAGAGCCAATCCTCCCTTGGGGGGATTAGCGTATGGAAAGGGGTTTTGGGGAATTCCTGAGGACAACAATAGTCCGTGTTTGAGGGGATAAGCAAGTTACCCACTAGAATATTGGAGTGTCCGAACTTTTGCTCGGACCACTGCTTGGTTTCTCTCATGCGTAGGGCAGAGAGAGTTGCTACTAATGTCCCCATTTGGTGTATTGGTAGGAGATTTAGTATATTGTCAAGAGACTCAGTTGGGGTCGTTCTGAGGGCTCCTGTAGTGGTCAGTCCAGCGGCACGCTGTACTTTGCTCAGCTTGTGGACTGATGTCTTTTTAGACAAAGTTGGCCACCATACTGAGACTCCATACAGTAGGATGGGCCGAACGATGGCTGTGTACAGCCACAGCGTGATGTGGGGAGACATTCCCCATTTCAGTCCAATGGACTTCCTACATGTATATAGTGCGACTGAGGCCTTCTTAACTCGTTCTTCTGTGTTAAGATTCCAGTCTAGTTTACTATCGAGAGTGAGCCCTAGGTATTTAGCGGATTTACTGAAGGCAAGTTCCACCCCATTCAGGGTTGGTGGTCTGAGGGGAGGGATCTTATACTTCCTAGTGAAGAGCACTAAAACAGTTTAGCTGGGTTTAGTCCAAGTCCCTTTGCTGTAGCCCATGAGGACAGGGTTCGAAGTGCAGCGGTCATAAGCTCGCACAAACTTTGGGGGTATTTACCCGAGAAGGCTATGGCAACGTCATCCGCGTAAGCGATAACTTGACAGCCCCCTCCCTCTATGGAGCGCAGCAAGCTGTTAACAGCCACATTCCAGAGGAGAGGGGAGAGAACACCTCCTTGCGGGGTACCTCTATTGACCGATCTGGAAATGGTCGCAGACCCAAGTGTGGCCCTGACGATCCTGCATTTGAGCAGCTGATCAAGCAGATCCACAATCCGGTGCCCCACTGCCAGCTCCGACAATGCCTTGGTAATCGCTCCCGGTGCGACGTTATTGAAAGCGCCTTCGATGTCTAGAAAGGCTATAAGGCAGTACTCTTTGTGGTGTAGTGCCGTTTCCACTGTAGAGATGACAGCATGAAGCGCTGTCTCAGTAGATTTTCCTTTTTGATAAGCATGTTGTGCTTGGGAGAAGTGATCAGCCTTGATCGAGTCTCTGATATGTAGGCCCAGTACCCTTTCTAGTGTCTTGAGTAGAAAGGACGTTAGGCTTATGGGACGAAAGTCGTTTGGGGTCGTGTGTGAGGTTTTGCCAGCCTTAGGAATGAAGACGACTTTAGATTCGAGCCATGGCTTGGGGATCAAACCTGTCGTTAAGATATCTGAGAAGATTTTCTGGAGCCAGTTTATGGCAGTAACCCCTGCATACTGCAGTTGGGCTGGGATAATTCCGTCGGGCCCAGGGGATTTAAAAGGCGAGAAACTTTGAATGGCCCATGAGATGATATCTTTGGAGAAAAGGTCAGTGGAGTCATACTCGTGACATTCTCTGTAGATAGGGGGTCGTAATCCTGCGACTGAGCAACCAGGAAAGTGGGTTTCAACCAAAAGTTCCAGAGACTCTAGACTGGTCGTTGTCCACGAGTCATCGGGTTTTTTGAGGAAGCCCACGGTGGCTCGTGTGCTGGAGAGAACTTTCCTGAGCCTCGCGGCTTCTGTAGTGTTCTCGATTGTTGAGCAGAAACTCCATCAAGTGGAGCGCTTAGCTTGTCTAAGTTTATTTTTATATGAGGTTAGGTTGGCTTTATAGAGACTCCATGATTGGTCGTCCCCCCTGAACCTTGCTTTGTTAAAGAGCTTTCGCGAAGTTTTGCGAAGCTCATCTAGTTGTGGGGACCACCACGGTGGTTTGGTTTTCCCTCTTGGCTTGCTTTGGGGGCATGCCTTGTTTAGGGCGGACTTGCATGCCTCCGTGAGCTTGTTGGTGAGTAACTCAGTATACTCGGGTGAAGGGAGCCCCACGGGGGGGTGCTCTGGGACAAGTCTTGCTAAAGATTCTTTGAAGATGGTCCAGTTCGTGCGTTTAACGTTTCTGCACCATTTAGGCTTGGGTATATCGAGAGAGAAAACTATATCGATATATCTATGATCAGAAAAAGAATGCTCGTCAAGCACTCTCCATTATATGAGTCTTTGGTGAAGGGAGGCTGTGGCTAGCGC
This sequence comes from Scaptomyza flava, assembly GCA_030179655.1. Lineage (NCBI taxonomy): Eukaryota > Metazoa > Arthropoda > Insecta > Diptera > Drosophilidae > Scaptomyza > Scaptomyza flava. Next base: position 61,601,028 of record JARNME010000404.1, read on the forward strand.
CATGTCTAAGACCTCTTCCATATTTCTTGTAATAAAAGTCGGGTCGGTACGAATATTACAAATGTTCAAATTGGTTGAGAGGATATAGTTAAAGAGTAACACCCCGTTCATTTATGTCAGTGCTACCCCACTGATGGTGATGAGCGTTGGCGTCGCATCCTATGATGAGCTCAGTGTTTGTCGCTTCGCAGTCAGCGATTAGCGCACGTAGCAGTTGATGTGGAAGTGGCCCCTGATGGTCATGGGCCATGTAAGTTGAGCTGAGCCAGACATGTCCCGACTTCAGCTCAAGACACGCAGCATTGGTGTCGCCATTACTGAAATTAGGGAGCAGAAAAATGTCTAGGTGTTTTCTAGCAAGTATGCAGGTGCGGACTTTACCTTCATTACGGGCTACAAGTATCTTATAGTCCTTAGTCCCCAGTCCAGAAACCTTGCCACCGCAGACCCAAGGTTCCTGGATGAGGACAATGTCTGCTCCGCATTGGCTTATACGGAGCAGTAGAGCGGCTGCCGCTGCCTTACAGTGGTGAAGGTTGATCTGAAGGAGTCTCAGAGACATCTTCAGACTTCCTCTCCACCACAGTGAGATTAGCCTCCTCGTCCGTGTCGTCGTCGAGAAGTCTAATCATATTGGCCATGTCGTTGGCTAAATCAGAGCCCTCTGACTGGTGGTCGGCCTGGGCGTCTGTCTCTTTATCCGGCTCGTCACTTTCGGTGACTGTTCTTTGGATTCCATTGGCTGTGGTATCGCCAGCTTTCACTGGGGGCTGCCCACTCGGGGCTGAGACGTCATCTACCACATTAATGTCATCTTGGGCTAAAGGCTTGCTAGCCGCATCTGAACGGTAGACACGGATCGTTATCGGCTTGAAGCCGTAGTGGGCCGCTCCGTTGGACGCGACAAAGGCCTTGACTGACTCGTCATTTATGATGAGGATCACCTGTCGGCTGTTGCCTTCCGGCTCCTCGACTTTGGCGATCCTCCAATCTTGAGTAACTAAGTCGGGGTTACTGAGCTGCAAGCGTTTTAGGATCCTCTCAGGATCCGGGGGCTTGGCGGAAGCCCAGTCTCTAGCTTTGCGCCGGGATAGACTTCCCCCAATAGAGCAACAGCTTTTTTGTACAATGCTGCGGTTTCTTCGTCCTCGCAGGCAATTGCTTTAATGTTGCCCTGATACCATCCATCTGAGCAACGGGGAGGCGGTCCGCCAGGTCGACGACCTTGTCTTGGAGCTCGTTCTCGATGGCTCCCCACCTGTTCCGCTGGATGCGGCCCTCTTTGTGGCCCTTGTCGAGGACACCAATAAGGAACTTCTCCTTTGTGGCTTCGGCGAAGGACCGCGTGAGCGGCTGAGGCTGCGAGGGTGGCCTGATCCGCTTGGCTAGCGTGGCCGTCTCTTCAACAGAACGTTGGCGCTTCTGTTTGGCTTTAACAGAAGTGGCCGGGATCGCTGGCTTAAAATCCGGAAGGATTTTTTTAGCCCACTCGACCAGTTTGACACCGTCGGGGGATGAGGGCTGAGCGGTTAGGTTTCCTTGTAGAATCTCCGCCGCGCGCCGCCGGTCCTGAATGGACGGTTTTTTTGCCACTGTGGTAGCGGGCCCCAAGGCAGTCGCCTGCGTCACGGACCGGGAAGCTGGTGTTGCAGACTTATGCTGCAACCTCCGAGCTCCAGGAGCCGCTACAGGTCGACGTCCGGGGTGTGAGGACAAATGGCTTGTTCGCCCTGCACCAGTGCCGCTGGCGACGTTGCGAGCACCTGCTGGCGTACCAGGCGTCGGAAAGGGGGTGCTACCACTAATAGAGGGATCGGCGTTTCCCACCGGTTTTTTAAGTGATCCGGACACTGGAATTTTGTTTTTTAAGATTGAGCTCATTTTGGTCCCACGAGTAGACGGGAATGGAAAGTCACCCGCGACATAGCCCGTGTGCCGCGGGAAGCCTATTTAAACTGGAGGTCGGCAGGTATCCAGAGTTCGCAAAGTAACGACCGAGCACCCCCTCGGCCACGAGTCCCTCGGCACAATGCTGTTCCACCTTGGACTGGGGTAATTTTATAGAGATTTCTTCTCTCGCCCGACTACCATTCGTCAGCACCCTTGGCAGAGACATGACCGTACCAAGAGCCTGCTTCCAGCCGCCCTCACGTGGAGAGTGTAGTCGCACTTCCAGTTGTGAGCCGCAAGGACGGCACGCACTGCACGGTCGCGCATTCAAATTGGCGGTATGAATGCGTTACCCTGCGGCGCGCGTTTTTCCCCTTGTTGCTCTAACTGGCTGACGGCCAGCAGTTCACATAAGTCCCTATAATTTAATTGGAGTTTCCGATATCAAAATTTTTCGATCCAATACTATTATTCAATCAATTAATTCACTTATAAATTTAGTTTAGAAAATTTGTAAAAAAAATATATTGATATTTCCCGTATTACACAACGCCACGACTTACCATGTGATGTTCTGCGAAACATGATACCTATACTCGCGGAATACATTTATATAGTTCAGCCGTGTGCCTCACGCAACCCATTAGTCTGGAGCTGATCACCTTGGAAGTCGAGGGAATAATCATCATCAACGAACAGTTTGCAAGATTCAGCATAGATTAGTAACCCATAATAACAACAAATGGAACACACACATTATATATAAATTATATATAATAATATACATATAAATTATACTATATGTTTGATTTACAACACGGTCGTATCAAGGTACCAGGCATCTCAGCCTCACCCTTGCTTAACATCAGCCTTCTGCTGCTGCAGCGGATGAATGAGCAAAACTAACATACCATCCAGGATGTTCATGGTTTGCAATCAGACTAGCAGCCAGCCTCATACATTGTTGTTTTATCCACGTGTACCAATGCTAGAGCCGGAGAAGCTCTTTGATCAAGGTACATAAAGTCATCAACTAGTTAAGCTTCACCGCGGACGAAAATGATCTTAGAGGAGGAATAGCAAGTTAGCAACCAGTCCTCGCATGAGCTTTTCGAATAGCCTATGCGCCTGAAATGCTGACGAATCGGATTCCCCATTCAAAAGTTCTAGGAGGCTTGTTTATATTGCAATCGCTTGACGAGTATTATGGTTATGCTGAATCAGCGTTTTGATCATAAGACGATGGCATGGCCCAAGTACTTGCCGTTTGTTTGTTTAAGTTTGTTTTCATATTCATTCTTTTAGTTTTGTTAGTTTGTATTTTATTTGAACAGAAGCACTACTTCTGAAAAAAAATTCCTAGCTTTTTATACCCTGAACCCATAAAATGGGTAAAAACGGTATAATGGATTTGTGCAAAAGTATGTAACAATCAGAAGGAAGCATCTTCGACCCCATAAAGTATATATATTCTTGATAAGAATCAAAAGCCGAGACGATATAGCCATGTCCGTCTTTCCGTCCGTTTGACCGTCTTTCCGTCAGTATGAACGCGTGGATCTCAGAGACTACAAGAGCTAGAGACTTCAGATTTTGTATATAAGTTCTAGACCATACAATCGATTACAAAAAAATATCGAATTTGGAAATGTAAAAATGAGGGTTGAAGTAATAGGTAACGACAGAACTTTTCTGAAAATTTCGTCCAAATCAGCTAAGAAACACCGGAGGTATGGAATTTAATCGATTGAATTTAATTCAATATACCAAAGTCTTTTATAAAGTTAATATAATATATTATATACATATTTTTATATATTGCAAACTGGGTTCAGGGTATCTTCTAGTTGCTTTGCAACACAGCTCCTTTTAATTTTTTTTTGTTAACCATTTTTGCTGGCAAAAATTACGCTAACAATAGAACTCCCAGATGCAGTAGCTGCAGCAGAAGCAAAAGTGGAAACGCAGTCAGTGAAAGGCTCGTTGCCTTCTGTCGGGGTAGCTGTCTGTATGTCATGCCCATATACTGGCTGTAATGGTCGGCCTTGCTGCATCCCAGCTTTTGGATTTATATATTTATATATATATATATTTATTTTAAACACACACACAAACACACAGATTGACAGTCTTAATTAAGAAGCCGTCAAAGATGGCGTCGACATGCTTCACATGCCGGCGTTTGCAACCAAACCAAACCAAATGCCAGTGCTGCCATGTCGGTGGCAGTTGAGCAGCAGCAACAATGAGGCAAGGAGGATTGGCTTGCGAAACGGTTGGGGTGGTGACAGCAGCATGAGCATCACTTAAAAGGTAACATCAACAACAACAAAACTCAATGTACGTTTATTCACAAACTAATTTAATTTTGTTTTTTAATGTATGTGAGGGAGCAAATACCAAATGCTTCAACATAAATTCACATTTGGCAGAGGGTTTATTGACGTTGTGTCTACTTTTCGTTGTTGCGTTTGCAATCGTTGGCCAACACTATTGCAACAATTCAGCGTAAACTTTCCTGTCATCTGATCTTCGTCGTCAGCACATACATATTTCAATGTTTTTTTTTTTTTATTATTTTTTTTTTTTTTTTATTTGAAAAGATATGCCTATGTTAACTTAAATAACTATATGTGTAGCATGCACAGTCGTTGCCAGCTTCTGTGGGACCGCCGTGAAGCATTGCTTCGCAGAAGCGGTGGCAACGACTACGATGCACTCGCCCTTAACCTCTCCAAATGACGCAGCTCTACCATCGTAGAGGCTGCAAAGGAGCAAACCGCATGCCAGACTTCAAGCCTCTCCAGCATAAGGGCCACCAGGTTAGCTGGCGATAGACGCTGGCCCGTCAGGTTTTCCACGGCGAGTCGATCCTCCGCGAAACCACAGTGGAAGAAGACGTGTTGGGCGTCTTCATCGCAGCCATCTCCACACCAGGTGCACTCTGCGCTAGAGTCGTGCTGAAATCGTTTGAGGTAGCTCCTGAAACATCCGTGGCTGGAGAGAAGCTGGGTAAGGTAGAACGTTAACATCCCGTGCTTCCTCTCCACCCATCGCCTTATGTTGGGGATGAGGAGGTGCGTCCAACGCCCTTTGTTGGAGGTGTCCGCTCGCGGGCAGCTGACCGAACGGCATTTCTCCCCAACGGAACCGCTTCCAGGACTGCCACGGCTTCCAAGACGGCGATGCGAATTGGGGTCATCCCCGCAATCACGAGCGCAGCGTCAGAGGACACAGTGCGGAAGGCGCAACATACCCGCAGGGCAGAGAGCCGATAGATTGACTCTATGCCCCTTGTGTAGCTGGCCACCGACGTAGCGCCGACCCAGATTGGAGCCGCGTACATGATAATTGATTTCATAACGTGCATTATCAGTAGCCTTGTCTGCTGCCTCGGACCTCGCGTGTTTGGCATCATCCTTGCCAATGCGCGTCCGGTAATCGCAGATTTCCTGTGAACGTACGCGAGATGCTCCACGTAACTAAGGCGCCTGTCAATGACCACGTCGAGGTAGCGGATCCAATCCTTGGACCTCAACGTGACGCCATCCACCTTAAAATCCACGTACTCCACCTTTTTCCTACTGCTGATGAGCACCGCCTCCGTCTTGTGCGCAGCAAGCTGTAGACCCATGGATGACAACCATTGAGTCACTGCATCCATGCACCAATTACAGAGCTCGGTGACACGACGTAAGTCCTTCGCCACAAGCACTAAGGCAACGTCGCCAGCGTAGCCAACTGCTGTAGCCCCCGCTGGAAGCTGGATTCTAAGTATGCCATCATACATGATGTTCCACAGGAGAGGACCTAGAACAGATCCTTGTGGGACACCTGCAGAGATAGCATACTCCTTTTCGCCCTCGTTCGTGTCATACCGAAGGATTCGGTTGTCGAAGTAGCTCCTCACAATAGCTACTAGATACTCTGGCACCCAGAGAAGCACCAGGGCATCCAGGATACAGCTCCAGTCGGCAGTGTTGAAGGCGTTCTTCACGTCTATTGTTGCTACAAGGCAGTATTGCTTACACCCGAAACGCCAGCGGGTACCGGCGATAGCCTCAGCCGCGAAACCGGCAACAGCTTTGATTGCATCGGTGGTGGATTTTGCCTTCCTGAAACCATATTGGTGAGGTGAAAGGCCACCAGCGCTACGTACGGCATCCTCTAGCACAGATTAGCATCTCCAGGACCTTGCCGCCGTTGTCAATGAGGCAAATGGTCCTGTATGCCGAGGGGTCGTCAGGGGGCTTGTCGGGCTATGGAAGCAGCACAAGTTTCTGTACCTTCCACCTATCTGGAAAAGTACCTTCGCGCAGACATTTGGAGAAAGTCTCTGCAAACAGACCAGGCCGCAAGGCGATTGCTATGCTTAGGCATCTATTTGGCACTCCATCTGGGCCCGGGGCTTTTTGGGCGGTGAGCTTTCGAGCAGCGATCGCCATCTCTTCCAACGTGACCGGGATGAAGCCCTCGATTGTGGATTGACCAAGGGCTGGTGGGAGTGGGCTCGTTCTCCGAGGAAAAAGAGTTAGACGGCATCGACAAATGTGGCCAAGTTGAGGGACTCAGCACGAAACGCCATTCTAGAGGGGGGTCTAGGCGGCACCCGGTGAGTTTCCCCTATTGAGAAAACAATGGCCTCATGGTCGCTTCCAGTGTAGCAGTCGCATTAAAAGTAAAGTTAAAGTATTTCAATGTATCAGGATACATCCGGTAATGTCCATTTGCCTACTTGGATTTTGTTTTTTGTCGAGGTGTATTAAAATAATTCTGTTAACTTTTTTTACCGGCGTTGTCCGGTCCACGGCTATGGTTAAAAACAGCTGATCGTAAATTTGTGTCGTTAAAATTTTGGTTACAATGAAAACACAGGTCTACAAAATACGACTTTTTTAGACTCTTATATCGAAGATAAAAAAAAATCAATGAGTTTTGGAACTCATGGGTGATGTGTTAACACCTGTTTGTTGGTGTGTTTATACCCTTGTTATTGCTATGAACACGTATAATATTTTACTGAATTTGGGTTTACTTCTTGAATTTGGGTTCATCATTCGTCGAATTATTCTCTTATTAAAGAAGTCCGCTATGTTAGTCTATAAGTGTGTGTGAGTGTGTGTCACAAAAGAAGCAATACAGAACTGCACAATGCAAATGTGCACAAAACTCAATTTGCTGCGTTATTTCGCCGCTGTAATATTCGCTGCGTTTTTGCTGCGTTGTTTCGCCGAGTAACTCACACCGATAGGCAGTCAAAAATTGAAATAGTGTGTGATTGTTGTACGATAATTGTCTCTGCTTGCAAACGAATATGATGTTATAGGTGTTGCGGCAGAGAGAAGTGGAAAGAAACGGAGTCTCACTCTTGAATGAACGAACGCTGTGTTTTGCTTTGAATTCGCTTTGTTTTGTTTGTGCTTAGTCATGATTTAATTAACTAGGTAGTGTCATCCGAGAGAGCTAGTACCTACTGATTTGAGCATGTAAGTACGAGAGAGACAGCCATGTTGCTCTCTTTTTTTTACTCTCTTGACTCTGTTAAGGGGTTGTTTTGTTAGCGCGAAAGATTTAGGTATAACAAGTGTTTTGGTTGTATGCAGCCTATGCAATTTTGTAGTTTCCAAAAAAATATTTATTTAAATAAATTTTTGAGTGAAACGCTTTCGATTATATTAATTAAATAGTTTTTAATAATAAAAATTTAAAGTTATATTATATATATATATATATATATATATATATTTATATATATATATATATCAATATTATTTGCAATATTCAACTTTGAAAACTTATTTGTTCTTTAGAAGCACAGCAAGTTCTGCTCGTGTCAATACCGCTTTCTAAACTCAACTCTCCGAAAGACACAGCGCACCATCGTCGCGCGTTTTTTATTTTTCATTCAAAGTGCCTAACGAAACCTTTTAGTTCGCGGAATACGATCAGAGGTCACTCAGTAACAGTGTCTCCATTGCTGCTACTATGCTTACTCGCTTTTAATTGCGCATTTGAAAACCAATGCAAGGCACCGTAATGTATGCCGCCTCTGCGTCGCCTACTTTATTTGACGTTCTGATACATACACTGAACAACAAAACATTAGCACTCTGACACACGCATATACACCAACCTACAAAGTACATATGTATATATATATGTATATAATAATAATAATATAATAATATATATATATATATAAAATAACAAACAGAACGAAATTCGTCCGCACGAACGTCTTGCCACAATGACAAGCACTTTGCTACTGACGCTTGGTACTTAAACAAAGAGAGCGCGTTTTCCCATGCCTCTACCGTATTTATTGTACCATGGTGCTAAGTTGCAGAATGCAGCAGACTGAGTCGGTCCAGTCACGCGGTTCTGCCGTTTATGTTATGCCCACAAACAACCACAAAATAAAAAACGATTACGTACAAGCTTATTTATTTGTAAGTGCATGGGTATTCTCGGTATAAAAACTGTTTCCCCTATACCATTGCCAGTAAAGACCATTGCTTCGACAACATTCTTATGAAGGACTTTAACTTGCAATCGTGTACCATTGCACAGTTTTGGCGGTTTCAAGTTGCGAATCAACATTACAGGTGAACCAATCTTTAAAGTTAATTTATGTTGAGGCAGGCCAGCCGGATTTAATGAATTATGAAGCTCGACGGGGTAATGAACTGCATCTTTGATTTCAGTCACAGAATCAATAGAGTTATATGTCATTTCTTCACATTGAAATAATTTTAATAAAAACTCGTTTATTTCCAATGCATTGTCATTTCTCGCAGTCAAAATAGCACGTTCTGAAAACTATTCGAGTGATTTTTAAGAGATATTTGTAATATCTGGAAATATTGGGTTGGAAATAATCCATTTCCTATTTGAAGAAGCATTTCTGCAAATTCACCAGCTATGCTATCACCTTTTAAGTGCACTCGCATATTTTTCGTTAATGCAATTTTCTGTATATTGGGCCACAAAATTGAAGACTTTAAGCAAGCATTTATTTCATCTGCTCTTGTTCCTCTGGGGATCACTGAAAGAGTTTGTCGAAAATCACCAGCTAAGAGAACAGTTATGCCACCCATTAAGTATTCACTATCTCTTTCAAAAATCGATCCACAGCTTTAAAAGCACCTTTATGGCCCATAGTACACTCATCCCAAACAATGAGCTTGCAATCTTTGAGCACAGCAGCAATTTAAGATTGCTTTGAAATTGAGCAATGTGGTGTATCTAAATGAATCAAATTAAATGGAATCTTAAATGTAGAACGCGCTGTGCGACCACTATTAAGTAAAGTGGCTGCGATACCGGAAGAAGCAACGGCCAATGCAATTTTTTAACTTTGCCGTACCTTTGCCAATAATAAATTTAAAAGAAACGTTTTACCTGTTCCACCAGGTGCATCTAAAAAATAGATTTCTCCCTTTTCTGCTTCAACGCTATGTAGTAACTTGTCGTATACTTGTTTTTGCTCAGCAGTAAGGAGTAGCTCATTATTGACAACAAAATTATCGCAATTTTCATAATCTGTTTCTCTATGATATTCATTATTTGGAACAATTTCCTCGGATGTAATTGGTAGTGGAAGTCCATAATAAGTCAAGTTTTGACCACCAATAGACTGTACAATATCTTCACTGTAAATAAGACATTTATTTAAGACATTATTCACATTACTTTAATCAATATTTCTGTGTTGTGAAAAATGAAAGGCTCTTAAAATATCTTCTGAGAAACTCTCTTTATAAGCATTCCAAAGTTTAAGGGCATCTGAAATTTGACAAAATACTAACATTATTGCAAAAAGTTCTCGCAGTTTTGTAGAATTTTGACATATGAAGGCTTCGGCTATAGTTGAATCCCAGTGCTTATCATATTCTAGTAGTCCTAGAGCTTTACACGCCAATTGAAATGATGCGTATGCTATACCACTAACGGATTTTAAGTTTAAAAATGAAGTTGGCCTATTACAAAATGTAGTAAAAGTCTTAAATAAAAACATTCTGTATTATTGGGATGAATAGTGCAAACGCTTCCCAAAGCTGAATCTCTTTTAACTCCAGGAAAATTTGGCTCATCTTGCCCTCGTTTTCTTCTTTGAAATTATTTATTGTTCCATGCAAAATACGATGGAACTTCACAATATAGAAGCGTTCTTGCAAACTCATCACGTGTCCATAGCTCAAAGAAGGCTAGCAAAGTGGTTTTGGGTGTTGTGCTTAATCTGTCAAGTAATTGTTGCGGATTATTGGGGTTAAAATATATCCTTTGACCATTTTCTAAATGAACAGCTAAGTGTGTAATAGCCGGAAAACGTTCATGTATGGGAAATGCAAGGATTCTCCATACCGCTTCTGAGCTACTTATATAACGGCAACTTTCGTACATATTAATTTCATTACGTTGGTCTTCAAGAGTAAATGATGCTTGATCGCTGCCCGTATTAACATATTTACAAATGTATTTAATAGACTTTACAGAACTGCAATACTCAACATTTATGTGAGCTTCAAATGTTCTCAATAGTACACAGTTGTAAGGCACAACCCAACGGTTATCTATGCAATTACCATTTATATTAATTGCATTACCACCATCTTCTATCGCTCTTCTGTGATATAGAGGGTAACTATCTTTTCCAGTCACAGTTTCTTTAAGTAATTGTCGAGGAAACCTTTTGGAACATTTTCAATTATTCATGCATGGCGATTTATTATTAAATGCACCGCAAGGACCATGAATCATATTTGACTTAACAATGTTAAATAACAAAGGATCCTCATCTGCGTTTGGTATTTCGGCACAGATAATTTGATCGATTTTGTCTGGTCTTATTTTATTTTCTTACCAAAGTAGAATATGTATATGTGGTAAACCCCGCTTTTGAAATTCCACAGAGTATATGAAACATTGCACGCTTCCAAACAAAGAACCTTTTATCAAAAGTGACATTAAAGCTTTAACTTTTAAATGAAAATCTAGAGCTATAATATCGTGTCATTTACAGCAAAAATTGCCGCTGATTCTTGAAGCTCACATGCAGTACCATAAGTATGACATTGCGCCCTCATCAATTATAAATATCAATAATGTTAGTGTGTTACGTTTTGTCTAAGTTATATAAGCAGCAAGTAGGCGAATCCACCCCATAACATATTCTGGTGTGGGAAATTTTTCTAGACGCACCAAGTTTTGTTATGTTGTTGTTTTTTATTATTTTTTTTTTTTAAATCAATGACACCATTAAAAAGTAGCAGTGCGGGCCCAACAACACAGACAACAACAACAAACGCTACTTGGGTCGTAAATCAATTGTCAAAGGCACACAAATACTAACATTATTGCAAAAAGTTCTCGCAGTTTTGTAGAATTTTGACATATGAAGGCTTCGGCTATAGTTGAATCCCAGTGCTTATCATATTCTAGTAGTCCTAGAGCTTTACACGCCAATTGAAATGATGCGTATGCTATACCACTAACGGATTTTAACTTTAAAAATGAAGTTGGCCTATTACAAAATGTAGTAAAAGTCTTAAATAAAAACATTCTGTATTATTGGGATGAATAGTGTAAACTCTTCCCAAAGCTGAATCTCTTTTAACTCCAGGAAAATTTGGCTCATCTTGCCCTCGTTTTCTTCTTTGAAATTATTTATTGTTCCATGCAAAATACGATGGAACTTCACAATATAGAAGCGTTCTTGCAAACTCATCACGTGTCCATAGCTCAAAGAAGGCTAGCAAAGTGGTTTTGGGTGTTGTGCTTAATCTGTCAAGTAATTGTTGCGGATTATTGGGGTTAAAATATATCCTTTGACCATTTTCTAAATGAACAGCTAAGTGTGTAACAGCCGGAAAACGTTCATGTATGGGAAATGCAAGGATTCTCCATACCGCTTCTGAGCTACTTATATAACGGCAACTTTCGTACATATTAATTTCATTACGTTGGTCTTCAAGAGTAAATGATGCTTGATCGCTGCCCGTATTAACATATTTACAAATGTATTTAATAGACTTTACAGAACTGCAATACTCAACATTTATGTGAGCTTCAAATGTTCTCAATAGTACACAGTTGTAAGGCACAACCCAACGGTTATCTATGCAATTACCATTTATATTAATTGCATTACCACCATCTTCTATCGCTCTTCTGTGATATAGAGGGTAACTATCTTTTCCAGTCACAGTTTCTTTAAGTAATTGTCGAGGAAACCTTTTGGAACATTTTCAATTATTCATGCATGGCGATTTATTATTAAATGCACCGCAAGGACCATGAATCATATTTGACTTAATAGACTTTACAGAACTGCAATACTCAACATTTATGTGAGCTTCAAATGTTCTCAATAGTACACAGTTGTAAGGCACAACCCAACGGTTATCTATGCAATTACCATTTATATTAATTGCATTACCACCATCTTCTATCGCTCTTCTGTGATATAGAGGGTAACTATCTTTTCCAGTCACAGTTTCTTTAAGTAATTGTCGAGGAAACCTTTTGGAACATTTTCAATTATTCATGCATGGCGATTTATTATTAAATGCACCGCAAGGACCATGAATCATATTTGACTTAACAATGTTAAATAACAAAGGATCCTCATCTGCGTTTGGTATTTCGGCACAGATAATTTGATCGATTTTGTCTGGTCTTATTTTATTTTCTTACCAAAGTAGAATATGTATATGTGGTAAACCCCGCTTTTGAAATTCCACAGAGTATATGAAACATTGCACGCTTCCAAACAACGAACCTTTTATCAAAAGTGACATTAAAGCTTTAACTTTTAAATGAAAATCTAGAGCTATAATATCGTGTCATTTACAGCAAAAATTGCCGCTGATTCTTGCAGCTCACATGCAGTACCATAAGTATGACATTGCGCCCTCATCAATTATAAATATCAATAATGTTAGTGTGTTACGTTTTGTCTAAGTTATATAAGCAGCAAGTAGGCGAATCCACCCCATAACATATTCTGGTGTGGGAAATTTTTCTAGACGCACCAAGTTTTGTTATGTTGTTGTTTTTTATTTTTATTTTTTTTTTTAAATCAATGACACCATTAAAAAGTAGCAGTGCGGGCCCAACAACACAGACAACAACAACAAACGCTACTTGGGTCGTAAATCAATTGTCAAAGGCACACAAATTTGAAAAAAAAGAATGTGCACTGTGCGAAGTGTTACATGTACATAAAATTATGAAAATTATTTTCAAGCGCATTGTTCACTTAATTGTGTATGCACTTATTCATTAAGAAGCGGAAATCCGTTTCTTTTTTGCATGTGTCGAACCTTTTCTTATGACTTTGCTTGTGCGACGCGAAGGCGTCACTGCGCATTTGTTTTGTTTTTGTATTCTCGCTCGCGATCAAACCCTCAGCTTATGCGACAATCAGGCGGCAATAGTGGAATGGGTACTTGTTGCAAGCGTAATTTGCTTTTTAAAATAGGTAAAAAAAGCTCCAAATCGTATGGGAGGTACTTGAAGGAGTTGTCCAAATAAAAATTCCCTTCCTAGTGCTCACTTACTACCTCCATGGAAAATTGTGTGAAAATTTCAGCCTCTTGCTCTTCTCGTTTAGGCTGTGGCTCTTCCATTCTCATCAGGACAAACTCTTTTATATATATAGATAATAGATAATAATGGGTTGGCAATAATTAAATTTAGCTATTGTAAGCAACAAGAATGGAACTTATATAGAGTCGTCATGAGGCCAAATTCTGACTGCCAGTTGGAATAGGCAATCGTGGCGACACCTCTCTCACAAAGCGCTGCTGCTGCTTTTTTCTCTGCCAGCGCATTTCATGCCCGAGTATATCAGGTCATTCAGCTTGGCGACTGTTATACGCTTTTTCCCTCATAGCACAGCCAGCCAGCCATGCTCTGAGTATTTTGCTTGTATAAACATATGAGCGTGTCTACGTCACGCGTATTATCATTTTTTTTATCATTTTTGCGACGTTGCCTTAGTGAAGCTATGCATTATACCCACATTCATATATATTTATATATGTTTGCAGTTTTGCTAGGATTTCTACTGATTTTTGTTATTTTGTTTGGGCTGGATAGTGTTAGTGAGTTAGTGATTTTGTATTTCTACATGACATATTTTAATGTATGCGTAGCATTTGCCATGGCATTCATTGACCTTTCTCTACTATCAAATAAATTTGGTGTATTTTGCCTACAAAAACCAAAAAAGGAATACTTCAAGGGCAGCCAAATATCATATTTTGTGCTGATCGACCATTTGCAGTATCAGGCGAACAGCAAAATAAACAAGCGTCTAGTAAAATAAGCAGCCGAATATCAGTTTAGCATTGCTGGTCATATATACTCTTTCATGTTTTCAGCTCTATGACCATTTCCAACAATTTTGCCATCGCAACTACCATACACTTATGCAGTGATGCGCACAAACTGCGAAAGTGTATTTAGTTGTACATATGTCGATTTCATTTGCCGAAAACTCGGAATATAAGAAAATAAAGAATGAAAGAAAATAAACTAAGAACTAAAATAAAGGGTCGGCCAATGTTTCACATACATTCACATAGTTATATATGTATTTACATTTTGCTGCACACACTCATATCATTTTGCTGCTTATCGCCAATGTTCACCAAAAACCTAGACTTAGTGTCTATTTTACATTTTGCTGCTGATCGGCAAGCAAATTTTGTTTGTTTATTATGCTGTTTGCCTGATACTGCAAATGGTCGATCAGCACAAAATATGATATTTGGCTGCATTGGAAGTTTGCTTTTTAGGTTTTTGTAGGCAAAATACAAATTCTGCACCAAATTGAATTGATAATAAGTAGAGAAAGGTCAATGAATGCCATGGCAAATGCTACGCATACAATTACATATGTCATGTAGAAATACAAAACCACTAACACACTAACACTAGCCAGCCCAAACAAAATAACAAAAATCAGTAGAAATCCTAGCAAAACTGCAAACATATATAAATATATATGAATGTGGGTATAATGCATAGCTTCACTAAGGCAACGTCGCAAAAATGATTAAAAAAATGATAACACGCGTGACGTAGACACGCTCATATGTTTATACAAGCAAAATACTCAGAGCATGGCTGGCTGGCTGTGCTATGAGGGAAAAAGTGTATAACAGTCGCCAAGCTGAATGACTTGATATACTCGGGCATGAAATGCGCTGGCAGAGAAAAAAGCAGCAGCAGCGCTTTGTGAGAGAGGTGTCGCCACGATTGCCTATTCCAACTGGCAGTCAGAATTTGGCCTCATGACGACTCTATATAAGTTCCATTCTTGTTGATTGTAAGGTAGCGTTTCTAAGGCTGAGGTAGCTCAGCCTCTCCAGGGCCACCTTACAAAGAAATTTGTAATTAGTACCGGGACCGTAAGGCTGGGAAAAGTATAATGCCGTGCTTGAAAATAGTTAATAGTGTGGCGGGGATGATGACAAAAAGGTTCGCCGGTGATCCGGTGTCTACTGGTTTTCGGAAACAGAGTCAAACCGCCGCATGACTACCCTTTGCTCTCTTCTAACTTGACTGCTCCCGGTGAGAAACCAAAAGGCCGCACCAAGTTAGGAAGAGTGGGCAAATGCCGCTCGGGAGCCCCCGCTTAACTAGGCCTTGGTATTGCCAATGTATAGTTTGGCGGCAGTCCCACAACGGTTGGTTAGCCACGCGCGCTATTTTTAATGGCGTCTTGGAAAACGCAGGGGTCTGAAAGTTTCACTAATCATCTACAATAATAAGTCAACGTTGCACTTTATAAATCATTTGATCTCTTTTCATCATGGTTTTGTCTCACTAGCCCTGCCTAATCGCACCAAACTACGTGAAACATTGGAAAGAACGAGAGAGAAAGCGAGAATGTTGTTCGCTGGCTTACCCGGGCTTGGATGATTCAGCGGCGTGTGCGTGGTTACTGTTTGTCGTCGCTCTGGTCGCTCCCGTAGTGGGAGTTCTTGGCCGTGGATCCTGCCTTGGTGTTTTCAGTAATTTGCCCTGTCGCCTCGCTGGTGTATTTCCCTTTTTTGCGTACTTGCACTTTTGATTGTTGCGCACCTGCGACTTATCACGAGCCCTGCCCTGGCGTAACTAACTAGTCCGCGGTCAAGATGGTCGCCTTCCACTCTTTTCCGTCGCTGCCGTTGCTTATGATCTGTCGCCGGCTGTTGCGCGGTTGGCGTCAGAGTCTCGTGCCATTCTGCCGTCATCACTGCCATTGTCTGTCTGTTTGCTTCGTCTTCGTCCCTGTCTGTTTGCGGACCTACTTCCCACGCTGCCGGTGCCCTCGCTGTTGCTCTCGCTGCTACTTGTCGCGTGGCTCGCGCCATTCGGCTTCCGCTGCCGATCGCGCTGCTGGCGTCTCGCGGCTCTTGCCATTCTGTCGCTGTAAGTAGCTTCGCTGCCGGCGTTGTTTGTGGCTCGTGCCATTCTGCTGCTGTCGTTGTTCCTCTCTTTGTCTCCTTCCTTCCTCCTTGTCGTATCCTCTGCTGCCGCCGCTGTTACGCCATCGCCGCTATCGTTGTTCTCGCCATCCCTGTTGATCTAATGCCCTGTCATAAATGCCACTCTTTTGCGTAGCGTGGTCAACTAGTGATATATATTATGTTCAGGCTTAACTTGCCTGTGGGCCCTTCTAGGGCTATGTATACTTATGCCTACCCATTACCACTTAACTTAACTTATACTTATACTTAAAAATTTGACTCGTCACAACCCCCTTTTACTTCCCGGGGGGATGGGGGTACTTAGATATTCAAGGTCAAAGTTAAGAAATATTTTCGAGCATATTTTACCTGTAAAATTCCAATTAAAAACGTTTGTTTTTAATCATAGCTGAAAATTTTTATAATTTCAATGATAATATCGTGTTTTTTTTTTCGATTTTCTAACTTAAATACATAAAATTTAAATTTTTATATTTTTGTGATTTTTTGAGGTTAATTTTTAATATTTGCTATCGATGGCTGATTTTCTACAAAATAATCATCAACATTAAGGCTAGTAAGGTTAATATCTAATAAACTTAACATTTCGGAACTATAGTTGCTATCTTCCAAGTTCTTTCGTGATCGCACATGTCTCAGTAATGCAAGAAGTGGCAGCATGTTAAAAAGGTCTTCATTTTGTCGAACCCGAGAAATTTTGCTCGTTTTAGTGTATCTGAACCTTTTGTAGTCCTTGTTTTTACATTCCTGTGCTTCTTCGGACATCTCTCCAATAGGTAAACACTGATATTCTATTAAGTCCTTTCCGAGAGCCAAAATCCTGTGTACCGTGGGGGTAAGTTTTTTTGAAGGATACAATTCAGTCAAAAGTTGAGCTATTTTTGATGTTTATTCGCCAAGTTTTGCACCATTTATCATTTCCTTGCAGCTTATAACATTAAGGATAACAGCTAACCTTTTAATGATCTCCTGATTAACACCTGTTATCAGAGATGTAATGTTATCGTTTTCAAAAAATCTCCTCAAAGTATTTCCATCATTCGAATTTCCGTTTCCGTGCTTTGGGCAGTCAACTTTTAATCCCAGCTTCTGAGAGAATTCAGCTTGTATAACTTCCTTTCTACTCTGTATATCCTCACGAGGTGTATTATCCGTTTCTGTTTCTCCTGGCCGAAGAAGTGAGTAGGCTAGCTTCAGAATAAATTCCATACACTTAATTCTGCAATGCAACGGATAAATTCCTTACTCTTAGCAGTTTTCCTCACTCCTGGAGTCGTCTAAATTGTGAAAGTCTTTTTGAGTTTTTTTTACAAATAGGACACCTTAAAGTTGAGGAGGTGTTTGTAATTTCTTTTAAGACTTTTCCATCATTCATTGTCAGGAAAAATTGAAAGTTAATCATGATTTTTTTTTCCACTTTTGGTTTGAAAAACAGTAGGTTTCAGTTGGCTAATTTGATTCTGTATGTCGCATACAGTTGATTTAATCAACTCAGAGGACTCCTTCGCATATTCAAAGAAAATAGGGCGACAATAATGAATCGATGATAGTCGAAGATTTTTTCAATGTTCAGAAGTTTCACTCCTCAGGCGTAAGGGAACAACAGAAGCCATAAACATATTTTCATCAGATATAGTTTCGTCATCTGTGTTTATAATTTGTTTGTATGCGCTTTGTCCAGACGATCCATCACATCCCCACTTATTGAGAAGAGTTAAATTTTCTGGAAAAAGCTCGACCTCTCCATCAGGCAAACTTTCAATTTGACGCATCGCAGTGTGATCCATCAAATCGTGGAACTTTACTTCTACATATGTCTCTGTTACTGTTGCATTAGGTGGCACTGCTTTCTTCTTGGCAAATCCAATTTTTTTGTATGCGGGAAGAACGTTGACGTTATGTTTTTTAAGGAGCTGCGTAAAATTTCATACTTTTCCTTAGTCAATCCCAAGTCCATAAATAGTGAAAACGCTTCTTCATCAGTGTACTTAATGGCGGCTGAGTTTGGTGGCGTTGGAATACTTTCTTTAATCCTATTCAACCGTAAAGGACTGGCGACCTGCACAGCTTTCGTAATTTTCGCTTTTTTGTCCTCTCTTGTTCCTTCAAATACTTTAATGAAAGTGCTTCCGACAGATGTTCAGTTGCAATGCTTTCCGTAGCATCCTCAAGCTTACGTTTCCTTGTAAAAGCTGAACACTCTTCCATAGTTTTATAAGGCCTTCCTCTTCCTCGGCTAGTAGATGGGTAAACTTCTTCCTCTTCTGAATATCTGAAAGTTGTATGTCCCTCAAACCAATATTCATTCTTTTTTATAAACGCCGAAATATTTCTATGGACCGAGTTCCGTTTTTTCTTCAAGTTGAAGTACATGTATTTTATTTTTGTCTCAAGCTTCTTGCTAGCGTTTTCGAATACGCCCATCTCTTGAAGCAATGCCACTTCGAAATCATTAATTTTTTCCGAGGCACGGAAAAGTTCAAAAATTGATGAATTATTTAATTCCATTATTGCGCTTTTAAATAAATACTTTGTGAATTATATTGAAAAATACTATTCAATCAATTTCCTATAGTGTTTCCTCTTATGAAGTTAAGAAATAACTGTTGCCATCAAGTCAAATATTTTGCGCAATATACCATATATTTTGAGTTAGCTAGGTAAAAAAGGAAAATTGGTATAACCCTTTTCCAATTAGTTGTGTAAAAAAAAAAAATGTTGTATTGATTTACTTTCAAACTAGGTAAACGGAAATACCAAAAAATAGCCTGTAATTGCAAAATTTTTCATCAACTAAAATTAGATTTACCTGCCTCCTCAGACCTTTTCCAATCAGGTAACTAGAAATTAAACATTTCCTGAAGGGATATACATAGTTAGGTAGTACTTATAGTACAACATTTAGCAATGTTATCAACTAACAACACACATGCTACAGCCAAATTTGCAGGCGCTCTTCTTCTTCCTTATACCTGCCGCGTGTTTTTAACGCGAGGCAGCCCTAGTTTTTTGGCTTTATCTTCCATTTTGCAGATTTTCGCACATTTAGACTATATACATATGAAAGGTAAGTATTCCACCTATCACGTGTATATAGTGCCGCCTTTACTCTGTCTTACTCAAAAAAGGTATATTCCCCCAAAGTTAAAAAAATACCAAAATGTAGTGTATTTTTTTTAAACGTTTCTAGTTAAAAAAGTATTTCAGTTATTTTTAAAGTTTATACAACAGAATACTAAGATTGAACATAATTTTCAGATAAAAACAAGTAAGAAGGCTCTAGTCGGGCTCTCCCGACTAGAAGATACCCTGAACCCAGTTGTAATAAATATGTTAAATTTATAAAAGACTCTCGTTTTGGTTATTATGCATCAATTTATTTTCTTAAATGGTTTTATTTCTTGGTTACCTTTTAATATTAAGAAATAATCGCTACGTTTATTTTACATTCAGAACATTTAATCTATTTCAATATGTATATGCATGCATTAACTCTAATCTTAGAAATTATGTACCAATTTAATTTTCACCATCCTGAATACTTAGAGAAATTCCATTGTGGTAACTGTATATGGTTTCATAGGTCGTAGCACTAATATCCTCAGTTGAAATATTTGAAAAGGCCCAATCAATGTGAGAGTTACAATTGGTAGTGGACGTTTTTAAATCGAGCAAGCACCTAAATCCTTTCCTGAGAAGTTCGTTATAAATAGGTTCACATCTGCCGAATTTACTCAAGCATAAATTAAAATCACCCAATATTATACAGTTGTTACTCAAAAACGTATACTGCCATAGATATTTCACCTATAATTATAAGTTTAAGGTCAATTAACCTTGAATGCAAAGTTTTAACTAAATCATGGCTTAAGGCCCTCAAGTCTGAACCAGATTGGTTAACTGGTAGTGAAAACATGGAATGCAGTGTTGAACCACTAATTCCTAAAGCGGCTTTTCCTGTGGGTGCACATAAAAGTACTTTAACGGAAGTTGGATCTGTTCCTTTTTTTTTTTTTTTTTTTTTTAAATTGTTGATCTTATTTATTGTGTCTTTTCTAGTGAATTAGAAAACTAGCAATAAGTATACAAATCTTATAAATAAATCTTAGCTAACAGTTCATTTTTGTTTTTGACTGTATTCTGAGTGCGCGTCCCTAAAAATCATCGCTGAGTTGGTAAGTCGTTACGACGAAGACGGGATCGGCTGCGCAGCCTTGTGAGACCTCTCGCGAGATGATTTGTGTGCGATGAGAGCTTGATAAGATATTTTACTTTTTGTTCCTCTATTTCCTCCTTGACTGTTGAGATGTTTAAGTCTTTATGAATGTTATGGTAATGGTTCTCAATATTTTTGACTGGGCTCTCTGGACAATGTCAATGCTGCTGTTGCTAGCGTTCCCCCATAACTGGGAACCATAGGTCCAGATTGGTTTTAGAACAGAGTTGTAAAGCAGGACCTTGTAGTCCAAACTAATGGAGGAGCGAGCATTGATGAGCCAGTGGAGGCTATTGGCTTTCAGTTTGAGATGTGTTCTTTTAGCTTCAATGTGTCGCCGCCATGTTAGTCTTCTGTCTAAGTGTACGCCCAGATACGTTACATCGTTTGATTTTGGAAGTGTGGTGTTGTTTAACGTGAGCGGTGGACAATCTTGCCTGTTAAGGGTGAAAGTTACTTGCTTACATTTTTGTTCGTTTACCTTAATTCGCCAATCTGATAACCATTTTTCCACGTTGACCAGATGAAGGGCTAGTTGCGCTGTTGCTTGTATTGGGCATCTGGAGCGGCTGAGAATAGCTGTATCATCAGCAAAGGTAGATGTTGTCAATCGGCTGCTTATTGGGATGTCTGCTGTGAAAAGCACGTACAGTGTTGGTCCCAGTACGCTGCCCTGTGGAACACCAGCTTCGATACTGTGTTCGTCAGACATTGCAGTGTTACATCTTACTGCGAACTTCCTGTCGTATAGGTACGACTTAAGCAGCTTATGTGTGTTGTTTGGGAGCATTGCTTTGATCTTATGCATTAGACCTTCCAACCAAACTTTGTCGAATGCCTGAGAAACATCCAGAAATATTGCAGTGCAGTATTCTCTATTTTCGAACGCGCTTCGTATCTCTGATGTTATTCTGTTAACCTGCTCAATTGTTCCGTGCTTTTCACGAAAGCCAAATTGGTGTGACGGGATAATGTTATGAAGATTCAGGAATGGATTTATCCGGGACAGCAAACATTTTTCAAAAAGTTTTGATAGACACGGTAATAAGCTTATACTTAGGTCTATACGATGTGGGAACTGTGTGATCTTTTCCAGGCTTTGGTATCATAATGATAATTGACATTTCCATCTGTCTGGATAGTGGCCAAGTTTGGTGATAGCATTGAAGAGCTGGGCAATTATGCAGATTGCACAGTAAGGAAGCTCAATAATCATCTTTGGGGTTATTTGGTCACCTCCTGGAGATTTTTTTGGGTTCAGTTGCTCTTTAATGATTCTAACGATTTCATTCGGGCGAAACTTGATTGGATCATCTTGAAGCTGAGAGCAGTTTGAAGAAGTCGGTAGTGCAAACGTATTTGTTGCAGCGTTAGGTTGGAACACTTTTTGGAGATGAGTAGCAAATGTGTTAGCTCTTTCTTCATCGCTGCGAGCCCAGCCGCCTGCGAAGTTTCTTATAGGCATTACTGTTTCTGTTGGTGAGCTTAGAGTTGGGTGAGCTCTCCACAATGAGTTTTTCGTACTGGTGGTTGATAATTGCTCGATGTAACGGCGTTGAGCGCGCTCGTCCTCGATTTTTAACGCTTTGGTGAGTTTACGTGTGGCGTCTTTTAGTTTTTGCTTTGCCGATGGCGATCTGTTCGATTGCCAATCACGTCGTAAGCGCCGCTTTTCAAGAACGAGCTGTTCAATTTGTAGATTTGTTGTCCTTTGGTTGTGTATTGTTTTTGGTATTTGAGGCGTAGCGGCGCGAGCTGCGGCGACGAAGACAGTCTCCAGAGTGTTAACAAAACTGTCAATGTCAGCTACATCAACGAGACGTGGCTTAAGCTCAATGTGTGAGCTTATATATTTTTTGTATCTGAGCCAGTTAGTTTTATGTGAAGTTAACTTACTCGGTCGATTTATGTATTCAGGGTGTCGTTGCAGATTTATTAGGACTGGGGAGTGATCGGATGATAGATCCGAAAGGCACTCTGCACTTATCAGTCTACGCGAAATGTTTTTGGTAACTGCAAAGTCAATCAAATCGGGTAGTTTTTTGGGATCTGTCGGCCAGTATGTTGGTCTGCCAGGAGAAACGTAGTCGAGCTTGTTGTTAGCTTTTATAATTGCATTGTAGAGCTGCTTTCCTTTTGGATTCACTAGACGAGATCCCCAGTGTGTGTGCTTGGCATTGTAGTTAAAAAATTCCATAAATTGGTCTTCAGATATGGTATAACGCGGAGGGCAGTATACAGCGGCAAGAGTAAGTTGGTTCCCACTGTTTAAATGTATTTTTAGAGATGTGGCCTGTAGAAAGTTTTCAGCAAACTCTTTATAGTAGTGGTGCTTGAGGCGGCTTCTGATCAAAATATAAGTTCCACCGTGTGCTTTACCATCGGGATGATTTGTACCATAGAATAAGTATCCACTTATGTTAAAGTTATATTTGTTTGTAAGGTGTGTTTCGGAAAGTAGCATTACGTCGATGTGCTTATCGAGTAGGAATTGAGCTAATTCAAGTTTATGCTGTGAGACGCCATTAGCGTTCCATGTAGATATTCGTATCTCAGCCATTGATTATTTTGACTGTTGTGATACAAGCATTTGTATCAAGAGATTTTGATTACGCATTAGTTCCTGCATAGTTGTTTTCATGAATGACATTAACTCGTTCATGCTCTGCTGCAGGGTACATACGAGTGCTTCGAGGTTACTTTGTTGCTGCTCCTGTGCAGCGTTTGTGCTCACTTGTTTTGGTTGTAAGTAGGGTGTGTTTGAGGCAGGAAGAGCCAGTCCGGATCTTAGGGCGCTTGCATAAGTTGCGTTATTGGTTGAGAACTCGGGGCCAAGTGAGGATCTGGCTGCAGATGAAAAGAAGACGTCTGGGTTGTGTTTCGATGGAGTGAAGGTAGTCGGTGCGTGTTGCGAGCGTGCAGTGGTACAGCGCTGATGGATACGATTTTTAAGTTCCTTGTAGACTTGGCAGCCTCTGTAGTTGGCTGTATGCTTGCCTTCGCAGTTGTTGCAGAATTTTTTGCTAGAGTCTTCTTTGCTTACTGGGCAACTTGCGGAGCTGTGCAGTTCCCCACAGTATACGCATACCGAGCGCAGTGTACAGTAGGCTTTTGTATGGCCGTACTCTTGGCAGTTCATACATTGTACCGGACCGTTTCGTTTGTGCGGTTCTTCTACGGTGATTCTTCGGTGAAGTAAAAGCTGAAGTTTGTATATTGAGTGCACCTCGTTTTTTTTAAGCATCTTCGTTTCTGGTTCTAGTTCTATTTTAAAAAGTGGTTGCGGCATCCTATTCCTGTTTAAGATGTTTATGACGGTTTTTGCTCGAAATCCTTTTTCCTGCAGCGCCTGTTGTATTTCTTCTGGTGTTACATCAGGTTCTATGCCTTTTATTACGACCTGCAGGCCCTTGCAGCTTTTTAATTGATACGTATAATAATTCATTTTTTTTTCGTTTAGATACTTTATGAGAACTCTGTAATTATCTTCCGACTTTGTCTGGACTTTAATTTCTTGAATTTTACCCTGTACGAGAGGGACTATGTAGAAACTATCTTTGCCTATGAGCTCGATAACTTTGTTAACAAAAGCACTGGAGCTTTTCTCGCGTATATATATTGGGGGTGGCTTCGGCTTTTTCGTGACAACCCCAACGGCTTCAGAAGGCAGATCATCTGTGTTTTCTGCCAAGATGTGAAATCTATTGCTATTGTGTGTAGTATCATTCGAGGGTATATTTAAATTGCTACGGGTCATTTTTGGTTTATTCGTAGAATTTTGCGGACTTAGCTTTCTTTTGATATAAATGTAGCGATCCATACCAGTCTGCGTAGCCGGCTTAACATTTTTGCTGTTTGCAGTTTGATTTGCTGACGGCGCGTATAATTATTAATTGACACCACAAAAACTGTCCGACATGGCGACCGTGACGTGCGTCCAAAGGACCTAGGATATTGAAATACTTCAACAGCAACAACAAGGATTAATTACACCAGCCTCAACTGTAACAGCAGCATAATCACGTCAACCTTGCTGGAATTGGACATCGATCGATTGAATAGTTCTGAGTGAGTAAGGTGTTTTATTGGTATTGTGTGTCGCAAATGTCTATACGCATCACTCTCGACGAGTACAGGGCGAGAAAACTTTCGGTAAATGCACAGACTACTAGTAAGCCCGAATCAAGAAAAACAAGAAATCGTGGAGGCATACAGCTGCGTATAAAGAAACGCAAAGCTGAAATTTGTAAGCAGCTATATAATAGCAACAAGCCCCCGACTTGGGAAAATGCCAAGAAGCTAGCAGATGAGCTAGTCTTTCTTGATGAAGAATCAAAACGACTTAAAACACAATCCAAAGCACCTTATCCTCAATATATAAAGAACTTAGCTAATATATCAAAAACTCAACCAACAGAAAGGAAGCAGCTGCCGAAACCAATAAAGAAGTGCCCTGGAGACTGCAAAGGACCATTATACTCCCCAGCCTGTGCGATGACCTGCACCGGCAACGCTGACCGCACCAAGGCAGCCAAATAAGACGTGAAGAAGCAGTACATCGGCGACAGCAGCGGTTATATTAAGTAAAATAAAATAATATAGAATTTGTAATAACTCGCACTGTGTTGTGCGAGTTAAGGAGAGTATGGCATAAAAAACCATACAAAAAAATAGACAGGCGATCACTGTTATGATCAAAATAGGGATACAAATAGGAAAATGAAAAAAACAATATATTAAAAATAACAAATGTAAATTACAAATAATTTCAAAATTGGAAATCTTTATAATAATATAATATCTAAAACGGAAAACGTTTATTACACAGAATTGGCCAAAATGGGTCTCATAGACACAAAAACGGTGGATTCCACCGCTAATGTTATAAATAAAGTAGAATCAAGTAGTGTAGATTTAGGAATAACAAATACTTTGTTAATAATTATCGTTGTTATTCTAAGCGCAAATATGTTCTTTAAATTATACAAGCTACACAATAAGTGCCTCAGAAAAAAATACATCAACAAGGCTAACGACCTAGATAAAATCTAGAATTGAATGAAAAAAAAAAGAAAAGAAAAAACGATAAATACTAATAAAAATTTTGAATAAATTAAATTTATATATATATATATTATTGTATGATGGATATACCTCAAGTATCAGAATAAAACTCTGTTACAACGTATGCTTAACAAAGACCCAGATTTCCCAAACAAAGTATGAGCATGAGTATCACATAATAAGTATTTCAAAATGCATGCGGCAATAGCCGAAGCATTCGAAAGAGACCCAGAGTTCATTATACGAGCAATTTGTGTACTAAATCAATTTCACGAATTAATTTCGATACCTGATTTTGAGTACGCCTACGTGGACTCGTATAATAGAATTACTAGCCCACTATACCACTGTAGTATAAAAGAAAAAGGTATAGTGCTATCCACTTTGCCATATGTGATGGTAAAAGAACTAACAGAAGATAACGTCTTCTTGGGTCCAGTTACTAAACTAATGGTGCGACTGCATCGATAAATATTAGTAACTCATGGAATGGACAGAATTCAGAGAGCTTATAATACAAAAACGCGTTGAGTTCATTAAATCGTATAAGTGCTTAAATAAGAAAGTTCCCATACGAATTGGAACTATAATCAAGCATACCCAAATACTAGTACAAACGTACAACGAATGTCGGGAACTTATACATTTCAATTATGACAACTTAAATAGTCTACACAAATTACAAGCAAGGGAAATTATCGACAAATTAAGATCAGCGTTAATTACCTTGGACACAAAACACGACCTACACCTATTTCTTCCTTCGGTACTAAGTGTACCGGTAACATTCGATCCATCCGTATTAGACAACCGGATGCCAGACAACGAAACTGACATTGATTTTGATTCTGATTCTGAAGAGAAATCAAACCAATAAAAATGATACAACAAGAAGTAGTAGATTTTCTGAAAACAGCCTCGTCTCTTCTATTCGAGTACGATGGCAAAGCAGAAAATCTACAAAGCTTCAAAGACGCTTTAAGTCTATTAGACACAATTAAAGGTGACCACGAAGCAACGGCCATAGAACTTATAAAGACAAAATTAAGAGGCCACGCAAGAAACTTGATTAGCAATGAGCAAACGATCGCTCAAATTATTGCAAAACTATCAAGCACAGTAAAAGGCGAGTCAGTAGAAGTATTGTCAGCCAAATTACTCAACTTGCAACAACGAAGCAAAACTGCCAACCAGTATACACAAGAGGTTGAGCAGTTAACAAGAGCTTTGGAAGGCGCATATATAAACGATGGTTTAACGCCGGAACTGGCCAATAAATACAGTACAGCCCAAGCAGTTAAGGCAATGACCAAAAACTGTACTAACGATAAGGTAAAACTTATCATGCAGGCCGGCACATTCAATAACATGAATGATGCGATATCCAAATTTGTCAACAGTTGCACAGAGGCAACTGGACAACCCAACTCTGTATTGTTCTACCAAAATTACTCTCAACGTGGCGGAAACCGCGGAAGAGGTAACTATAGAGGCCGACCTTACAACAGAGGCGGTCAAGGACAATACTACAATAATAACAGAGGCAACACTCGAGGCCAAAACACTAGAGGCAAGTCAAACAGAGGTCATAACAATGTCAGAGTAACCCAAGATGTTTCGGGAAACTCCGAGCAACCTTTAGATACCCAGCAATAGAAAACACTAAAGTTCATACAATAAATTTTAGTCTCAATATATTGTTTCATTTGACCACGTGTCAACAGGTAAAAAACTTACCTTTTTAATAGATACAGGTGCAGACATCTCAATACTTAAAGAAACTTCTGATGTCTTTCATGACATCCAGCCTAATAATGTAATAAACATTCAAGGCATAAGTAAAGAGATTTTAAAATCCAAAGGTCTAGCATCAATAGAGATTCAGACAGGAAAATATATAATTCCACACAATTTTCACATAGTTGATTTAGATTTCGCTATACCATGTGATGGAATAATAGGCATTGATTTTATAAAAAAATTCAATTGTCAACTAGATTTCAAACCATCGGAAGATTGGTTTATAATTAGACCCAATAATCTAAAATATCCGATCCATGTTCCAATAACATATGACTCTGGTATAAACTCAATACTTCTGCCAGCAAGATCTCAAGTTGTCCGAAAAGTCACGCTAACCTCAAAAGAAGATGGTGTATTTATTCCAAATCAGGAAATTCAACCTGGTGTATATGTTGCAAACACAATTGCAACATCTCAAAATACGTTTGTCCGTTTACTAAATACAACTAGTACCGACCAATTAGTTACAATAAATAATTTAAAACATGAATCACTTTCGAGCTACGATGTAGTTCACACAAATCAAGAACATAGAGAAAAAACTGTCATATCTCAGCTAGCAAAAAATTTCCCCCCACAATTCAAGTCGGAATTAACCATTTATGCACCAATTACAGTGACATATTCGGTCTTGAAACCGAATCAATCACAACAAATAACTTCTATAAACAACAACTGAGACTAAAAGATAATGAACCAGTGTACATTAAGAACTATCGAAGCCCGCATAGCCAGACAGAAGAAATACAAAAACAAGTTGGAAAATTAATCAGCGACAACATTGTCGAACCGTCTGTATCAGAATACAACAGCCCACTCTTACTTGTCCCAAAGAAAGCCCTTCCAGGCTCAGAAAATAAAAAATGGCGGTTAGTAATTGACTATCGTCAAATTAATAAAAAATTACTGTCCGATAAATTTCCACTGCCTAGAATTGATGATATTAGATCAACTAGGTAGAGCAAAATATTTCTCATGCCTTGACTTAATGTCAGGCTTTCATCAAATCGAACTCGAAGAAAGTTCAAGAAATATAACTTCATTTTCAACGAGCAATGGCTCATATCGCTTCACGCGATTACCATTCGGTTTAAAAATAGCGCCAAATTCATTTCAGAGAATGATGACTATAGCGTTCTCTGGCCTTGATTCTTCGCAAGCTTTCCTTTATATGGATGATTTAATAGTTATTGGTTGTTCCGAAAAACATATGTTTAAAAACTTAACTGATGTTTTTGACAAATGTAGGAAATACAACCTTAAATTACATCCGCAAAAATGTTCATTTTTCATGCATGAAGTAACCTTCCTCGGTCACAAATGCACGGATAAAGGAATCTTGCCAGACGACAAAAAATACGACGTCATTAAAAACTATCCAGTCCCACATGATGCAGACAGCGCGAGACGATTCGTTGCATTCTGCAACTATTATAGACGATTTATAAACAATTTCGCCGAATATTCACGGCACATAACAAGATTATGTAAAAAGAATGTTCCTTTTGAATGGACAGTTGAATGCCAAAATGCATTCCAATACCTCAAAGACAAGCTAATTCAACCAACATTACTACAATACCCAGACTTCAGCAAAGAATTTTGCATAATAACGGATGCTAGTAAGCAAGCGTGTGGAGCAGTTTTAACTCAAAACTATAATGGACTCCAACTTCCAATTGCATACGCATCACGTTCATTTACAAAGGGTGAAAGTAATAAAAGCACAACAGAACAAGAATTAGCAGCAATCCACTGGGCAATAGTACATTTTCGTCCATATATTTATGGAAAACACTTTACAGTGAAAACTGACCACAGACCATTAACTTATTTATTTTCTATGGTCAATCCAAGTTCCAAACTTACACGCATGCGGCTCGAATTAGAAGAATACGACTTTACAGTCGAGTATCTAAAGGGTAAAGACAATTTCGTGGCAGATGCCCTATCACGGATAACAATATCCGAATTAAAAGATTTACAAAATAAAGTCCTGAAAGTCACTACCAGGCAACAAAGTAGACAAAATAAATCCTGCGCAGGAAATGAACAAGAACCTTTGCTTAGGCAAAATCATGAAAAAGCTTCTAAGCCCAACGTATATGAAGTCATCACAAATGACGATGTACGAAAAGTAGTGGCCTTGCATATGAAAGGAAAGCTGTGTTATTTCAAACACGGAAATAAAATCGTTGCAAGAATAAATGTTAGCGATCTGTATACTAATGGAGTTATCGACTTAGGTCAGTTTTTCCAAAGGCTCGAAAAGGAAGCCGGTATGCATGATATACGCCAACTAAAAGTGGCACCGCATGAAATCATCTTTGAACAAGTTTCAATAGATAATTTCATAAATATGGGCAATAATACATTGAGATTATTAAGAGTAGCGCTACTCAAGCCGGTGACCATTGTATCAAGCGATACAGAAAAAGAAGCAATTTTGTTTACATTTCATGATAATCCCATACAAGGAGGACACACGGGCATAACAAAAACTTTGGCCAAAGTAAAAAGACACTACTATTGGAAAAATATGACTCGTCATATAAAAGAGTACGTACGTAGATGTCCAAAATGCCAGAAGTCAAAAACAACAACACATACTAAAACTCCTTTAACAATTACCGACACGCCAATAAGTGCTTTCGACAGGGTAATAGTTGACACAGTAGGTCCATTACCAAGATCTGAATATGGTAACGAATATGCAGTTACGCTTATTTGCGATTTAACAAAATATCTTGTTGCCATACCGATCCCAAATAAAAATGCAAATACTGTCGCTAAAGCTATATTTGAATCTTTTATATTACAGTTCGGTCCAATGAAGACGTTCATTACGGACATGGGAACTGAATATAAAAATTCTATTATAAATGACTTGTGCAAATATTTAAAAATAGACAATATAACGTCTACAGCACACCACCACCAGACAGTTGGAACAGTAGAAAGAAGTCATAGAACTTTTAATGAATATATTCGTTCATACATATCAGTCGACAAAACTGATTGGGATGTATGGCTAAAATATTTCGTATACTGTTTCAACACGACCCCTTCTATGGCACATAATTATTGTCCATATGAATTAGTTTTGGTAAGCAAAGTAACTTGCCACAATATTTTAATACAATAGATAATATTAATCCACTGTACAATATAGAAGATTATGCTAAAGAAAGTAAATTTAGACTAGAACAAGCTTATAAAAGAGCTAGAATTATGTTAGAAAAAAATAAAATTAGAAATAAAGAATACTACGATAAAAATATAATTAATTTTGAATTAAA
Source organism: Scaptomyza flava (assembly GCA_030179655.1). Taxonomy (NCBI): domain Eukaryota; kingdom Metazoa; phylum Arthropoda; class Insecta; order Diptera; family Drosophilidae; genus Scaptomyza; species Scaptomyza flava. The sequence goes on from JARNME010000404.1 coordinate 61,631,783, forward strand.
AGTAGGAGATATGGTTTTATTAAGAAATGAAACTGGCCATAAGCTAGAATCAGCATATTTAGGCCCTTACACAGTAGAACAAATAGATGATAGAGAAAATATTTTCATAAAGGATAAAAGGGTAAGGTACAAAAAGTACATAAAGATAGGCTAAAACTTTTTATTAATTAATCATTCTCATCCAAAATATATATATATATAAATAAAATGAAAAAAAAAATAAAAACAAAACTTAAAAAAAAAAAAAATAAATAAACAAAAAAAAAAAATAAAAAAATATAAAGCTACAAAGAACTAAAATAACTACACTAAGTTGCAGCAGTCGTTGTGCTTGTTGAACGGGAAGTAGGTATCGGTGCAGTTGTGGTTGTAGTCGCTGTTGCGGTACCTAGAGAGGCCGCGGCACTTGCAGTCGTTGCTAAGAGAGACGGGGAGCACGAAAACTTTCAGTCGCGTGCTGTGTGCAATACTTCATTTGTCGGATTGGGTGTTGCCGACCGCGCGCGGTCGGATTGCGTTGACTCGATAGATAACAGGGACGGAGACGGTGAGCAAGAACGTTCTCTGGCACGCGCTGTGTAAGAGAGTTCGATTTGCGGGTTGGGGGTAATTGACCGCTCGGGCTGCTCTGAAACTACGGAAAAGTAAGCGTTGCTCAGCCGACGACGCTCGTCTTGCTCGCGTTGTCGCTGGCCACAATTCTCGCGTTGACTCATTGTCTTAAGCGAGGTGAAGAATTTGTTAGTGCCTTTTGTTTTATATGTTATTATTTGTTAAAAGTCAATTGTTTTGTTTGAATTGCAGATTTTTAAAAAGCAATTTGTGCAGATACATTGCACTTAGCGTCTTTTCGCATAAAATATATATTTTATAAGCTTCTATATCACTGCACTTTTGCGTTTGGGAATTAATTAACCGGACCACGATGAGAAAACACGTCTGCATTCGACGACAGTTGCGATAATACCGATCTGTTCTGTTCCTGGCTTGCTATTGTATATAGCGGACAATGACTGATAAATTGCTAGTATAAGTCGGCTCTTTCCAACGCCAGCACCACCACCAACAAACTCGTAAAACACAGATTTGATGTTGGCATTGTGCAATACGTGAGTAAAATATTGTTTCTGCTTTAAATTAAGGGACCTGACAATTTCTGCTAAGCTCTCAGCGGAAATTAATGCTGGTAGCTTAATCAGTCGGACGTTATTATCCCCCGAGCTTTCATTTACATTATTGTCATCAACATTTAAAACATTTGACTGAGGATCAATTTCAGGCAATCCCAAAACCCGGAAATTATTGTCAACAACTTCTTCTACTGTCTCTTCATTTTCGTCCTGTACAGCATTATTAAGTGCGTCCTGAAGTTCGTTGTCGTCCAAAGTATTGTATTTTCTACGGCTATTTTCAATTAAACCCCGATGTTCGCTACAATATAATTTACAGTTCCGATTCACAAGCTCTGAATTTTCATCCCTCCACGGTACATAAAGCATAACCAGCTCCCGAAAATAATTGCTTCTATCTGTGTTTATATTAAATCTTCTATATCGGATAATACACGGACTTAGCCGCTTTCTAATAAACCCACTACGATCGCGAAGGGCGTAAAATAATGATTGGGAAGACTGGGGTGTTTCAATATCATTTTCGTCATCAATTATTTGGCGAGTACCACTTTGCTTCTTGCTATAACTATAAAAAGCAGCAAAATCAGCTAGGCATAAATTTACTAAGGCGACGGGGCGCTGAACATAATGGTCTAAAAGTCCTAATCCAAATATATCTGTTGAATCAACGGGTAAGTTTTGTAATTGCGCCCTAGACTTTAGAATTTTTACCCGTTGCTTTGGCAATGAAGTATTAATAAATACTTCAGCGTTACTGCTTTCAGACAGACGCATTCCTAAACAGCAGTAAACTGCTTCTTGGGCGGATATTTCCGTACCCGAAATAAATTTGTGTCCTATGTGCTGTAACTTTTGCTTGATTGTTACGTTGCCCCTACTAATTTCATTAACTGCATCACGCATTAATTTTGAAATACCTCTCTGAGACTTGTTAATGTAATTAACGACGTAACTGCAGCAAGCATAGGGATCTAAAATGAACTGAATGTCTATGCTGGCTCGCTGCAGTTGAAGAAGATGAGTATTGTAAGCATTTAGCCTAATAGCCGCAAGCGTTCGCTTTAAAAATATTTTGGGCTTCTTAATACTTGACCTACGTGCTGTAATATAGCAATCATAACTGAGGTTAAGTTGATCATGGGACAAAAAATTATGGAAATCGCTAAGACGCTCTATACTTTCACGATCAAACTGAAATTCTAACAGGGTTTGAATTTTTTCATAATTCTTGCGATGCGTTTCTAAGTTTTTAGCATCGTCTTCTAACGGAAAGAGGATCTCTGTTTGGGGCATGGGAGGGTATGGAATACCAAATCTACAAATTACTTTTCTATTTACTTCTCTCCTACATGAATGCCCGTGATTGTGGGTTTGATACTCCAGAAAGGGAGCCACATCCGGGCTACTTGTATCTGTTGTGTTAAACTGATCAATAAAAGACTTTACTGGGGGTATGCTTGATACATCATTGATGTCTAACTTGGGGGCATCTTTCAGCCAAAACATGCCATGAATATGTGGTGAGCCTCTTTGCTGAAACTCGACTCGCCAATAGTATTTAATGACCCTATGACTACCGAATACGCCACCTTCCTTTTTCATTAGTTTTAGAAGTTGCCTTAATCGGAAATCAAAATACCTTGCACAAGTGACTGGATCGGTCCTAATAAGACGAGCTTTGTCGTTAAAATTAAAATTAGATGCTAATTCTTCAGAAATTTCTTTTTTATCCACGTTTTTGGAAAGTATAACCAATAGTTCCGCCCATCTAGTCTCAGCTGCCGAAAAAGTTATAAAAAATGTCGGAAGACCAAACTGCCTAATCATAGCCATGACCTTTTTCATTTCTGATTCCCAATGAGCAGGCGACGTGCGAATACCTTTCAAAACTCTGTAGCCATCGTCGTGGCGAATTAAATTATCTATATTTTCTTCATTAAGGGCGTTTGCCGCGGAAATGCCTTGGTTGGCACTGTGCTTGCGTAAGCAAATGGAAGTATTGTTCCTAATATTAATCATTTCCAACTTTTTAAAGTTAAGAAATAATTTATCAGTCCTACAACCTCTCCTATCAAAATTCCTAAGCTCGGACCTAGCAATGGTTGTAAAGCTTTCTGTGCATTTTCTCTTAATGCCAGCGAATATTGTTGGGAAGGCCAGCTCCTCGGAATCGCTGTCTTGAATCATGTCCAAAGGACGCTGACCTTCTCCAGGTGCCATAACAATTCTTGGGGCCTCTACATTTTCTGTGGGCACGTTTTCTAAAAAAGTTTCTTGACCCCCGGGATTAATTTCTTCTTCTTCTATATTTTCCTGATCGTTAATTGTTGGTTGGGCAGATCTTTCTATTAGCTCTGTAACTAAATCCCTATCGTTAGCTGATGCAACAAAGGGAACGGTGTCAGATGAAAATGAAGACAACCATGATTCGTTTATAACAATCTAGTGTTTTCTATAGAGTTCAGTATTGACTTAAAATCTGATTGCATCAGCTATTTTTGAGGGCCTAATGGATTCGGCCATGAAATCATGGCTATATTCCATCCCACGCTTGAGGTGTATCTGAACAACCTCGGCTTCATTAAACGCCCTTGGATGTGACGTTACAACATTGGCAACGGGAATTGGGACATTAATCACTGCTCCCTTAATGGCGTTTTGACGGCCATATCCTAAAGATTTAATAATCATGAAAGGAAGGTGGGGAAATAAGCCGTTCTTCAAGAGGCGTTAAGCCTTTCAAGCATTCGGGAAGATCCGGAAAATCTAAGCCTTTTGTAATTGAAACTTTTGGTTTCTTGCCTAGTTCTATGCTCCTGCTGCATGTCTTGCAAAAACTATACCTATCGTTGCAGGAAGGGAAAAGTGCTGTAAGACTTAAAATGTCTCTACTATCTGCCTCACTACATTTTCTTTCTACAACTTCTCTGTACATTTTTTCCACTTGATGTGGAAACCACAAACCTTTGCAAGAAATGCAAACCTAATCAGGGCCCTGTTTTACTATTCTATTAAATGCGACTATTAATGCATCTAAATTAATGCCTATCGCCTGACGCCTATCCTCTGAAAAGGTATTCGCACGTTGCTCTCTGTTCTGGCTCGCATTTCGGCTATTTTCAGCTAACCTATTTTCGGGATTGCTTCTATACTGACTAACTCTTTGTGACATATTTCTTTGATCTTGAAGAGCCGCCTCTCGTGCTAAAAGTCGAGCAGTTCGCCTTGCACCTGTATTTCGTGCCTGTTCAATAATTTATCGTTTGTGATTGTACCTAACTTGAGCCCTCTGACTCCTATCCCGTGCACGCTCTGAAGTTCTCTCTCCAATGTCACTTCGTCGATTAGCGTGCTGTACAGTGTTTTTTTGCTGTTCGTTTGGTCTATATACAGGGTCTCGTCGACGCCTCGAACGGAGTAAAGTATCGTTCGTTTGATCAAGCTGTCTGAGTGAAGAATCTGTCCGGCGCACTGCACGTCGAGCTGTGTCATGTCCCTGTTCGTCTGCCCGAAATTATGGGTCTTGTCTACGCCTCGATCGGCGTAAAGTATTGTCAGCTTGTTCATTTTGCCTAAGTTGAGAATCTGTCCAGCGCACTGCACGTCGAGCAGTGTCTTGTCCCTGTTCGTCTGCCCGAAATTCTGGGTCTTGTCTACGCCTCGATCGGCGTAAAGTATTGTCAGTTTGTTCATTTTGCCTAAGTTGAGAATCTGTCCGGTGCACTGCACGTCGGGCAGTGTCTTGTCCCTGTTCGTCTGCCCGATATTCTGGATCTTCTCTACGACTCGATCGGCGTAAAGTATTGTCAGCTTGCTCATTTTGCCTAAGTTGAGAATCTGTCCGGCGCACTGCACGTCGAGCAGTGTCTTGTCCCTGTTCGTCTGCCCGAAATTCTGGGTCTTGTCCACGCCTCGATTGGCGTAAAGTATTGTCAGCTTGTTCATTTTGCCTAAGTTGAGAATCTGTCCGGCGCACTGCACTTCGAGCTGTGTCTTGTCCCTGTTTGTCTGCCCGAAATTCTGGGTCTTGTCTACGCTCTACTTGGGATAAACTATTACTTATTCTTTCTTGCTCAGCGTAGTCAGGGTCAGACCTATTCAACAGATTTCTTGTTCTATTCCTACGAGACCTAGTGGCTGCTGAAACTCTGTTTACTCTAGGCATAGTTGGTCAAGTTTTGTCAAGGGTAGGTGAAAAAAATATATTTATTGCATATAAAGCTGTAAAAAATAATAATGATTTATAAATCTGTAAAAAATAAAAATGGATTATGAATCTGTAACAAATAATATCGATATACTATAAAGTTGCAACAAATAATAATGATATATAACTGTAAAAAACAAAAAATTTTTAAAAAATTATGTGAAGTCTTGAAAAAGACTTAAAGATTTGAAAAAAATCAAAGAAGACTTGCGTTTTTATTCCAAATCCTTTTTGTGGAGGGATAGTTAACACGCGAATCACTTGTAAACAATTATGTAAAAAACACAGTAAATTACTTAGCACAATAACAAAAATAATCACAGTAAATTTTTCACACAGCCGTACGGAACAAAAGTTTGCAGTTAACTAAATCAGCGCCTGTCGTAAGGCCATTCAAGAAGACTGATTTTCAGCCTAGTAGGCAAGTATTATCAGGTAGATTACAAAGTGGAAGTGCTGATGCAAAAGGTTTTTTTTAGTTCATACGTATTGTGGATAACACAGGTACTGGTACACAGGTCGATCAAAGCGGCCAAGTTTCTTATTCATTACCAAACTTAAATTTTAGGAAAATCCCAGGCCCGCGACATTTGCTTAACAAAAGAACCCTTTTACCTTATTGAGCAATAGATGTGCATGTGGGTAAAAACCCACTTCGCACGCACCTAACGCTGCACTTTTCGGACACTAAGGGTACGTTTGCCTGCATATCAAGAAAACGCTTGTGCCTCCAGCTATCTGCTTTGGCTTTTGCGATTATACTTTTTGGCATACCATCGGTATTTTTAAGCCGGTTATAGTGAAAATTTTAGAGATGATCAATATAATGTAGGAATCTTCAAAAATTACTTCACTTTTAAAATTGTTCAAGGTTTTTCTGTAATCAGTTACATGTGTATTTCGAAAACAGGAAGAGTTCTCGTTAACAATGTTATAAAAGAAATTAAGTTTGAAACCTTAAGTTACAAACCATTTCATGGGCTCGGGGTATAAAAGTGAATGCACTACTGCATACTGACTTAATTTCAATCGATTAAGCTCGATATCTCCGGTGTTTCTTGGATTTGGACGAAATTTTCAGAAAAATTCTATCATTATCCATTACTTCAACCCTCATTTTTAGGTTTTCCAAATTCGATATTTTTTTGTCGTCGATACCATGTGTATATCGGAAACCAGAATAGTAATCGATAGTTTGAAGCAAACTTGTTCTGCTCATGGTATAGGAGAACTTATATACAAAATCTGAAGTCTCTAGCTTCTGTAGTCTCTGAGATCCACGCGTTCATGCAGACGTACAGACGGACAGACGGACAGACAGACGGACAGACGGACCATCGGCCATTGATGCTGATTAAGAATATATATACTTTATAGGGTCGGAGATGCTTCCTTCTGCCTTTTACATACTTTTGCACAAAACCATTTTACCCTTATTTACCCATTTTATGGGTTAAGGGTATAAAAAAGATCGCCCAATATTCAGTTTTAAAATGGCCAATTTTCGTGAAAATTGTAATTTTTTCGTAGTCACGAAAAATTTCTCAACTTTGAGGAGCTCTAGCACCCATAATTATTAACCGATTTCATAAATCATTTGGATTCATAATCTTTGAAGTATTGTCTATCGATTACATGTTATTTTTTGCCAAACGCGTTCATGAAAAAAATTATTTATGCAACGCTTTTTCAGCAAAGACCCCACTGATCGGCGTTGTTATTGGAGAACCCAGGCCCAATCCAGCTGTCATAGTCAATAGCCTGGTGCGATATTCAAATGTCATGGTATAAAATCCTCCTCCAGAGGTCGTTATTCTAGGTTCCCATACAGTTGTCCGTTCTCCAGTGTATAATCGGGGTATTTCTCGGGTTGCTCACGTGTCTCCTGCATGCGTCGTTGTAACCAAGTACATGTGCTCTGCTCCTCTACTGCTGTTTGCAACGTCTCGATGGGCTGCCGCGGCAAAGCGTCAGCCACCACGATCTGTCGCCCTTTTCGATAATGGATATCAAAATGGAACTGCTGGAGTTCCAACGCCCAGCGCGCCACTCGTCCCGTGGGGTTCTCCATCGTGTTTAGCCACGTGATCCGTCACAACGTCGAATCTTTATCCTTCCAAGTAACAACGTAGCTTCCGAATGGCCCAAAGGATTGCCAAACATTCCTTCTCAGTGGTGGAGTAATTTTTCTCAGCCCGTTGTAATCTCCGGCTGACGTATGCTATAACCCTCTCGCCGTCGTCGCTCTGCTGTGTTAGTACTCCTCCTAGGCCGTATTCACTAGCATCGGTCTGTAAAGAGAACTTCCTCGTAAAGTCCGGACACGCAAGAACAGGTGATTCGGTCAACAGCTCCTTGAGTTTTATGAACGCCTGTTGCTGCGGTGCCTCCCAAATCCATGCCTTGCCTTTCCGTAGTAACTGTGACATTGGTTGTACCACTGCTGCGAAGTTCGGGACATATCGCCGGTACCAAGACGCAAGGCCCAGGCATCGGCGAAGTTCTCGTGCGTTACTCGGTGCTGCTAGCTGCTGTACCGCAGCGATTTTCTCCGGATCTGTGTGGATTCCATCCTGGCTGACGACATGTCCTAGATACACCAGTCTGCGTTTGAAGAAGACGCACTATTTTCTATTAAGCCGCAGGTTTGCTTGTCGTAAGCGCCTCAGCACTTTTCGTAGATTCTCGACGTGTTCCTACAAAGTTGTCCCGATGATGATTATGTCGATGCATCCGTCCCGTAGCAATTCGTCGACCTGCGCAAGAATTATTCCTTGCATCGCTGGGTTCGATCGATCCGCACAACGATCACATGCTCTGCGATGTTTGACACGCCGGTCATTCTGTCAAATTTTGCCAGTTCCTCCTCCAGAAAGGCCTTTGCCCATGGTGCTATTGCCTCGACTGCGCTTGGTACGAGTGAGTTCGTGTTGCCCGTCGAATCCGTATCGTTTACTCTGGCTAGTACTCCGTGTGTCACTGTCGCCTCCTTGGCCTCTTGTTTCTCTGCCCTGGTGCGGAATGCGTTTTGCTGGATGGCTTTCCTGTGTGTAGGGCCAAGCGCGCCGCTCCAGGTCCGATCTCGTGTTCCTGTTGCTGTCTTCTTTACATCCGCCTCGCGGATGCGGGCGTTGTCCTCGCTAGGATTTGCCCTCTCCGGTTCCTTGGTTATTTCTCGTGTGTATTTCGTCGTCTCTAGTATGTTGGTAGCGACCGCCTCGTGGATGCAGGCGTCGCCCTGTGTGTTCTTCGTTGTCTCTAGTGTGTGTGTAGCGACCGCCTCGTGGATGCAGGCGTCGCCCTGTGTGTTCTTCGTTGTCTCTAGTGCGTGTGTAGCGACCGCCTTGCGGATGCAGGCGTCGCTCTTGCTATTCCTCGGTGCCTCTCGTGTGTGTGTAGCGACCGCCTCGCAGATGCAGGTGTCCTGTGTGTTCTTCGTTGCTTCTCGTGCGTGTGTAACGACCGCCTCGCGGATGCAGGCGTCGCTCTCGGTATCCTTCGTTGCCTCTCGTGTGTGTGAAGCGACCGCCTCGCGGATGCAGACGTCGCCCTTGGTATGCCTCCGTGACTCTCGTGTGTGTGTAGCGACCGTCTCGCGGATGCAGGCGTCGCCCTGTGTGTTCTTCGTTGTCTCTCGTCTGTGTGCATCTGCCTCTTGTGTGTGCGCAGGTAACTGTGTCCAGCGTCGCTATCACCGCCTCAGCCTCGAAACTTGTCTCGGCGACAAGCCTGCCATCCTTCGTCCGTATGGTACTTGCTAGTCCCAAGACTCGTTCGTCTGTCCTCTCACCTGTCCTGGGTTTGGTGAAGAGCGCTGTGCGTTTCCCGGCGCCCGTGTCTGACAGCAGTCGATCGACCTTACTCCTCGGCGACCGCAACTCCAACAAAATATGATGCGTGTTCCGCGGCATTCTCGGGTGAAGTGTCCATTCAACCCGCAGTTGCGACACGCCGTGCGCGTATCCACTGGTGGTTCGTTGCTAGTTACCACTGGTGTCCCTGGTTCCTTTCCCTCTGTTGTCGTACCCGTTGCCCATGGCGTAGTAGAATTGGGGCTTGCCCTGCCTGGCTCTTGCTTGGACACTGCTGTGCGAGCCGACCGCTCGTTGTCGTACGGAAATCCATGCGACGAACGTTTAACTGGTACTCTGGTAGAAGGTTCTCGTAGCATCGCTCCAGTTCCTGTGCTTCCGAGTATCCGGCCCGATGCATCATCAGCCTTATGTCCACCAAGTACTGCTTGTATCCCTCGTTTTCTCTTTGGTAGCGCATCCAGATTTCATCCTCCAACCGATGGAAATATCGTGGAGGAAGGAAGAAATCCAAAGACTCCTTGCGAAACACGTTCCACGCTTCGCCTTGCGGATGACTCGTCCTGTACCAATCCTCTGCGATGCCCTTTAGTAGCTTGGGTACACCTTGTGCCAAGCTGCGGATGTCGACGCGGTGTGACACTGCCCGCGCTTCCAGTCGTTCGATGAAACGCAACGAGTCAGAAGTGCTGTCGAACGTCACTCCTCAGCGTTGCATGCGTTCCACACCCATGGTCCCGGAAGCGTCGTATCAATTTGTGCTGCTGCCCCTCTCGTTGCCACGTGACATGCGCTGCTGCTGGCCAGGCACCGGTACGCTGAGGTACTGCATACCGGCGCTGCCTGTGTCTCGTAGTGCCGGGCTATGAAGAACGTCGGTTACGTTTGGCGTTGCTTTGTCCTCCTGGCCTGCGTTTCCACTCGTAGTTAGAGACAAGCTTCGAGATCGCGGTTGCATACCTGCTTTGGTATCAACAGTCCGTGCCTTCCCGAAGAAATCCTCCACTTCCTCTAGCCGAGCCTGGGTGGTAGCTGAATGGCCCTCACGCCTCACAAATGTTGCCATGCGGCCTCGTAGCTCCTCCACTGTGCCGTTACGTTCAAATCCGAACTCGTCTGCAAAAGCCTCCAGCTCTGCCTTGCGCCGGTATTGAAGGTAAGGTAGTTGTCCTCGCTAGCTAGTGTCTTAGCTGCGATCCTCGTATACTCGTTGGTGTCCTTGCTGAGCTGTATAACTGTTTGTGTCTCTGCTGTGGTATAACGGTTGGTGTCTTTGTTTGTATTACCACGGTTGAAGTCCTCGCTTGATCTTGTAGTACGTTTGGTGTCCTCGCCTGGTTTGGTGTTTCTGCTGAATTATTTGATACCTTGGTTGCTACCCTGGCTGTGTTTGTTCTCGCTGCCCTGGTTGGTATCCTTGCTTGGTTGGTCCTCTTGCCTTGATGAGTCCTCTTGGTTGGTATCCTTACCTGGTCGGTCCTCTTGCCTTGGTTGGTCCTCTTGGTTGGTATCCTTGCCTGGTTTTTTTTTTTTTTTCTCTAATCTTTAACTTAAACGATGTGATCAGCATGCGAGCGCTGGGACGACTTCTCCCTGCTAGGACGTACACGCTCACTTTATAGTGTTTTTCGAGCGTACTCCGCTGCGTACGGGTGCGATGCGCCGCCCGTCTCTCTCTCTCTCGGGTTGTAGGTGCGAAAAAGCCTGGCTCTGCTACTTTTCCGTTGCTCTGCTTTTCCTTGAAGTTGCTCTGATACTCTGCTATTGCTCTGAATTTCTCTGCCGTTGCTCTGCTTTTCTCTGCTGTTGCTCTGCTATTCTGCTGTTGCTCTGCTACTCTGCTGTTGCTCTGATTTTGCTAGCTACAAATTCCTCGCTACTCTCCCCTTACATGAACCGCCTTAACCACAAGTAAGTTGCTGTCCCCACGTGGTCACCATACCCATTTTTTTATTTTTTTTTATTTTAATTAAAATATTTTAAATTTCTTAGGTATGACTTTTACGTGTGCAGCCTTGCTCGCATGCTCGGTACATGTAAATGCCTATAAACTGTGCTCTCGTGTGGCTATTATTGGTTATGCAGACTGTACTAAGATGTTAAAGAATAATTATGCGGCGACGCAAAAAAAATCTAAATTGCACACCCTGTACTTTATTACGCATTTATCTTATGCTTCTATGCTCGCCTATGCAGTGCTGTTACAGCTGCGCCCACGCGACAACGGCTGCATAGCTACACGACAGCAGACATAACCTAACGGCGCTTTGCATAACAACATGGGCCTGTGTGTATTCGCGACCACGCTTTTTCAACACCTCTGTCGGACCTTCTTTTTTTGTTACTTAGCACAAACCCCTGCAGGTCCACTACTCCTGATTTCACTACTTCCCTTTTCCTTGCTCTTGCTTTTTACACTATTTCAACGTTAAACTTTCCAACAATCTATTTTAAACAAAATATAAAAAGACTAAGATACCTACTGAAGTGTAAAGACTATAACATAATACCAAAACACCTACAAGGCAAAACGACTGCACTACAACACAATTTCAGATTACACGACACGAAAATTGAACTACAGAAAATAGAAAAGACGTTTCTACTTAAAATCGTAAAATTAGAGATAAAAGAAACACAACGTAACATACACATAATAAACAAAACACAGACGCATACTTTTCACAAACTAAAAGACATACTTAAGGAACAAGACCTGGACAAATTGGAATCCAAACAGAAACTGGCCTATCAACGACTAAGAACGGACACAGATGAGAATACGAATAAAAAACTGGAAAAAGCTAAAATACAAGTGCAGGAAAAACTAAACATTAAATTAAATGAGGAATGGTTCATAAACCAAACGGACGTATATTTTCCTAGAGAAAGCAAATGGCTGCTCTCACTCGGACCTAAATTTGCGTTACCGGTAATAAAGGAGAACGTATCACCAATACACGTAATAGCAGATTTAGAACAAGGGATACAAACTATCAAAGAAGAAAAACTGAAGGATGCTGCGAGGGGAAAGCTTACAGGTGCTATACATAATTTCAAACACAACAGAAGACCAGACCAAAAAGAAAAAGTTATCCTAACAATAGCAAAAAATACTGAGAAGTTAATTAAGGAACATAAGGACAAAATAGTGATAACACAGGCAGATAAAGGGAACAAAACTGTAGTGATGTATAAAAAAGACTATCATAACAAAATGGAAAGCCTATTGGAGGATAAATCTACATACAAAACAGTGAGAAAGGATCCAACACAACTACTAATAAGGAAAAACAACACTATCGTAAATGACCTGTACAAACAAAACTATATAGATTACAAATTAAAAGCGACACTATACTGTTCAAGTGGGCACGCTCCCAGATTATACGGATTACCTAAAATACATAAAAAAGACACACCCCTAAGACCAATAGCATCATCGACGAACGTACCATGTTACAAATTGGCAAAACATATAGGCAACATTTTAAATAATATAACTTCAAAACAATACAATATATTGAACGCGGTACAATTAAAAGGAAAACTCAAAAACGAAAAAATTGAAAATGATGATAGACTCGTATCGTTCGACGTGGTATCATTATTTACAAATATACCCATAAGCACAGCAATACAAACCATAATGGGTAGATGGACGGAGATTACAGAACATACACAGATACCAAGGAAAAAGTTTAAGGAAATACTTGACTTTATTTTAATCGATAACAACTACCTGACATACAACAACAAAACTTACCACCAGATTTTTGGTATGCCCATGGGCAACCCCATCTCCCCCACCATAGCGAACATTGTACTAGACAAGATATTAGACAACGCAATACAGGACTTAGCCAAAAATAACATACACATCAAACATATATACAAGTACGTAGATGACATCATATGCATATTAAAAGAAAAGGATGCACAACACATACTTGACACACTCAATAAGCAACACATAAGAATACAATTTACAATGGAAAAGGAACTGAACAACAAAATTGCTTATCTTGACACGGAATTAACAAGAAATAGGAAAAACATCGGATTCAAATGGTATACCAAGACGATCGCATCAAATAGGATTATGAGTTTCCACTCACACCAGCCAATGAACCAAAAAATAAACACTGCAAAAAACATGGTCAGAAAAGCATACACACTGAGCGACGAACAACACAGGCCCGAAATATATATAAAATTAAAATCTATATTATTAAAGAACAGCTACCCGGAACGATTAGTGGACAACATAATACTAGAAATCACAAACGAAAACAACAAAATCTTAAAAGAACAAAACGACAATTCGAACGAAGAAAAAAGTAACCAATACGTGAGCATACCATATATAGAACATTTAACTAATAAACAAACACTCGCGAAAATTATGCCAGCTGATGCTACCAAACACCTAACATATGCATATAAAGCGCACAAAAATACACGTAGATTGTTTACGAATACGAAAGACAAGATCGACAAGGAACAACAACAAAACGTCATTTACCAAATCAGCTGCATGGGAAGAGAGGGAGAGCGATGTAACGGTGTCTATATCGGGACAACCAAGAGAGCGTTTGGAGCGAGACTCAACGAACACCGGGGGGATGCGAGAAAGGGAAAAATGACCACAGCTCTTGCACAGCACACAACAACAACAGGTCACACAGCTGACTTCGAAAACGCTAAACTGTTGGACATTGAACGGCGAGAGAGAACGAGACTGACGTTAGAAAGCTTACGAATACAACAAAGCAGCATGAACGCTGTGAACCACAAAGAAGACTTAGAACAGACAAACAACATTTATTCGACAGTAATAACAGATGACTGCAGCAGCAAACATGCAAAACGGACAAAAACGACCAACGTCAATAGAAAGTAGTGCAATTTTAAATTTATTTTTAATTTAAATGTGATGACAATGCTGTAAGGTTTTTAGTGAAAAAGATGTATGTATGTATTCATAAGTGGTTGTTTTTAATATTTGTTTTTGTATTTTAATTATAAAAACACAAAATGTTATGCAGGCTCCCTGAAGAAGGCTTAATATAAGCCGAAACGACGTAGGAGAAAATTGATGGGGAAATAAACAAAAAACACCATTAAAAAACAACAACGGCCTTTTATTCCGATACAAATTATCTACAAAAATTGTTAACAATGGGCCCAAAATCACAACACAAAAATCATACCCGGAGGAACCACCGGTTTTCAAAACAACACCAATCCACAACCAAGATGGGATACATGCAACTAATACGAACAACATATGGAAACAATACAGTTTGTTACATTAAAAATTACTTTAAATGCCAGAAAAACCTAGCTAAACAACGGGGAAGACTAAGATACCTACTGAAGTGTAAAGACTATAACATAATACCAAAACACCTACAAGGCAAAACGACTGCACTACAACACAATTTCAGATTACACGACACGAAATTGAACTACAGAAAATAGAAAAGACGTTTCTACTTAAAATCGTAAAATTAGAGATAAAAGAAACACAACGTAACATACACATAATAAACAAAACACAGACGCATACTTTTCACAAACTAAAAGACATACTTAAGGAACAAGACCTGGACAAATTGGAATCCAAACAGAAACTGGCCTATCAACGACTAAGAACGGACACAGATGAGAATACGAATAAAAAACTGGAAAAAGCTAAAATACAAGTGCAGGAAAAACTAAACATTAAATTAAATGAGGAATGGTTCATAAACCAAACGGACGTATATTTTCCTAGAGAAAGCAAATGGCTGCTCTCACTCGGACCTAAATTTGCGTTACCGGTAATAAAGGAGAACGTATCACCAATACACGTAATAGCAGATTTAGAACAAGGGATACAAACTATCAAAGAAGAAAAACTGAAGGATGCTGCGAGGGGAAAGCTTACAGGTGCTATACATAATTTCAAACACAACAGAAGACCAGACCAAAAAGAAAAAGTTATCCTAACAATAGCAAAAAATACTGAGAAGTTAATTAAGGAACATAAGGACAAAATAGTGATAACACAGGCAGATAAAGGGAACAAAACTGTAGTGATGTATAAAAAAGACTATCATAACAAAATGGAAAGCCTATTGGAGGATAAATCTACATACAAAACAGTGAGAAAGGATCCAACACAACTACTAATAAGGAAAAACAACACTATCGTAAATGACCTGTACAAACAAAACTATATAGATTACAAATTAAAAGCGACACTATACTGTTCAAGTGGGCACGCTCCCAGATTATACGGATTACCTAAAATACATAAAAAAGACACACCCCTAAGACCAATAGCATCATCGACGAACGTACCATGTTACAAATTGGCAAAACATATAGGCAACATTTTAAATAATATAACTTCAAAACAATACAATATATTGAACGCGGTACAATTAAAAGGAAAACTCAAAAACGAAAAAATTGAAAATGATGATAGACTCGTATCGTTCGACGTGGTATCATTATTTACAAATATACCCATAAGCACAGCAATACAAACCATAATGGGTAGATGGACGGAGATTACAGAACATACACAGATACCAAGGAAAAAGTTTAAGGAAATACTTGACTTTATTTTAATCGATAACAACTACCTGACATACAACAACAAAACTTACCACCAGATTTTTGGTATGCCCATGGGCAACCCCATCTCCCCCACCATAGCGAACATTGTACTAGACAAGATATTAGACAACGCAATACAGGACTTAGCCAAAAATAACATACACATCAAACATATATACAAGTACGTAGATGACATCATATGCATATTAAAAGAAAAGGATGCACAACACATACTTGACACACTCAATAAGCAACACATAAGAATACAATTTACAATGGAAAAGGAACTGAACAACAAAATTGCTTATCTTGACACGGAATTAACAAGAAATAGGAAAAACATCGGATTCAAATGGTATACCAAGACGATCGCATCAAATAGGATTATGAGTTTCCACTCACACCAGCCAATGAACCAAAAAATAAACACTGCAAAAAACATGGTCAGAAAAGCATACACACTGAGCGACGAACAACACAGGCCCGAAATATATATAAAATTAAAATCTATATTATTAAAGAACAGCTACCCGGAACGATTAGTGGACAACATAATACTAGAAATCACAAACGAAAACAACAAAATCTTAAAAGAACAAAACGACAATTCGAACGAAGAAAAAAGTAACCAATACGTGAGCATACCATATATAGAACATTTAACTAATAAACAAACACTCGCGAAAATTATGCCAGCTGATGCTACCAAACACCTAACATATGCATATAAAGCGCACAAAAATACACGTAGATTGTTTACGAATACGAAAGACAAGATCGACAAGGAACAACAACAAAACGTCATTTACCAAATCATCTGCATGGGAAGAGAGGGAGAGCGATGTAACGGTGTCTATATCGGGACAACCAAGAGAGCGTTTGGAGCGAGACTCAACGAACACCGGGGGGATGCGAGAAAGGGAAAAATGACCACAGCTCTTGCACAGCACACAACAACAACAGGTCACACAGCTGACTTCGAAAACGCTAAACTGTTGGACATTGAACGGCGAGAGAGAACGAGACTGACGTTAGAAAGCTTACGAATACAACAAAGCAGCATGAACGCTGTGAACCACAAAGAAGACTTAGAACAGACAAACAACATTTATTCGACAGTAATAACAGATGACTGCAGCAGCAAACATGCAAAACGGACAAAAACGACCAACGTCAATAGAAAGTAGTGCAATTTTAAATTTATTTTTAATTTAAATGTGATGACAATGCTGTAAGGTTTTAGTGAAAAAGATGTATGTATGTATTCATAAGTGGTTGTTTTTAATATTTGTTTTTGTATTTTAATTATAAAAACACAAAATGTTATGCAGGCTCCCTGAAGAAGGCTTAATATAAGCCGAAACGACGTAGGAGAAAATTGATGGGGAAATAAACAAAAAACACCATTAAAAAACAACAACGGCCTTTTATTCCGATACAAATTATCTACAAAAATTGTTAACAATGGGCCCAAAATCACAACATAAAAAGATAATTGCAACCCCGGGGTCCCTGCTCGGGCGCCACCTGTACCAGGGCCACCTTACAAAGAAATTTGTAATTAGTACCGGGACCGTAAGGCTGGAAAAAGTATAATGCCGTGCTTGAAAATAGTAAATAGTGTGGCGGGGATGATGACAAAAAGGTTCGCCGGTGATCCGGTGTCTACTGGTTTTCGGAAACAGAGTCAAACCGCCGCATGACTACCCTTTGCTCTCTTCTAACTTGACTGCTCCCGGTGAGAAACCAAAAGGCCGCACCAAGTTAGGAAGAGTGGGCAAATGCCGCTCGGGAGCCCCCGCTTAACTAGGCCTTGGTATTGCCAAGGTATAGTTTGGCGGCAGTCCCACAACGGTTGGTTAGCCACGCGTGCTATTTTTAATGGCGTCTTG
Organism: Scaptomyza flava; assembly: GCA_030179655.1. NCBI lineage: Eukaryota > Metazoa > Arthropoda > Insecta > Diptera > Drosophilidae > Scaptomyza > Scaptomyza flava. The sequence continues at coordinate 61,649,436 of JARNME010000404.1, forward strand.
GAAAACGCCGGGGTCTGAAAGTTTCACTAATCATCTACAATAATAAGTCACCGTCGCACTTTATAAATCATTTGATCTCTTTTCATCATGGTTTTGTCTCACTAGCCCTGCCTAATCGCACCAAACTACGTGAAACATTGGAAAGAACGAGAGAGAAAGCGAGAGTGTTGTTCGCTCGCTTACCCGGGCTTGGATGATTCAGCGGCGTGTGCGTGGTTACTGTTTGTCGTCGCTCTGGTCGCTCCCGTAGTGGGGGTTCTTGGCCGTGGATCCTACCTTGGTGTTTTCAGTAACTTGCCCTGTCGCCTCGCTGGTGTATTTCCCTTTTTTGCGTACTTGCACTTTTGATTGTTGCGAACCCTGCCCTGGCGTAACTAACTAGTCCGCGGTCAAGACGGTCGCCTTCCACTCTTTTCCGTCGCTGCCGCTGCTTATGATCTGTCGCCGGCTGTTGCGCGGTTGGCGTCAGAGTCTCGTGCCATTCTGCCGTCACCACTGCCATTGTCTGTCTGTTTGCTTCGTCTTCGTCCCTGTCTGTTTGCGGACCTACTTCCCACGCTGCCGGTGCCCTCGCTGTTGCTCTCGCTGCTTCTTGTCGCGTGGCTCGCGCCGTTCGGCTTCCGCTGCCGATCGCGCTGCTGGCATCTCGCGGCTCGTGCCATTCTGTCGCTGTAAGTAGCTTGGCTGCCGGCGTTGTTTGTGGCTCGTGCCATTCTGCTGCTGTCGTTGTACCTCTCTTTGTCTCCTTCCTTCCTCCTTGTCGTATCCTCTGCTGACGCCGCTGTTACGCCGTCGCCACTATCGTTGTTCTCGCCGTCCCTGTTGATCTAATGCTCTGTCATAAATGCTACTGTTTCGCTTACCGAGGTCAATTAGTGATATAGATTATGTTCAAGCTTAACTTGCCTGTGGGCCCTTCTAGGGCTATGTATACTTATGCCTACCCATTACCACTTAACTTAACTTATACTTATACTAAAAAATGTGACTCGTCACACCCCCCTTTAACTTCCCGGGGGGAGAGTAACCCGTAACTGGCCCTCCTCTAAGTCCACCTTAAACCGCCGTCTCCAGTTACCCTGTGCCTGGTGCCCTCGTATCTGGTTAGCCACCACCTGGGGGATGAGACGCCTTGGGGAACATACTACGGTGCCCCGGTACTGGTTCTCAATATCTTTGACTGGGCTCTCTGGACAATGTCAATGCTGCTGTTGCAGGCGTTCCCCCTTAACTGGGAACCATAGGTCCAGATTGGTTTTAGAACAGAGTTGTAAAGCAGGACCTTGTAGTCCAAACTAATGGAAGAGCGAGCATTGATGAGCCAATGGAGGCTATTGGCTTTCAGTTTGAGATGTGTTAGTTAGTCTTCTGTCTAAGTGTACGCCCAGATACGTTACATCGTTTGCTTTTGGAAGTGTGGTGTTGTTTAACGTGAGCGGTGGACAATGTTGCCTGTTGAGGGTGAAAGTTACTTGCTTACATATTTGTTCGTTTACCTTAATTCGCCAATCTGATAACCATTTTCCACGTTGACAAGATGTAGGGCTAGTTGCACTGTTGCTTGTAATGGGCGGACCGGCTGAGAATAGCTGTATCATCAGCAAAGGTAGATGTTGTCAATCGGCTACTCATTGGGATGTCTGCTGTCAATAGCACGTACAGTGTTGGTCCACGTACGCTGCCCTGTGGAACACCATCTTCGCTACTGTGTTCGTCAGACATTGCAGTGTTACATCTTACTGCGAACTTCCTGTCGTAGAGGAACGACTTAAGACATTCCCACCAAACTTTGTCGAGTGCCTGAGAAACATCCAGAAATATTGCAGTGCAGTATTCTCTATTTTCGAACGCGCTTCGTATCTTTCATGTTATTCTGTTAACCTGCTCAACTGTTCCGTGCTTTTCACGAAAGGCAAATTGGTGTGATGGGATTATGTTATGAAGATTCAGGAATGAATTTATCCGGGACAGCAAACATTTTTCAAAAAGTTTTGATAGACACGATAATAAGCTTATACTTAGGTCTATACGACGTGGGTACTGTGTGATCTTTTCCAGGCTTTGGTATCATAATGATAATTGACTTTTTCCATCTGTCTGGATAGTGGCCAAGTTTGGTGATTGCAGATCGCACAGTAAGGAAGCTCAATAATCATCTTTGGGGTTATTTGGTCACCGCCTGGAGATTTTTTTGGGTTCAATTGCTCCTTAATGATTCTAACGATTTCATTCGGGCGAAACTTGATTGAATCGTGTTGAAGCTGATAGCCGTTTGAAGCAGTCGGTAGTGCAAACGAATTTGTTGCAGGGTTAGGTTGAAGATGAGTAGCAAATGTGTTAGCTCTTTCTTTATCGCTGCGGGCCCAGCCGCCAGCGAAGATTCTTATAGGCATAACTGTTTCTGTTGGGGAGCTTAGAGTTGGGTGAGCTCTCCACAATGAGTTTTTCGTACTGGTGGTTGATAATTGCTCGATGTAACGGTCCTCGATTTTTAACGCTTTGGTGAGTTTAAGTGTGGCGTCTTTTAGACTTCGCTTTGCCGATGGCGATCTGTTCGATTGCCAGTAACGTCGTAAGCGCCGCTTTTCAAGAACGAGCTGTTCAATTTGTAGATTTGTTGTCCTTTGGTTGTGTATTGTTTTTGGTGTTTGAGGCGTAGCGGTGCGAGCTGCGGCGACGAAGACCGTCTCCAGAGTGTTAACAAAACTATCAATGTCAGCTACATCAACGAGACGTGGCTTAAGCTCAATGTGTGAGCTTATATATTTTTTGTATCTGAGCCAGTTAGTTTTATGTGAAGTTAACTTACTGGGTTGATTTATGAATTCAGGGTGTCGTTGCAGATTTATTAGGACTGGCGAGTGATCGGATGATAGATCCGAAAGACACTCTGCACTTAACAGTCTACCCGAAATGTTTTTGGTAACTGCAAAGTCAGTCAAATCGGGTAGTTTTTTGGGATCTGTCGGCCAGTATGTTGGTCTGCCAGGAGAAACGTAGTCGAGCTTGTTGTTAGCTTTTATAATTGCATTGTAGAGCTGCTTTCCTTTTGGGTTCACTAGACGAGATCCCCAGTGTGTGTGCTTGGCATTGTAGTCTCTTGCCGCTATAAAGCATTCTCCTAGTGAGTTAAAAAATTCCATAAATAAGTTGGTTCCCACTGTCCAAATTTATTTTTAGAGATGTGGCCTGTAGAAAGTTTTCAGCAAACTGTTTATAGTAGTGGTGCTTGAGGCGGCTTCTGATCAAAATACAGTTCCACCGTGTGCTTTACCATCGGGATGATTTGTACCATAGAATAAGTATCCACTTATGTTAAAGTTATATTTGTTTGTAAGGTGTGTTTCGGAAAGTAGCATTACGTCGATGTGCTTATCGAGTAGGAATTGAGTTAATTCAAGTTTATGCTGTGAGACGCCATTAGCGTTCCACGTAGATATTCGTATCTCAGCCATTGATTATTTTGACTGTTGTGATACAAGCATTTGTATCAAGAGATTTTGATTACGCATTAGTTCCTGCATAGTTGTTTTCATGAATGACATTAACTCGTTCATGCTCTGCTGCAGGGTACATACGAGTGCTTCGAGGTTACTTTGTTGCTGCTCCTGTGCAGCGTTTGTGCTCACTTGTTTTGGTTGTAAGTACGGTGTGTTAGAGGCAGGAAGAGCCAGTCCGGATCTTAGGGCGCTTGCATAAGTTGCGTTATTGGTTGAGAACTCGGGGCCAAGTGAGGATCTGGCTGCAGATGAAAAGAAGACGTCTGGGTTGTGTTTCGATGGAGTGAAGGTAGTCGGTGCGTGTTGCGAGCGTGCAGTGGTAGAGCGCTGATGGATACGATTTTTAAGTTCCTTGTAGACTTGGCAGCCTCTGTAGTTGGCTGTATGCTTGCCTTCGCAGTTGTTGCAGAATTTTTTGCTAGAGTCTTCTTTGCTTACTGGGCAACTTGCGGAGCTGTGCAGTTCCCCACAGTATACGCATACCGAGCGCAGTGTACAGTAGGCTTTTGTATGGCCGTACTCTTGGCAGTTCATACATTGTACCGGACCGTTTCGTTTGTGTGGTTCTTCTACGGTGATTCTTCGGTGAAGTAAAAGCTGAAGTTTGCATATTGGGTGCACCTCGTTTTTTTAAGCATCTTTGTTTCTGGTTCAAGTTCTATTTTAAAAACTGGTTACGGCATCCTGTTCCAGTTTAAGATGTTAATGACGGTTTTTGCTCGAAATCCTTTCTCCTGCAGCGCATGTTTTATTTCTCCTGCTGTTACATCAGGTTCTATGCCTTTTATTACAACATGCAGGCCCTTTCAGCTTTTTAATTGAAACGTATAATAATTCATTTTGTTTTTCGTTTAGATGTTATATCAGAATTCCGCTATTATCTTCCGACTTTGTCTTGAATTTTACCCTGAACGAGGAACTATGTAGAAATTATTATTGCCTATGAGCTTGACAACTTTGTTAACAAAAGCACTGGAGCTTTTCTCGCGTATATATATTGCGGGTGGCTTTGACTTTTCCAACGGCTTCAGAAGGCAGATCATCAGTGTTTTCTGCCAAGATGTGAAATCTATTGGTGTTGTATGTGGTTTCATTCGAAGGTGTATTTAAATTGCTACGGGTAATTTTTGGTTTATTCGTAGAATTTTGCGGACTTAGCTTTCTTTTGATATAAATGTAGCGATCCATACCAGTCTGCGTAGCCGGCTTAACATTTTTGCTGTTTGCAGTTTCATTTGCTGACGGCGCAGCAGTCGTTGTGCTTGTTGAACGGGAAGTCGGTATCGGTGCAGTTGTGGTTGTAGTCTCTAGAGAGGGCGCAGCACTTGCAGTCGTTGCTAAGAGAGACGGGGAGCACGAAAACTTTCGGTCGCGTGCTGGGTGCAAGACTTCACTTGGCGGGTTGGGTATTGCCGAAGGTCGGTCGGATTTCGTTGACTCGATGACTTGGACAACTTGGTCTGATTGTAATTTTACCATCTCCTTTTATAAGCTTTGTCCGATATGTGCACGAAAAGACTCAATATGCTATGACATGTGTTCGCCTTTATGGGCGACCAGATCTTTTCATAACAATCATATGCAATCCACGATGGAATGACATAACAAGTGGAAACGTTGCCATCGGACGCAGCCGACTGCGGATTACTCGTTACCAGTATTAAAACCGGTAAAAGCAGGCCTGATTGCAAAGGGTTACGGATGCGGCAGGTGTACGCAGCCTTAAAGATTATCCGAAGCAAAAGAGGATGCAACTAGCTATCTTTATACCAAATTTGGTGACTCTAGCTCAAAGTTTGAAAAAATGGAGAAAGGGGGGCTTGGGCGCGGCATCCAAAGTTTTGCTGCCGATCTATGTGGAATGTCAATTGCTACCTTCCTTCCAAATTTGGTGACTCTAGCTCAAAGTTTGTAAAGAGTGGGGAAAGGGGTGCTGGGGGCGGTATAGGTGGGCGTGGCATCCAAATTTTTGCTGCAGATCTATGTGGAATGTCAATTGCTACCTTCATACAAAATTTGGCGACTGTAGCTCAAAGTTTGTAAAAGGTGTGGAAAGGAGGTGGAAGGGGTGCGCGTGGCTCCAAAACTTTGACGCAGTTTTTTGGGGGTCGTTGCAAGCTATCTTCCTACCAAATTTGGGGGCTCTAGCTCCACAACTCTGGAAGATACACCTATTCCCGTTTTTGACGAAGCTTTGGGGTGAATGGGGGCGGCTTTGGCATTATTGGTAGGCGTGGCATCCAAACTTTTTTATGGGGTCGGCATCACTTATCTTTGCAACAAATTTTGTGGCTATAGCTCACAAACTGTGGGAGATATAGGATTTTTTTATTTTTTGTAGGTTGCTAGTAGCCATCTTCATACCAAACTTGGTAGTTCTAGCTGTAAGGATGTGCGAAATATGTGAAATTATCTGTTCTGAGTTATCGAAACTATCGATTTGCCGGCTTTCTAGTTATCTTAGAATCCCAATATTGACACTTTAATTAACATTCCCATAGATTAAGAGAATTGGAAAGTTTCAAGTCTCTAGCTAGAAAGGTGTGGCGTTCATTAATAAGGACAGACGGACAGACGGACAGACACCATGACGAACTTTGCACAAATCCAATATACTTGTATTCACCGGTTACGAGTATGATAAATGCGTGCTTAAAGTCTTCAATTTTGGTGCCCAAAATACAGAAAATTGCATTAACGAAAAATATGCGAGTGCAATCAGGCCTCTTTTTACCGGTTTTAATACTGGTATCGAGTATGCCGCAGTCGGTTGCGTCCGAATGCAACGTTTCCACATGTTTTTTTTAAATTGCTGGTTTTATTTATTGAATCTTTTCTAGTGAATTAGAAAACTAGCAATTAGTATACAAATCTTATTTATGAATCTTAGCTAAAAGTACATTTCATATATTATTATTATTTTATTTTTATTTTTTTTTTTTTGACTGTATTCTGAGTGGGCTACCCTAAAAATCATTGCTGGTAAGTAAGTTGGTAAGTCTCACGAGATAATTAGTGTGAGATGAGAGCTTGCTTAAATATTTTACTTTCTATTCCACTATTTCCTCCTTGACTGTTAAGATGTTAAAGTCTTTATGAATGTTTTCGTTCCGAACATACTACGGTGCCCCGGTCATGGTTCTCAAGATTTTTGACTGGGCTCTCTGGACAATGTCAATGCTGCTGTTGCAGGCGTTCCCCCTTAACTGGGAACCATAGGTCCAGATTGGTTTTAGAACAGAGTTGTAAAGCAGGACCTTGTAGTCCAAACTAATGGAAGAGCGAGCATTGATGAGCCAATGGAGGCTATTGGCTTTCAGTTTGAGATGTGTTAGTTAGTCTTCTGTCTAAGTGTACGCCCAGATACGTTACATCGTTTGCTTTTGGAAGTGTGGTGTTGTTTAACGTGAGCGGTGGACAATGTTGCCTGTTGAGGGTGAAAGTTACTTGCTTACATATTTGTTCGTTTACCTTAATTCGCCAATCTGATAACCATTTTCCACGTTGACAAGATGTAGGGCTAGTTGCACTGTTGCTTGTAATGGGCGGACCGGCTGAGAATAGCTGTATCATCAGCAAAGGTAGATGTTGTCAATCGGCTACTCATTGGGATGTCTGCTGTCAATAGCACGCACAGTGTTGGTCCACGTACGCTGCCCTGTGGAACACCATCTTCGCTACTGTGTTCGTCAGACATTGCAGTGTTACATCTTACTGCGAACTTCCTGTCGTAGAGGACGACTTAAGACATCCCACCAAACTTTGTCGAGTGCCTGAGAAACATCCAGAAATATTGCAGTGCAGTATTCTCTATTTTCGAACGCGCTTCGTATCTTTCATGTTATTCTGTTAACCTGCTCAACTGTTCCGTGCTTTTCACGAAAGGCAAATTGGTGTGATGGGATTATGTTATGAAGATTCAGGAATGAATTTATCCGGGACAGCAAACATTTTTCAAAAAGTTTTGATAGACACGATAATAAGCTTATACTTAGGTCTATACGACGTGGGTACTGTGTGATCTTTTCCAGGCTTTGGTATCATAATGATAATTGACTTTTTCCATCTGTCTGGATAGTGGCCAAGTTTGGTGATTGCAGATCGCACAGTAAGGAAGCTCAATAATCATCTTTGGGGTTATTTGGTCACCGCCTGGAGATTTTTTTGGGTTCAATTGCTCCTTAATGATTCTAACGATTTCATTCGGGCGAAACTTGATTGAATCGTGTTGAAGCTGATAGCCGTTTGAAGCAGTCGGTAGTGCAAACGAATTTGTTGCAGGGTTAGGTTGAAGATGAGTAGCAAATGTGTTAGCTCTTTCTTTATCGCTGCGGGCCCAGCCGCCAGCGAAGTTTCTTATAGGCATAACTGTTTCTGTTGGGGAGCTTAGAGTTGGGTGAGCTCTCTACAATGAGTTTTTCGTACTGGTGGTTGATAATTGCTCGATGTAACGTTCCTCGATTTTTAACGCTTTGGTGAGTTTAAGTGTGGCGTCTTTTAGATTTCGCTTTGCCGATGGCGATCTGTTCGATTGCCAGTAACGTCGTAAGCGCCGCTATTCAAGAACGAGCTGTTCAATTTGTAGATTTGTTGTCCTTTGGTTGTGTATTGTTTTTGGTGTTTGAGGCGTAGCGGTGCGAGCTGCGGCGACGAAGACCGTCTCCAGAGTGTTAACAAAACTATCAATGTCAGCTACATCAACGAGACGTGGCTTAAGCTCAATGTGTGAGCTTATATATTTTTTGTATCTGAGCCAGTTAGTTTTATGTGAAGTTAACTTACTGGGTTGATTTATGAATTCAGGGTGTCGTTGCAGATTTATTAGGACTGGCGAGTGATCGGATGATAGAGCCGAAAGACACTCTGCACTTAACAGTCTACCCGAAATGTTTTTGGTAATTGCAAAGTCAATCAAATCGGTAAGTTTCGGGGGATCTGTCGGCAAGTATGTTGGTCTGCCAGAAGAAACGTTGTCGAGCTTGTTGTAAGCTTTTATAATTGCATTGTAGAGCTGCTTTCCTTTTGGATTCACTAGACGAGATCCCCAGTGTGTGGGCTTGGCATTGTAGTCTCCTGCTGCTATAAAGCATTCTCCTAGAGAGTTAAAAAATTCCATAAATTGGTCTACAGATATTTTATAACGCGGAGGGCAGTATACAGCGGCAAGAGTAAGTTGGTTCCCACTGTCCAAATGTATTTTTAGAGATGTGGCCTGTAGAAAGTTTTCAGCAAACTGTTTATAGTAGTGGTGCTTGAGGCGGCTTCTGATCAAAATACCAGTTCCACCGTGTTCTTTACCATCGGGATGATTTGTACCATAGAAAAAGTATCCACTTATGTTAAAGTTATATTTGTATATAAGGTGTGTTTCGGAAAGTAGCATTACGTCGATGTGCTTATCGAGTAGGAATTGAGCTAATTCAAGTTTATGCTGTGAGACGCCATTAGCGTTCCACGTAGATATTCGTATCTCAGCCATTGATTATTTTGACTGTTGTGATACAAGCATTTGTATCAAGAGATTTTGATTACGCATTAGTTCCTGCATAGTTGTATTCATGAATGACATTAACTCGTTTATGCTCTGCTGCAGGGTACATACGAGTGCTTCGAGGTTACTTTGTTGCTGCTCCTGTGCAGCGTTTGTGCTCACTTGTTTTGGTTGTAAGTACGGTGTGTTAGAGGCAGGAAGAGCCAGTCCGGATCTTAGGGCGTTTGCATAAGTTGCGTTATTGTTTGAGAACTCGGGGCCAAGTGAGGATCTGGCTGCAGATGAAAAGAAGACGTCTGGGTTGTGTTTCGATGGAGTGAAGGTAGTCGGTGCGTGTTGCGAGCGTGCAGTGGTACAGCGCTGATGGATACGATTTTTAAGTTCCTTGTAGACTTGGCAGCCTCTGTAGTTGGCTGTATGCTTGCCTTCGCAGTTGTTGCAGAATTTTTTGCTAGAGTCTTCTTTGCTTACTGGGCAACTTGCGGAGCTGTGCAGTTCCCCACAGTATACGCATACCGAGCGCAGTGTACAGTAGGCTTTTGTATGGCCGTACTCTTGGCAGTTCATACATTGTACCGGACCGTTCCGTTTGTGTGGTTCTTCTACGGTGATTCTTCGGTGAAGTAAAAGCTGAAGTTTGCATATTGGGTGCACCTCGTTTTTTTAAGCATCTTTGTTTCTGGTTCAAGTTCTATTTTAAAAACTGGTTACGGCATCCTGTTCCAGTTTAAGATGTTAATGACGGTTTTTGCTCGAAATCCTTTCTCCTGCAGCGCATGTTTTATTTCTCCTGCTGTTACATCAGGTTCTATGCCTTTTATTACAACATGCAGGCCCTTTCAGCTTTTTAATTGAAACGTATAATAATTCATTTTGTTTTTCGTTTAGATGTTATATCAGAATTCCGCTATTATCTTCCGACTTTGTCTTGAATTTTACCCTGAACGAGGAACTATGTAGAAATTATTATTGCCTATGAGCTTGACAACTTTGTTAACAAAACCAATAGAGCTTTTCTCGCGTATATATATTGCGGGTGGCTTTGACTTTTCCAACGGCTTCAGAAGGCAGATCATCAGTGTTTTCTGCCAAGATGTGAAATCTATTGGTATTGTATGTGGTTTCATTCGAAGGTGTATTTAAATTGCTACGGGTAATTTTTGGTTTATTCGTAGAATTTTGCGGACTTAGCTTTCTTTTGATATAAATGTAGCGATCCATACCAGTCTGCGTAGCCGGCTTAACATTTTTGCTGTTTGCAGTTTCATTTGCTGACGGCGCAGCAGTCGTTGTGCTTGTTGAACGGGAAGTCGGTATCGGTGCAGTTGAGGTTGTAGTCTCTAGAGAGGGCGCAGCACTTGCAGTCGTTGCTAAGAGAGACGGGGAGCACGGAAACTTTCGGTCGCGTGCTGGGTGCAAGACTTCACTTGGCGGGTTGGGTATTGCCGAAGGTCGGTCGGATTTCGTTGACTCGATGACTTGGACAACTTGGTCTGATTGTAATTTTACCATCTCCTTTTATAAGCTTTGCCCGATATGTGCACGAAAAGACTCAATATGCTATGACATGTGTTCGCCTTTAAGGGCGACCAGATCTTTTCATAACAATCATATGCAATCCACGATGGAATGACATAACAAGTGGAAACGTTGCAATCGGACGCAGCCGACTGCGGATTACTCGTTACCAGTATTAAAACCGGTAAAAGCAGGCCTGATTGCAAAGGGTTACGGATGCGGCAGGTGTACGCAGCCTTAAAGATTCTCCGAAGCAAAAGAGGATGCAACTAGCTATCTTTATACCAAATTTGGTGACTCTAGCTCAAAGTTTGAAAAAATGGAGAAAGGGGGGCTTGGGCGCGGCATCCAAAGTTTTGCTGCCGATCTATGTGGAATGTCAATTGCTACCTTCCTTCCAAATTTGGTGACTCTAGCTCAAAGTTTGTAAAACGTTGGGAGAGGGGGGCTGGGGGCGGTATGGGTCGGCGTGGCATCCAAAGTTTTGCTGCCGATCTATGTGGAATGTCAATTGCTACCTTCCTTCCAAATTTGGTGACTCTAGCTCAAAGTTTGTAAAGAGTGGGGAAAGGGGTGCTGGGGGCGGTATAGGTGGGCGTGGCATCCAAATTTTTGCTGCAGATCTATGTGGAATGTCAATTGCTACCTTCATACAAAATTTGGCGACTGTAGCTCAAAGTTTGTAAAAGGTGTGGAAAGGGGGTGGAAGGGGTGCGCGTGGCTCCAAAACTTTGACGCAGTTTTTTGGGGGTCGTTGCAAGCTATCTTCCTACCAAATTTGGGGGCTCTAGCTCCACAACTCTGGAAGATACACCTATTCCCGTTTTTGACGAAGTTTTGGGGTGAATGGGGGCGGCTTTGGCATTATTGGTAGGCGTGGCATCCAAACTTTTTTATGGGGTCGGCATCACTTATCTTTGCAACAAATTTTGTGGCTATAGCTCACAAACTGTGGGAGATATAGGATTTTTTTATTTTTTGTAGGTTGCTAGTAGCCATCTTCATACCAAACTTGGTAGTTCTAGCTGTAAGGATGTGCGAAATATGTGAAATTATCTGTTCTGAGTTATCGAAACTATCGATTTGCCGGCTTTCTAGTTATCTTAGAATCCCAATATTGACACTTTAATTAACATTCCCATAGATTAAGAGAATTGGAAAGTTTCAAGTCTCTAGCTAGAAAGGTGTGGCGTTCATTAATAAGGACAGACGGACAGACGGACAGACACCATGACGAACTTTGCACAAATCCAATATACTTGTATTCACCGGTTACGAGTATGATAAATGCGTGCTTAAAGTCTTCAATTTTGGTGCCCAAAATACAGAAAATTGCATTAACGAAAAATATGCGAGTGCAATCAGGCCTCTTTTTACCGGTTTTAATACTGGTATCGAGTATGCCGCAGTCGGTTGCGTCCGAATGCAACGTTTCCACATGTTTTTTTTAAATTGCTGGTTTTATTTATTGAATCTTTTCTAGTGAATTAGAAAACTAGCAATTAGTATACAAATCTTATTTATGAATCTTAGCTAAAAGTACATTTCATATATTATTATTATTTTATTTTTTTTTTTTTTTTTTGACTGTATTCTGAGTGGGCTACCCTAAAAATCATTGCTGGTAAGTTAGTTGGTAAGTCTCACGAGATAATTAGTGTGAGATGAGAGCTTGCTTAATTATTTTACTTTCTATTCCACTATTTCCTCCTTGACTGTTAAGATGTTAAAGTCTTTATGAATGTTTTCGTTCCGAACATACTACGGTGCCCCGGTCATGGTTCTCAATATTTTTGACTGGGCTCTCTGGACAATGTCAATGCTGCTGTTGCAGGCGTTCCCCCTTAACTGGGAACCATAGGTCCAGATTGGTTTTAGAACAGAGTTGTAAAGCAGGACCTTGTAGTCCAAACTAATGGAAGAGCGAGCATTGATGAGCCAATGGAGGCTATTGGCTTTCAGTTTGAGATGTGTTAGTTAGTCTTCTGTCTAAGTGTACGCCCAGATACGTTACATCGTTTGCTTTTGGAAGTGTGGTGTTGTTTAACGTGAGCGGTGGACAATGTTGCCTGTTGAGGGTGAAAGTTACTTGCTTACATATTTGTTCGTTTACCTTAATTCGCCAATCTGATAACCATTTTCCACGTTGACAAGATGAAGGGCTAGTTGCACTGCTGCTTGTAATGGGCGGACCGGCTGAGAATAGCTGTATCATCAGCAAAGGTAGATGTTGTCAATCGGCTACTCATTGGGATGTCTGCTGTCAATAGCACGCACAGTGTTGGTCCACGTACGCTGCCCTGTGGAACACCATCTTCGATACTGTGTTCGTCAGACATTGCAGTGTTACATCTTACTGCGAACTTCCTGTCGTAGAGACATTCCCACCAAACTTTGTCGAGTGCCTGAGAAACATCCAGAAATATTGCAGTGCAGTATTCTCTATTTTCGAACGCGCTTCGTATCTTTCATGTTATTCTGTTAACCTGCTCAATTGTTCCGTGCTTTTCACGACAGGCAAATTGGTGTGATGGGATTATGTTATGAAGATTCAGGAATGAATTTATCCGGGACAGCAAACATTTTTCAAAAAGTTTTGATAGACACGATAATAAGCTTATACTTAGGTCTATACGACGCACAGTGGGGCCATTTGAGTTTTTTCATATCAAAAATCATAACTTTTGAACCAAATGAGATAATCGAACAATTTAAAAAGCATATAATAGATAATTAATCAACCTATAAAATGAGCGTTTGAAATGAATTCTACGATTTTTCTGTGCCTATTTATGGGTATGCAAAGTTGAAATTTGTGGAAAAATCAACTTTACGGGAAAGAAAAAAAATATTTTTTAAATTTTTTGATTTTTATTGTTTCGTTTTAATGGTTTTTATAATCTAAAATTAATATTAAAATAATTAAAATAATTTTTTTTTTTTTTTTTTTTTTTTTTAATTAATTTTTTGTTAAATATTCATCACAATCCGTAAAAGATGGTATGTCTAAAAGAGAAATCATCTCTGAACTATAAGTAATTTCTAATTCTTTTCGTGACTTAACATGCCTCAGTGATGAAATTAGTGGATCTGAAGATGCTGCTAACATGTTGAAGAGGTCCTCATTTTGTCTCACCCTTGAAGCTTTGAAAGTGTTTAGCAATCTGTATTTTTTATAAAACTTATTAAGGGACTCTTGTGCTTCTTCAGAGAGCTCTCCAATTGGCAAAGACTGATACTCAATTATATCCTTACCATGCGCCAATACTTTATGGACTGTCGGGGTCAACTTTTTCTGCGGATATAATTCTGCTAAAAGTGATGCAGTTTTTGAAGCATATTCTCCATATTTGGCAGAATCAACTTTTTCCTTGCAGTTCAAAACATTTAAGATCGTTCCCAATCTCTTAACGATTTGGTTGTTTATCCCTGTGATTTGAGTTACAGCTTCATCATTCTCAAAAAATCTCTTTGAAGTGTTTCCATCGTTTGAGTTTCCGTATCCGTACTTGGGGCAGTCTACTTTAAGTCCAACTTGTTTGAAAAACGCATCCTGTATTCGCTTCTTTCTGATATTTTCCTTATCTTTGTTTGATGTGCTTTCGTCAAAGTTTTCATCCTCTTGTGGAAGCGTATACGCTAATTTCAGCAAGAACTCCATACACCTTATTCTTGCATGCAAGGGTGAGATCCCAAACTCATAATTTTCTTCATTTGCAGAATCACTTAAATTGTCGAAGTTTTTTTGCGTCTTTTTGCAAATTGGGCATGACAAAGTTGACCTTCTGTTTGTCAGTTCGTTGACCACTTTTCCGTCAACCATGGTTAGGTGGAACTCGTAATTACATTCAATGTATTTTCTGTATTTGGTGCGTACCTGGTAATTTATTTGTATATCCTGTAACTGCACCTGAATTTAGGGACCAGGATTTGACAAATGATCTCAGGTAAGCATTACAGAATGAAAAACAAAAGTCAAGTATCTTCACAATAACGAACGTAACAACAACAACAAAAATGGGTTTTCACGGTTATGTGTCATAAATTGCCCAAAAATGCATGCAACACATTTTTTTCCTATGACTTTTTTCACTTTTTTTACATTTAAAAAAAAGGGGCAAAAACGGGCACATGAAACTTTTTGCATTTAATAGAGGAATAATCAAAGAAATTAATTTAAAAAAATAGCCGATATAATGTGATATAAGTTTTTTTTATTTTCCATCAAAGTTGAGAAATAGTGAAAAAGTGGATAGTTGGTAAATATTGAATTGCCTGGCCAAACGCAAAGCAAACAGTATAATTTTTTTTTTATTCTTTTCTTAATAAATAGCTCTATCAATAGAACCAAAAATAATGACGATCCGTAACTTAGTTTTTGAGATATTGTATCTCAAAGCCGACCAAATTACCTTAAAATTGTGATTTTTATGTAAAACAAAAAATCAGACAACTTTGAAAAGCTATATCTTCTAAACAAAAAAATCCGGTTACATTATGGATTGCAGATTTGAAATCGCTGGAAAATTTCCTATAAAGTAGGTTCATTCAATATTTTTTAGAGGCACATGCAATTTTTGATTTTTGACACTTGACTTGTTCTACGGGCGCCACTGTGCGACGTGGGTACTGTGTGATCTTTTCCAGGCTTTGGTATCATAATGATAATTGACTTTTTCCATCTGTCTGGATAGTGGCCAAGTTTGGTGATTGCAGATCGCACAGTAAGGAAGCTCAATAATCATCTTTGGGGTTATTTGGTCACCGCCTGGAGATTTTTTTGGGTTCAATTGCTCCTTAATGATTCTAACGATTTTATTCGGGCGAAACTTGATTGAATCGTGTTGAAGCTGATAGCCGTTTGAAGCAGTCGGTTGTGCAAACGAATTTGTTGCAGGGTTAGGTTGAAGATGAGTAGCAAATGTGTTAGCTCTTTCTTTATCGCTGCGGGCCCAGCCGCCAGCGAAGTTTCTTATAGGCATAACTGTTTCTGTTGGGGAGCTTAGAGTTGGGTGAGCTCTCCACAATGAGTTTTTCGTACTGGTGGTTGATAATTGCTCGATGTAACGGTCCTCGATTTTTAACGCTTTGGTGAGTTTAAGTGTGGCGTCTTTTAGATTTCGCTTTGCCGATGGCGATCTGTTCGATTGCCAGTAACGTCGTAAGCGCCGCTTTTCAAGAACGAGCTGTTCAATTTGTAGATTTGTTGTCCTTTGGTTGTGTATTGTTTTTGGTGTTTGAGGCGTAGCGGTGCGAGCTGCGGCGACGAAGACCGTCTCCAGAGTGTTAACAAAACTATCAATGTCAGCTACATCAACGAGACGTGGCTTAAGCTCAATGTGTGAGCTTATATATTTTTTGTATCTGAGCCAGTTAGTTTTATGTGAAGTTAACTTACTGGGTTGATTTATGAATTCAGGGTGTCGTTGCAGATTTATTAGGACTGGCGAGTGATCGGATGATAGAGCCGAAAGACATTCTGCACTTAACAGTCTACCCGAAATGTTTTTGGTAACTGCAAAGTCAATCAAATCGGGTAGTTTTTTGGGATCTGTCGGCCAGTATGTTGGTCTGCCAGGAGAAACGTAGTCGAGCTTGTTGTAAGCTTTTATAATTGCATTGTAGAGCTGCTTTCCTTTTGGGTTCACTAGACGAGATCCCCAGTGTGTGTGCTTGGCATTGTAGTCTCCTGCCGCTATAAATCATTCTCCTAGTGAGTTAAAAAATTCCATAAATTGGTCTTCAGATATGGTATAACGCGGAGGGCAGTATACAGCGGCAAGAGTAAGTTGGTTCCCACTGTCCAAATGTATTTTTAGAGATGTGGCCTGTAGAAAGTTTTCAGCAAACTGTTTATAGTAGTGGTGCTTGAGGCGGCTTCTGATCAAAATACCAGTTCCACCGTGTGCTTTACCATCGGGATGATTTGTACCATAGACTAAGTATCCACTTATGTTAAAGTTATATTTGTTTGTAAGGTGTGTTTCGGAAAGTAGCATTACGTCGATGTGCTTATCGAGTAGGAATTGAGCTAATTCAAGTTTATGCTGTGAGACGCCATTAGCGTTCCACGTTGATATTCGTATCTCAGTCATTGATTATTTTGACTGTTGTGATACAAGCATTTGTATCAAAAGATTTTGATTACGCATTAGTTCCTGCATAGTTGTATTCATGAATGACATAAACTCGTTCATGCTCTGCTGCAGGGTACATATCAGTGCTTCGAGGTTGCTTTGTTGCTGCTCCTGTGCAGCGCTTGTGCTCACTTGTTTTAGTTGTAAGTACGGTGTGTTAGAGGCAGGAAGAGCCAGTCCAGATCTTAGGGCGCTTGCATAAGTTGCGTTGTTGGTTGAGAACTCGGGGCCAAGTGAGGATCTGGCTGCAGATGAAAAGAAGACGTCTGGGTTGTGTTTCAATGGAGTGAAGATAGTCGGTGCGTGTTGCGAGCGTACAGTGTTAACGCGCTGATGGAGACGGGTTTTAAGTTCCTTGTAGACTTGGCAGCCTCTGTAGTTGGCTGGGCAACTTGCGGAGCTATGCAGTGAGCAAGAACTTTCTCTGTCACGCACTTGGTTAGGGTTATTTGACCGAATGGGATACTTTGAAACTACGGACAAGGACGCGTTACTTTGCCGACGACGCACATTGACGCCATTTAAGTTTTTTCGTTGCAAAAATCATAACTTTTGAACCAAATGAGATAATTGGTCAATTTGAAAAGAATTTGATCGATAGTTAATCAAAATTAAAATGTCCAAAAAGAATTTAACGATTTTAGGTGCCTATTTATGGGTATTCAAAATTAAAATTTGTAGAAAAATCAGTTTGTGGGAGGGAAAATTTTTTTATGTGTTGTTATTTTTACATGCTTTTATTTAAATTGACTTGTCTGTTTGTTTGTTTGTTTGTTTGTTTGTTCCGGACTCTTGTTTTCTGTTTTAGTTTCAAATTTTCACCAAGTTCCCGACTAGCTAGAGCTCTGAAATTTTCACTAAAGACGTCTTTCAGGTGACAGACAATACACGTTTTTAATTTTGACACGGTGAAATATGTAATATCATGTAAAACCACGAAAACCAGTTTTCCTTTTTGCTTAAATTACAAATTTGACTGGTAAAATTGACGAGCTTTGGTGACATAGAGAGAAGACTGCCGCTTCACAGGCTGAAAGTCGTGGGTTGGATCCCCGACCAAGACATTCCTTTTTTAAAGTTTTTTTTTTATTATATAAACTTTCTTAAACTATCAATTACTTATCTATGCAAGAAAGCGTAGAAAATCATGTCTTCAAAATTGTTTGATTTACTTGTTTTTATGTAATTTTTAATTTGTTGGAAAATTTTGCTCACAGTCTATTACAGAAGGTATATCTATAAGGTATACATATAAAAGGCTAATCATTTCTCACCAATAAATATTTTCTAACTCTGTTCGTGACTTTACATGACGCAGTGATGAAATAAGTGGATCGGCAGATGCTAAGATGTTGAAGAGGTCCTCATTTGTCTCACCCTTTATGCTTTGAAAGTGTTAAGAAATCTGTATATTTTATTCAATTTATTTAAAGATTCCGGTTCTTCTTCAGAAAGCTCTCCAATTGCCAAACACTGATACTCAATTATATATTTTCCATGCGCCATATTTTTATTGGACTGTCGGGTTAAACTTTTTTTGTGGATATAATTTTGCTAAAAGTGATGCAGTTTTCGAAGCATATTTCCATATTTTGCAGAATTAACTTTTTTCTCTCCTTGTGGAAGCGTATACGCTTATAAAACAACATACTTGAAGTGTAATGATGTACTTGTCTCATCAACTTTTAGTCGTAGACTAATCCAGGGATTATGATTTTGTTCAATATATAGTCTAATGTAGTACTTGATAGATACCGTTAGGATTAAAGCTTAAAAAAAGAGTTAGCTTTTATGGCTTAAAAATTGTTTCTATTTTTTGTATACATATGGGCATAGATCCATCAATGCAATTTGGTTACTACGTACGTGTCCCAAAAAGATTTGTGCCTACCTGCATGGCATGTGTGACTACTTGTAAGCCAACGCAATTTCTATATTTGGTGCGTACCTGGGAGTTTATTTGTAGATCCTGTAACTACACCTGAATTAAGGATACCAGAATTTAACAAATGATCTCAGATAAGCATTAAGAATGAAAAACATAAATCATGTATCTAAACAATAACGAACGAAACGTTAGCAATAAGAATGGATTTTAATGGTAACATGTCATTAATTGCCCAAAAACGCATGCAACACAATTTTGGAACATGTACTGCAGTAGTCTCGATTCTTTTTTTAAATCTAGTCAAACAGACTTTGTTACGAAAGGGTACGGATGCGGCAAGGGTGTACGCTGCCTCAAAGATTAGCTGATGCAGATGGGACTGCCACCAGCTACCTTCTTTCCAAATTTGGTGACTCTAGCTCAAAGTTTGTAATAAGTGGAAGAAGGGGGCTTTCAGGGCATCCAAAATTTTGCTTTGGGAGTCGTGACCTGTTATCTTAATACATACATTGGTGACTTTAGCTCAAATACTATGAATGATACACGCATTCCCGTTTTTGCGAAGCGTTGGGGTGGTTGGAGTCAACTTGGGCGTTAAGTTTTGATGCAGATTTTTGGGTGGTTCTACTTTGGTAGTTCTTGCTGTAAGGATTTGCGAAATAGATGGATTTATCGCTTTGAGTTATCGAATTTGTCAATTTGCCACCCCTCCAGTTATCGTAGCTCTAGCTACAACAACTTTTTGCATTGGATAAAGGAATAATAAACGAACTTATATTGAAAATATAGCCGGTATAATATGATAGAATTGTTATTATTTGTTTTTTTTCCATCAAAGTTATGGATATTTAAATAAAATGGATAGTAGGTAAATATCGATTTACCTGGCCAACCGCAAAGCAAACTGTAAGGGAAATGTTATATTTTCGGACACTGTACATAAGTCGGACA
This sequence comes from Scaptomyza flava, assembly GCA_030179655.1. Taxonomy (NCBI): domain Eukaryota; kingdom Metazoa; phylum Arthropoda; class Insecta; order Diptera; family Drosophilidae; genus Scaptomyza; species Scaptomyza flava. The sequence goes on from JARNME010000404.1 coordinate 61,668,921, forward strand.
ATCCCCCATTTTGGCGAGTTTTGAAGCAAGCGCGCTCTAATAATTGTGATTGATTGTTCTCAGTGCCGGCTTGCTCTTAATGCGGTCTGTTAATGTAAATAACCAGTTTTGGTCAATCCAGAGTCTAAAAACAAAATACCGTTATTCCAATCTAAACTTTTTAATAATTTAACGTATTTTTAATCAAATTGTTCCACGAGTCAGCAAAGCTAAATAAAATTTTTCTTATTCGTTTTTTCATTCTCTTTCATATTCTGCAATGAAACATTTTTTTTTTTAATACTTTCAGTTTAAAGTCCCATTGCCAGCAGCGGCGAAACGGAATTTTTATGTGCTACTCTATGTAAAAAAACATTTGTTCTTAAAAACGGAATAATATCTTTACAATTATTACGGGAAGCATATGAAATGGACGCACAAAAATATTTAAAACGAAAACGGTTTGAAAGCTTTTTTCGAGAAGATAAAATCACATAAATGAATGAGCATGAAAAATAACAACAATTAAATTTAATTATAAATAAATTCAATGTTTCGTTTAATTTTAACACCGGCCAAATTATTTTGCTTAGAAATAGAATCTCCGCTTGAGCTGACATATTCCTTAATATTATGTCTAACAAATTTCGCACAGCCATCCATTTGGCAGTCAAAATGCCAAATGCATTTTCAATGCAGCGGCGACCTCGACTGAGCCTATAATTAACAAGTGGAAACGTTGCAGTCGGACGCAACCGACTGCGGTATACTCGATACCAGTATTAAAAATTTTGATGCCCATCCATGTGGGATGTCAATTGCTATCTTCATAACAAATTTGCTGACTCTAGCTCAAAGTTTGTAGAAGTGGGGAAAGGGGGGCTGGGGGCGGTATGGTTGGGCGTGGCATCCAAATTTTTGCTGCAGATCCTTGTGGAATGTCAAATGCTACCTTCATACCAAATTTGGTGACTCTAGCTCAAAGTTTGTATAAAGTGGTGAAATGGGGGCTGGGGGCGGTATGGTTGGGCGTGGCATCCAAATTTTTGCTGCAGATCCTTGTGGAATGTCAAATGCTACCTTGATACCAAATTTGTTGACTCTAGCTCAAAGTTTGTATAAGGTGGGGAAAGAGGGGCTATGGGGCTGGGGGCGGTATGGTTGGGCGTGGCATCCAAATTTTTGCTGCAGATCCTTGTGGAATGTCAAATGCTACCTTGATACCAAATTTGGTGACTCTAGCTCGAAGTTTGTATAAAGTGGGGAAAGGGGGGCTGGGGGCGGTATGGTTGGGCGTGGCATCCAAATTTTTGTTGCAGATCCTTGTGGAATGTCAAATGCTACCTTGATACCAAATTTGTTGACTCTAGCTCAAAGTTTGTATTAGGTGGGGAGAGGGGGGCTATGGGGCTGGGGGCGGTATGGTTGGGCGTGGCATTCAAATTTTTGCTGCAGATCCTTGTGGAATGTCAAATGCTACCTTCATACCAAATTTGGTGACTCTAGCTCGAAGCATGTAAAAGGTGGTGAAAGGGGGGCTATAGGGCTTGGGGCGGTATGGGTGGGCGTGGCATTCAAATTTTTGCTTCCGATCCATGTGGGATGTCAATTGCTCTCTTCATACCAAATTTGGTGACTCTAGCTCGAAGTTTGTATAAAGTGGGGAAAGGGGGGCTGCGGGCGGTATGGTTGGGCGTTTCATCCAAATTTTTGCTGCAGATCCTTGTGGAATGTCAAATGCTACCTTCATACCAAATTTGGTGACTCTAGCTCAAAGTTTGTATAAGGTGGGGAAAGGGGGGCGGAATGGGTGGGCGTGGCTCCAAAACTTTGATGCAGTTTTTTGGGGGTCGTTACCAGCTAGCTTCCTACCAAATTTGGTGGCTCTAGCTCCACTACTCTGGAATATACACGCATTCCCGTTTTTGACGAAGCGTTGGGGCAGATGGGGGTGGCTAGGGCGGTATTGGTGGGCGTGGCATCCAAACTTTTGATGCAGTTTTTCGGGGGTCATCATCATCTATCTTGGCACCAAGTTTGGTGACTCTAGCTAAAAAACTGTGGGAGATATAGGCTTTTCTGATTTCTAAATGCGGGGGGCTGGGGGCGGGATGGGTGGGCGTGGCTCCAAAACTTTGATGCAGTTCTTTTGGGGTCGTTACCAGTTATCTTCCTACCAAATTTTGTGGCTCTAGCTCCACTACTCTGGAAGATACACGCATTCCCATTTTTTACGAAGCGTTGGGGCATCTGGGGGCGGCTAGGGCGGTATTGGTGGGCGTGGCATCCAAACTTTTGGTGCAGTTTTTGGGGGGTCATCATCAGCTAAATTGGCACTAAATTTGGTGGCTCTAGCTCAAAAACTGTGTGAGATATAGGCTTTTTTGACTTTAAAATGCGGGGGGTCTGGGGGCGGAATGGGGGGGCGTGGCTCCAAAATTTTTGATGCAGTTTTTTGGGGAATGCTAGTAGCTATCTTCTTACCAAATTTGGTAGTTCTAGCTGTAAGGGTGTGTGAAATATGCGGATTTATCGTTTTTGAGTTATCGAATTTATCGATTTGCCAGCCCCCAGTTATCGTAGAACCCCAATCTTGACACTTTAATATACTATCCCATAGATAAAGAGAATTGGAAAGTTTCAGTCCCTAGCTTGAAGGGTGTGGAAAAAACTTGCACACATACGGACGGACAGACGGACAGACACCATGACGGACATTGCACAAAACCAATATACTCTTTACCTTCGGTATCGAGTATAAAAACACGTTCGGGTACGCTAAGTGAGCGCGAACCGTATGGCATCGTCTGCAACAATTAAATATGGTGTTTCAACTCCATTGAGAACGTTGTCTGGCGGAATATTTAGACTATCTGCCAAAATTGTTTGCCAAGCGAATCATGCGAGAAGGCGCTCAATTTGCACAATTTAATCAAATATGGTGACCAACAAATATTTGCATTTTGCCATACAATTATTTGGCAAAGCTGGTCACTCTTACTTTATGTGGAAATTAACGTAAAGATTTACCACTTTCCATAAATGAAATTATTTTTCCTGGCAATGGGCCTTAACATTCAAAAATTTCAAAACAATTGGAGTGTTCAACATATTTCATCGATAAAACGCTTAGCTCGTGAGCCGCATTAAGCGTGTCAACGCGTTTCATATTTGTGCAGTCAGCTGTTGTTTTTATTACTTTTATTTAAATTAGAGTAATTTATAAAAATTGCCATTTAAAAGTGTGAAAGAGATGCTATGCGATGCTTTAGCAAAGCAAGTTATTAGGGAAATACAGGATGTTGAAGGCGATTAGCGCACTAACATGCTCAACAAATTCGACAGCAGGAAACCATCAATCAGATGTGTTCATTCTATTGTTAGGTAGGCCAAATGCCAGCCTCACCGCAATACATTTATTGGAAAAGTATTATTATTATGTTTATCATTTCAAACTATCATTATTATTTTTTCCATCATTTATACATCAAGACAATGCGAAATATTATGAAGTAAATATTAATGACATGAATGCAATGTCAACGTTAACAAATTTCAAGTATAACATAAGTGTGGTACGGTGAAGGGCATAGAATAAGCATAGCATAAGATAACTTAAGAGAGCAGCGCAAGAAGAGCGGAGGTCGTGTGTGCTCTCACACGATCCAAATGTCGCGACCCACAAAGGCGAAAAAGGGCACGCAAGAGGCCGAGCGCGAGGCGACGAAGTCAGTCGAGAAGAACAAGTGAATGTGAACGGACGTGACCACGGGTGGCCCAAGATTAAAATATAGTAAGTAAAGACAAAAACAGTGTCAGAGACATTAAGAAAATAGAGTTTGAGATTGGCGTGGACTAATTCCCTTCTGGAAGTTAATTAGAGCTCTAAGCGGAACTAAGCAACGTAAGTTACCAAATAAAAGTTAGAATTATTCCAAATCCTTATGTCTTCATTTCGCCCCGAGAGGCACTTAATAGTATAGGCGTACGCACGCGGTTATATGTGAATGTATGCATGTGCGCACGCGGTCGGCACTTTGCTAGGTGCGTCTCGAATGGTGTGGTTAGAATCTGAGTGATCAGCGGCACGCGTACTGTAACTCGTCCCGTACGCTTCCCAAATCATTCAGTCGGTTCGGTTACGGAGCTTTGGCATCCGCGTGTCCTCGATTTGCGAAGGAACCCATCGGTGGTACTTGAGCGGTGGTGCAGCCATCGCGGAGTTTTAACCCCGTTTAACGGCGGACTAACTTGCCAACTCGCGAATACTTTACGGCAAATATAAGTATTTCTTGTAACGTCGAACCTTGGCTGGACTGAGTCGCATACCCCGACCAAAATCTCTACTTTACACTTTGTTTTCATAAAAATAAATCATATATACTGAAAAATACTGAGCATCGATAGCAGAAATCGATTTTATATCGTGCTCTTCCCATCTTAACTCTCATGAAAAATGAAACACTTTTCGTAAACTTGGGCTGGGGACTTTCAACGTTTCAAGAAATTTGTCTATGTAAATCGATGTTGCGGGACGATTAAAGCTTTAAACATGAAACGATGAACGAGCTGTTGAACACCCCAATTGTTTTTTCCCGATGTGGAGACAATAGTTTGTCTGTAATTGAACAGCACTAATTAACATCGATATTTGTAATGTATCGGCGTTTGTGTCGTCTTCCCACAAAAAAGAGTCCGCAATGAGAAGAAATAATATCATAAAAAGTGGACGCGTTGCAGACGGACGCAGCCGACTGCGGCATACTCGTTACCAGAATTAAAACCAGCAAAATGATGCCTGATTGCAAAAGGGCAGATGTTCACGTTGACTCCAAAGTTTTGAAACAGTTTTTGTGGGGTTATCATCACCTATCTTGGCACTAAATTTGGTGGCTATAACTCAAAAACTGTGGGCGGTATAGGCTTTTTTCACTTTAAAATGTTGTGTGGGGGGGGGGGGGGCCTGGGACGGAAAATGTTCTAAAATTCTGGATGCAGCTATATGGAGGTTGCTAGTAGCTATCTGCTCAGCAAATTTGGTATATCTACTTGTAAGGATTTGCGAAATATGTAGATGTATCGGTTTTGAATTATCGAATGTATTGATGTATTGAATGTATCTTGACACTCCAATTTACTATCCCATAGATAAAGAGAAATGGAAAGCTTCAAGTCACAAGCTTGAAAGGTGTGGAAAAATTTGCGCATAGACATACGGACAGATGGACGGACACCAGCCGGGCATTGCTCAAATCCAATATACTCTTTACTGTCGGTAACGAGTATAATAAAATTTAGTGGCCGTTATTAATATGGTTTTAATGGAAAAAAATACAAAAAAAAATTCTATTCATTTTACATTTTCGCGCCAGTTTTATATAGTATGTGAGATATGTTTAGCGTGCGATACATCAATCGATACATCGATGAATCAATTGCGATACTGTTTAATATTTTTAGTTCAATTTTTTGATTCAATTCAGTAGTTCAATTTTCATCTATGAACTAAGTCAGGTCATTTTATTCAGTTGTTCAGTTTTTTGAACGATGAACGATAAAATATGAACAGGTAATTCTATATGGCGTTTATACTACAGCGAGTTTGCTATCGATATCGTCATCGACGCAACAACGCAGAATTGGTGTTCACATTGGCACAAAAGTGCGTTATGCGTTATGCGTTTAGTGAACAGCTACGGCTTTGTTTTGATTTCGCTGTTACAAAATAATTTAACGAAAACAATAATATGAATTCAAGCAGTCTTTTGGAATTATTATGTTCAATGGAGCAGAATAATGCAATTTTGACAAAATACATGAATATGGCGGGAACATCTGCAGCAACATTTAATTTGCTGGGTAACCCAGTACGTCGTCAAAGCATTTGGACACTTGTGAGAAAATATAGTTTATACGTATTGACAAAACTTCCCAAATAATTGCTTGCTGTTGCATTTTACACAATTTTTGTAATATGCACAACAGCTCCGTAAGCGAGAACTGGCGACGGGAAGCTGAAACTGCACATGGGAATGTCCAACCGGAGTTTGAAGTATTCCTGGGCAATATGAATGCTAGTGCCGAGGCAGTTCGACAAGCTTTAGCTTTAGAGTTTTTAAATAATAATGCAAATTATAGAAACAATTCAAATTTTAGCCGCAGTGCATTAATTTAATATTCTTATTTTATTAATACTACCATTATATTAAATTTTATGTTTTATGTTTGCCGGCAAGCTGCTAAATTGAATCAGTGGTGACAGTTGAGAACGATACACAAAAGTAGGCAGTTCCTTTTGAGTCAATCGAATGTATTAGTTACGTAAATTGAATACACGCAACTACATTCAAACTTTACTGAACTTTTTGTCACCACTAGGCCCCTATGCTATTTGAATGGGCAAGAAGCTGCTTGTTGCCATTTAAAGCAAAACGCAACACGTAACCGTAGTGTAAACACCATGTTATGCATGTTTGCATCGAGATGTCTAACAATCCGTTGTGAGACATTTAGCATGTGCGCTGCTTAAGATCTCTCGAACATTTTCTTTCACCTCCATATTAATATTGGGCAATAGCGTATTTCAAATTGTTTTGCGCCGAGGCAGTTTGTAGCCGGGACACTGGTTAGTTATTTCAATCAAATTTCGGAATTCATGTTTATCCACGATTCGGAAAGAGTGATATCATCTTAAGCACCTTCCTATAAATTTGGTCAACTTTGCTGCCAGTTGGTGGTCGCCTCATAAATTTTGTAATCATTTGTTGACCAGCAACCGAAATCAAGGGACTTGCCTTAGCCTTAATTTCTGGTGCTGGATCAGCTTCAAAGGTTTCCTGAATTTGATGTTCGGTAACCACAGCAACTGTTGGATGCTTCAGCTTTAAGTGGCGCGTCAAATTGATTTGAGACCCGCCAGCTATGCTCTGCATGGTTCCATACCACACTACGTATCCTTTTAGACATTTTCTTTTTGGAAAATTCAACAATAATCAAGTTTAACCAATTTCAGATTTCCGCCAAAAAAATTAAGGATATCGTAAACGACATATCTACGCCATTTAACAAACGACATATCGTCGAGCGGAGAAATTACGTTTTGTAATGACATATCTTCGCGCAGTGATTTTGAGAAAATTATGTCGATTCACCAACGAAAAATACAAATAATTTACTAATTTAAGGACGCTGGAAAAAATATGTTTTTTTTAGTTTTTTTAACTATATTTATTTTTAATGAGTCAACACGCTCACATTGCTCACTTGTTCACCCGAGTTGCTCAGAATAGCTGTTTTTTTTTTTTTTTTTGCTTTAAAACGGCCATTATTCTCACTCATTTTAGGTCATGTCAAAATCAATGTTAATTACTAGATTTAATGTAAAAAAATATATATATGTATATACTTTTTTTCTTTCACTCAGGTGCCAACTTTTAGCACATAACAAAAGAAAACCAAATTAAATAATAATCTCTTGCGCTAAAAATAAATATTGTTATTTTATTTTGAACGTTTCGTATTGGCGCAAGAACAAAATTAAAGAAAAATAACCATATAACTAATAACCCAACACTAAATGTGAAAGAGTTGGCGCCAAATTATGCTAATTTTCTATATTGCGGATTAGTACAATCCAAAGTGCTTTTAAAAGAAAAAATGGCAAAAAGAATCACAGATTTTTTTGGCTCAGTGGCAAAAAAGAATAAAAATACACAACCGGAGGCAACGCCGTCAGAATTATTAATTGAAGCGATTCCTGATAATGTACCTACAAACGATTTGGGTAACTTTGTAGGCCGTTCCTTTTCAATGACGCGTAATCAGAAAATCGAAATTATTAAGAGATGCTGGGTTCCGCCAGAAAACTGTGAATTTCCTGAAAACGCTGGTGAGCGTGTATTTAAGCGAAGTTGGCTGGAGACATATTCCCCCTGGTTGGCATACTCCAAAAAGTTGAACGGTGCATTGTGCATTTATTGTGTGCTGTTTCCGCCACTGTCTCCACAAGGAGTCTTGGGATCGTTCGTAATAACGCCGTTTATTAAAAACAAACATTTTCATGATCGCTGTAAAAATCACGCAGCGGGGCGATATCATAAGGAAGCTGTAGTCGCTTCGAATTCACTACTTGTTGATGAACCAATTGATGTCGCAGTACTTTCCGGCCACAAACGACAAATTGAAGAGAACCGAATGATAGTGGCATCTATTTTAGAATCAATAATTTTTTGCGGCACCCACGATATGGCCCTAAGGAGCAAGGACCTGGATGGAGGTATTTAAACTTTTTCTTAGAGCTATGTTATAAAAGCTAAATTTTTGTGGCTTGCAGGTATTTTAATGGATTTGATAAATCTTAAGATCGATACAGGAGATAATGTCATGAAACAGCATTTCAAAGACTGCGGAAAAAATTCTAAATATACATCGCCGCAAATTTAAAATGAATTGATTAGGATTTGTGGAATTGTAGTGTGCGACAACATAATTGCAATCGCCAAAAAAGCAGTGAGTTATAGCATACTTGCAGACGAGAGCGCAGATATTGCTGGGAAGGAGCAGTTATCCATTGGTATCAGATTTTGTGATGATAGAATGTGTGTTCGTGAAGAGTTTCTCGGATTCATCGAGACACAAGCAATGGACGCAAAATCGATTGCTCTGGCAATTGATACTTATTTTCAAAATCTAGATCTTGATTCTAAGAAATGCGTTGGTCAGGGCTATGACGGAACTTTATCAATGTCCGGAAAAGACGGCGGGGTGCAAGCGATTTTAAGGGAAAAGTACGAAAAAGCACTTTATGTCCATTGTGCAAGCCATCGCTTAAATTTGGTGGTGAATGACCTAAACAAAGTTCTAGAAATTAAAAATGCTGTAGCAACTATTAAGAGCATAATCAACTTTTTTAGAGACTCACCAATGCGTCGAAAGAATGCACCAAAAATACCGCTCTTAAGCGAAACACGGTGGTCACAAAAGTATAAAAGCATTAGCATTTTTAAAACTAATTTTAGGCAAATTATCGAATCAATAGAAAAGTTATCACTAGAAGGAAACTCGAAAACAAGGCCAATGGCTTTCCAACTCTTCTCGGCCGCTTTAAACCCGACATTTATCATGGCTGTGTTTTTGATTGACAAGTACTCTGCATTATTAAAGCCCGTCGTCAATGCCTTACAGGCTTCCAGCCTAAACATTTTACAATGTGCTGAGCATGTACAAAACATAATTGATGTTGTCGAAGAACAACGAAAAGACATTGATGTTTGGATTGGAGAACTATTTGGTGAAGCAGTTATATTAGCTGAATATTTCGATGTCGAAATTAATGTCCCGAGGATTTTTCAACGACAAAATTTGCGCTCAAATCCACCTTCAGCCACTGCCATTGAATATTTTAAAAAATCTCTCGTAATTCCATACCTGGACTCACTCATAAGTTCTCTAAATAATCGATTCTCTACAACCAATACGCCTGCCTATAATATAACATTTTTGCATCCAGTAAACATGCTATCTCTGTCAGTTACCGATTTTAGGCTCAAAACAAAGAATGTTGCGAAGTTTTATGAAATTGAAGGGCTGGAAGCAGAAAATGAGATTTGGTACTCTGTTTGGATAAAAAAGAACAAATCACAGGAAGATTTGAAAAAAGTAGAAATTAAAGAACTCATTGAAGAAGCCGGCGCTTTATTTCCGGCTACAAAGATTGCTCTAGAAATCATGCTTTCCCTGCCATGCACAACATGTTCAATCGAGCGTTCGTTTAGCACTTTGAGAAGAGTGAAAACATGGCTGCGGTCAACAATGGGTGCAGATCGCCTAAATGGTAAGCATTTCTGGCTATTTTATATATTATCAATTATTTAAAACCGTTTTCTTAGGATTGTGCATGCTGAGTGTTCACCGGAAATTCGTAAGCGAAAATAAACCGAAAATTATCGCAGAAGTTTTAAATCGGTTCGCAGAAAACCCACGCCGATTAATCTGAAAATAATTATGTACATTAATAAAATATAAAAATACTGTATGTAATGCTAAAAGTTAAGTTGCTAATTTAAAAAAAAATTAATTTTGAGGTCTAGCCCCCCCCCCCCCCCCCCCCCCCCCCCCTTAACTTTGCTCTGGCTACGGCCATGATTATTCTGCTATCACAAAATTCTGTTGTCGGTTAAGTCCGACCCCAATTTGCCGTTTTTAAATTTTTTGAATATTTTAAAACTTTTACAATCTTTTATACACAAAAAATAAGCAAAAAGCTGAACATTTTATTCCAAATGCCGAAATGTCTATTTTTATTTAGTTCGCATAAATTGCGAGGCGAAACCATAAGATGATTCAATGTGATAGTTTGTTATAGATATGCTTAAAACAATCAATTCAACACATTCAAGCTACAAAAAACATAACTTACTATCTAAGTTCCTCTTGTTTATTAGTTAATGTACCAAATAAGAGAGTTATAGTTTTTGTATCGAACAATTATATACCTATCGGTTAACGAGTGTATTAAGAGCAATAAATAAATTACAAATAAAAAAAAAAAGTTAGGCTCTAGTCGAAAAAGCTCGACTAGGAGATACTCCTAATCCTTCAAATCGATGTATCGGAAAGGGAAAATGTTATCCATGTTTTAAAATAGACCACTTCTCTTGCACATATTCCAAAAATTAAAATTTCTAGCTTTTATACATAAAGACAGACTTATGTCAATGCTGATGTACATTGGCAAGCAAAAGTGAGTGAATGTTTACAACTTTGACTTTGGCCGTCCAGCAAACGCGAACCATGCAAGCAAATCCAAAAAATGTTTTTGTTTTATGTTTATTATTTCATTTATAACAGTTTAGAATAAAGAAACAAAGTAAATTAGATAAAAACAAAGAGTATGAACAAAAATCGAAAATAATCCACGTACTGCCCGAGCCGTCTCTTCACAATTGACCAGAGATTCTCAATTGGATTGAGGTCGGGACTTTGTGCTGGCCACTTCATCAACTGAAATTATTGTTTCCCAATCCATTCCTTAACAATTTTCGCTGTGTGACATGGTGTTTTTGAAGACGTTCACCGGGTCTACGACAGCAGTATTGCTTTCCATCCGACTGGAAGCGGTTGAATTTGGACTCATCCGACCATATAACGCGTTTCCAATCATCAACGGTCCAATTTTTGTATTCCCTTGCAAATTTCAAACGCGCTTTTACGTTCTTATCGGACAATGCAGGTTTGACCACTTTCACTGATGAGGTGTATCCTATGTCGTGAAGCGCTCGTCTAGCAGTCCATTCGCTAACATTTTTGTTAACCGCTAAGGAAGCACCTTTTGGTGTTAGCAGCTTGTTTTTTCTCATTTCTGCTATCAACAGTCGAGCATCGGAACCAGTTAACAATTTTTTGCGACCTTTCATCTGCGGTTTGGGGGTCACATTTCGCCTTTTTTGAGCTGCAAGCACAGCAGATTGGCTAACTCCAAGTTTATTTGCTATTGAACGTGAAGAACAGCCTTTCTCGGTCAGACACACAACACTATTTTCAATATCTACCGATATTTTTTTCATTTTTATGCGGTTTTTCAATAATTTTTTCAAAATTTGCTAGCAATTGAAAATTTTGGTTCGATTTGCACGACAAACGTTTAAATTTAGTCTACGAACAACAGAACATAGATAAAACAAAATATAACGGTGAATCTGCATAGTTTTTGCTGATAAGCAAAGTAGAAAATCGAATCGAAAAAAATGTACCAAACGTGCAAAAATGAATTTATGTGGATTATTTTTTTTTTCATACTCTTTGTTTTTATTTATATATATAATATATATAATTTACTTTGTTTCTTTATTCTAAATTGTTATAAATGAAATAATAAACATAAAACAAAAACATTTTTTGGATTTGCTTGCATGGTTCGCGTTTGCTGGACGGCCAAAGTCAAAGTTGTAAACATTCACTCACTTTGGCTCGCCACTGTATATAAATACATATATAATATATAATATAATGTTCACACCTTTCATGGGATTCTGGGTATAAAATTAACAAATATAAGTTTTGGATATTCAAAATGATTTCGAATTTTCATTATTCGCTGCTGGAAAAAATGTTTTTGTAGTCCGGGGATGCAAGCGCGACAAAATAGCGGTTCGGTCAAGTGCACTTGGTTGTCCAACAGATTGACACTGAGATGGCACCTGTCCCTGTATCCTTCATCCTGACTGCCCCCCACTGAAGTTGTGGCTGCTATTGGGTTGCGAAATGGTCACAACGGTCACCAAATCTTTGGTTTTTGCTGTCGACTTCGATAAAGTCGCCGACGGGCTTGGGGCTTGGCTCTGGACACGATTTGTTGATTCAAATTCTACAATGGCCGAGGTTAGCAATGTGTTAATGGACTGCAGCAGACTTTGGTCGGGTAATTGCTCCGGCGATGGCGCTGGCAGGTCCTCATAAGCTAGCAGTCGACCCGAAGGCGTCGTCTCAATCGTGCGCTCGATATTTGGAGTCTGTGTGGCGAGCATAGCGTTGCGGGATTGGTAACTTGGAGGCAAACTGTACTCAGATCCACCCATGGTGCTGCTGAAAGTGCCACCTGCACCACCTCCCATTCCGAAGCGTAATGTGCTTAGCTGTGCTCTGCAAAAAGAAAAAGAATATAAAATCAAGATTAAAGTTTGGATGTATGTAAATATGTTTGGCCTATTTGCATTCCATGGAACAAAGATATTTAAAAAAATTTAAGATTGGAAACGTTGCAGTCGGACGCAACTGACTGCGGTATACGCGATAACTATATTCAAACCGTTAAAAAAAGAGTTGACTGCAAAGGGGTACGGATGCGGTAAGAGTTTACGCTGTCTCAAAGATTATCTGAATCAGATTGGGATGCCACCAGCTATCTTCCTTCAAAAATAATTGACGCATGGGTGGGCGTGGCATCCACTACTTAATTTTCTTCAAGAGAAAAAAAATACAAAAAACACAAAACAGTCGAGTTGACTCAATTGTGGAATTGAATCAATACTATATCATGGAAAATTTAGAACAAAACATGTGTTCATTGAATTACTGCAAGTTAAAGCACAAATTACAAGAATACCAACGTTCTTTTACAAAATATTTTTTCACAGATCTCAACTGACAATAATTTTAAGTGTTGTGTAAAAAAATTCTTGTGCATCCTCTGAAAGTGAAAGCCTGTTCAGCAAAGCTGGGTTTATTATAAATGAGAAAAGGAGCTGTTTGAAGGCGCAGCAATTAGATATGCTGCTTTTATTAATAAGAGCGAATGGATCGCAAAACTATAGTAATTTTAGTTTAAGCATATAAAAGCAAATATGAAAATGTTTTTTTTTTTTTTTTATCAAAATTAAATGTATTTTTTGTTTCATGTATGCAAATGTTTGTATGTATGCACGGCAATTGTCGTCACATTTATTTCGCGATATTCTTAACAAGTGCAGGGTTTTTGGGTTGGCAGTTACCTTTTTCATTATGTTAAGCTAATTTTTATTCATATAATAATGATGTGTTATTAATGGAACAATTCTTTTATTAATTAGTGTTTGTAGAGGAGTGGTTTCAAGATAATAATGCGAACGTGGTTTAGTTTGGAGTTTTGTAACAGGTTTTTATTGTAGTTTGTGGTAGAGTACTTGTATGTGTATTTATATTTGTAGGCTGTAATTGTGTGCGGATGGGCACTTCTTGTGCGTAGGAAAAGCGTACATAGATTTAAAAAAACGCTGTAATTTGGACTTAAGCTAAACGTTTCTATGTTAACTTAACATGAACAGAGAGCGAGAGGAGTTACAGTTATAGCTTAAAATAATTGGAGTTGAACGGCAAGATTCATGGTTCTGCGCAAATTACATTTTTCCGAACAATCCGAAGAACCATGAATTCTGTCATAAACAATTAGTTTGGTGTAAACTTAGTATAAGAATATTAAAAGCAATACATTTTATTGCTTACCCTGAACATATAAAATGTGTAAAAAGGGTATAATGGTTGTGCGCGCCATTAGATTAAATATTATTTTTATGAACTAACTAAATTTCGAACTTGATGTATGAAATGAAGTATTATCAATATTGAAGAGAGATTGACTTAGATTATTATTAGATTTCAAGCTTGGAGGAACGAGCAGCGCTGATCGGCATGTTAAAGCCAAATAAATTGAATTATTAAATTTAAACCTACAAGCATGTTATTTACCTCCGGCTCAAATATTGGCGCCCGAGCAGGGACCCTTGGAAAAGGTTCAATCTGAATGGAGTTCATCACTGGAGCTCAACTTTAACTTCTTATAGTACACCAAGACGCATTAAGCCGGCTTGTATCGAATTGTGTTTTAAATATGAAGAAGACAATAAGTACAAAATTACAGTCGAGAGTGCAGCGGTAATAAGTGAGTGAAGTCAAACCACGTTGAATTGCTGGTGTTGTGCGTTTCTAAGTGCACATAATTATATGCAAAATTACAACAGTAAGCACATACATACATTCATTGCAGTGGTGTGCAGATTTGCATAAATAAAACCGGCTGCCTGAACGACTTTAAGTTGACCTTGATTTATCTTCTTTTGTGCATGTGCTTCTGAAACAGCTATTGGAATTCTACCGCTATAATTGAGAGAGCGGATTGAGTAAATGAGTGCGACATTGCGCACGATAGAGAATTTACAACGAAGAAGAATTGTACAAATTTATGTACAGTAGTGAGCAGCACAAATAAATTATTATAATTGTGTTTTGCGAGGGGTCAAGCATTGTCAAATGGCTCCAAAAAAGAGTAAAGAATCTAAATCGTTGGCTTCACGTCATAGTTTAGTGAATTCCTTTACGAGCCATAAAATACACATTTTAAAGCACAGTGCTACAATGACAGTAGCTGAGTTAGAGGCGCGATCAAGTTTAATTGAGTCGAAATATAATCAGTTTTACCTTATTCAAGCGCGGGTCGAACAGGAAAGCGACGGTTCATCAGACAAGAAAAGAAGAATTATATTGCGAAATAAAAGCGAAATTATTAAGCGTGCTGGGACAAGGGAGCCGTCGACATAGTCCAAATGAAACGTTAAATATTTCACAGCCCGTCCGCTCCACACAACTTCCAGCTATGAAATTACCGGAGTTTTCAGGCAAATTTACTGAATGGTCTAGCTGGAAATTCATACATTTAAATCTCTCTATGTGTCCCTCGTGTACATTGATGTTAGAGTTGTCTGAGGTGAACTACAAAAGAGCTCTACGCCTGTTGCAGAAGCGATATGAGTATAAGGCAATCATTGTGCAATCAGTTGTTCAATTTAAGGCGGCTTAAGCAGGCTGATGCTCAGGCGTTGCGTGCGCTAGTAGACAGCGTTAATTCTCAGCTTGTAGCGCTCAACTCGCTAAGCACGGAACAAGAGATTCTTGATGCGATAATTTTCCATTTGATTTGTAGTAAACTGGATGGAGAAACAATGGACAAATGGGATAATGAATGGGATAGTTCGAAGCTGCCTTCGTGGTCATTACTTTTACAATTTATAGTGAATTGCGATTTAAGTTTATTCAATCGAGATGTGCGTCGTACAATTTCAAAATCAAATTATAAAGATGACGCGAGAAAGGCAAGTTTAGCAGCAACAGTAGACAACAGCACGCAAAACTCATGTTATGTCTGTGCTGGCACGCATGGGTTAAAGGCTTGCAAGCCATTTAAGCAGTTAAGTCCTGTGCAACGTTACCAAGAGATAAAAAAGCATGGACTGTGCTGATATGCTTTAGCTAGCGTCATAGCAGTAGAAGCTGCACCGGTCAAATATGTTGCTTTTGTTACAAGCCTTACAATGATATGCTGCTTCGGGAGTCTGGTAAAGAGGCTAAAGGTCATAGAAAAGCAGAACCTAGCGCAATGCGCAGTGCTCTGCTATCACGGTCAGCTACAAACTATTTAGCAACCGCTGTAGTGCTAGTTAAGGACAAGAACGGCATTTATCATAATTGCAGATGCGTGCTAGATTAGCATCCACACTTGAGCTCAATTTGCATCCATCCAAAATGCGACTAAGGGGCATAGGAAATGCAGAGTCTCAGATACATGGCGAGGTGAGCGCAACAATTAAATCTAAAGTAACACGATTTTCTGTGTCTGATCACTTTAGGGTGTTGGAAGAAATCACCCAATACAATCCCATACGCTCAGGGCTGGGCTCAAACTGGCAGCCGCCCAAAGGAGTCACATTAGCTGATCCTTATTTCGACTCAGCAAGCAATATTGATATGCTTTTAGGAGTCTCACTTTTTTCAAATAAATCGTAGCAGGTCAAATTAAAGGCATAAATTTGCCAACCCTACAGAAGCCTCTTTAAGGGTGGGTAGTCGTAGGAGAATTCACTTCGGCTTTTAACGTAGCTTTGTTAACTACTGAAGTAGATCAGAAAGGGCCTGACCAATTGCAAGAGCAGGTGCAGAAGTTTTGGAGGTGTGAAGAAGTTACGCACGTAAACCCAACTGCTCAGAAGAAGAGAAAGAAATTGAGCTTAGATTTCTTTCTAACATCAGTCATACTGAATCGGGACACCTGATGGTGGCCTTGCCCTTTAAAGACTCTGCAAGAGAGTTAGGGGACACTTATAAAATAGCGCTTCCGAGATTTCTCAATTTAGAAAAGAATTTAAGTCGCAACCAAGATCTTAGAAAGCAATACACGGAGTTAATAAATGAATATAAAGATTTGGGACATCTAGAGGTATTAGAAACTCCGAAGATTGAAAAATAAAGTATTTTTGCCCCATCATCCTGTTATTCGGCCGGAGAGCTCAACTACCAAATTAAGAGTTGTGTTTGACGCGTCTTGCAAATCTAGCAATGACATCTCTCTTATTGACATTATGTGCGTTGGCCCAACATTACAGCCAGAATTATTTGAGACATTGACCAAATTTAGATTCTACAAATACGCCTTAACAGCAGACATAGCCAAATTGTACCGGCAAGTATTGGTCATCGAACCCCATTGCCATTACCACTGCATTCTGTGTCGACAGAGCTCGGACATGCCTATCTAAGAATTGCGTCTCAAGACTGTAACTTATGGGACCAAATCTGCGCCATACCTTACAGTACGGTCCCTTTTCTATCTGGCAGAGAAATGCGGCGATCAGTACCCATGAGCAACGGAGGCCGTGAAGCGGAGTTTTTATATGTATGGCATGTTGTGCGGGGCAGATTCTGTGGTGGAGTTTAAAAGATTAAAGCAAGAAGTGACAGAGCTGTTGCAGCTAGGCAGAATTGAACTGCATAAATGGCGCAGCAGCTATCAGGGTAACTTCAGTTATGGTTCTGATCTTGAACTATTGATGCTTAAAACCGATGCCGCGAAAATGCTAGGAATAGGTTGCTAGGAATAGGTTGACTTTAAGATTATAAGTTGTCTAACGATTACCAGGCGAACAGTACAATCGGAATTGTCGCAAATATTCGATCCATTAGGTTTTTTGAGTCCGATAATTATTATATGCAAAATATTTGTGCAAGAGCTGTGGTTGCTTAAGCAAAGTTGGGACGAAGAATTAGCTCCCAGTTATGCAGCTCAATGGAAAAAATACAGAGAAGAATTAAAGAACATAGATAAATGTTCTCTGCCCCGTTCAGTTATTCCAATTTCGGCTGCTTTAAGTACGTTGGAACTTTACGGATTCTCAGACGCTTCTATTCGGGCTTACGGCGGAGCAATTTATGCTCGCTTGATGAATAGCAATGGTGAAGTTACAGTGAGTCTGGTAACGGCCAAATAAAAAGTGGCGCCAGTTAAAGTAGCATCTTTGCCACGCTTAGAATTGCAAGGAGCGCTGCTCATGACTCAATTAATGACCAGAGTGCGCTCATGCCTGCATTTAAAGGTCAAATGTGTTAAGTATTTTGCGGACTCGACTATTGTTCTCAATTGGTTATCCTCGCATGCGAGCAGGTGGACTACGTTTGTCGCCAATCGCGTAGCTCAAATCCAAGAACTGTCAAATATACAGGACTGGTTTAAAGTTGAGTCGAAAGTTGAATCCGGCAGACATTTTATCTAGGGGGTTATACCCAACCGAATTAAACACATCCACATTATGGTGGCAAGGGCCAAAATTCTTACTAAGCCCAAAATCTGGCTGGCCAAAAGAATGCTGACAATGCGATAATATTGAACTACCAGAGCAAAGAAAAAGTACATTTTCCCTCGTGGGCAGTGTTTGCAAGGCAGAAATTGAGGATTTATTCGCAGGGAGCAAATTTGCAAACGACTTCTTGAAATTACAGGGAGTAGTTAGCTATATTTATCGCTGGCGAAATTCTATCAAAACGACCAACTCAACTGGTTCGTACAGTCTGACTGCAACAGAAATGCCAGGAGGATTAAGAAATATAGTATTTTATGTTCAAAATGTCACGTTGCGCGAGGAATTTATTCAGCTAAACGATAACAAACGCATTAAGTCCGCAAAAATACAATGCTTGACTCCTTTTATTCACGAGGAAGAGGGAATTTCCACTATAAGAGTAGGTGGTAGATTAAAGCACTCTGGGCTATCGTTTGGTACAAAGCATCCAATTTTGATGCCAACTAGCCACGTAGTAGTTAATGCATTAGTCACGCACACTCATCGAATGAATTTACATGCCGGGGCACATTCCTTATGTGCTTTTTTGTGGCAAAAATATTGGATCATTAACTGCAGAAAATTGGCTCGCAAGGTGGTACGCAGCTGTGTAAAATGCTTTCACCTGTGTCCAACCTTCGGTACCCAGCTGATGGGATCATTACCAGCCAATCGTGTGAAAGGCAGAACATATCCGTTTGATCGCGCTGGACTAGACTTTGCTGGACCAATCTGGATGCACTTTAACATCCGAGGAAAACGGCCCGTCAAGGTGTACTTGTGCGTATTCGTGTGCTGCTTGACTAAGGCATGCCATCTGGAGGTCGTCTCGGACTTAAGCGCCAGCGCTTTCATTGCGGCTCTCAAACGTTTCTTTGCCAGGCGAGGGTTGAGTTCGGATCTGTATTGCGATAACGCAACTAACTTTGTAGGCGCATCTCGCTCATTGAACACGAGTGCGGACATGATCAACCAGAGTCTGATAGAAGAAAAATGCAGCAAGAATGGCGTCCAATTTCATTTTATCCCGCCCACGATCCCCTCACTATGGAGGTTTATGGGAGAGCGCTGTTTAGGTCGCTAACCAGCCAGTAATTGATTTGATAAAAATCTTCCTATGCGACTCTTCTGCGATTCGCCAGGAAGATGACTTACTGATTTTTGCATGGTCTGTTTTGTTATTTCATAAAAATCAGTAAATCATCGTCTGACGCGACTCTTCTGCGATTCGCCTCGAAGATAACTTACTGATTTTTGCATGGACGGTTCCGTTATTTCAAAACAGATACCGAAAATCAGGCTAACGGAATATTTTATTTAAGAATATTCTATTATGTCTGTCGCATTTATGTTTTATGTGGTGGCCCATGCCACCACAGAGAATTATGCACCATATCTTGCGACCGGATTCCCCGGCTCGCTAGATCCACCGGATTGTGCTCCGATCGGACGTGCGACCATTCGGCAGGATCGCTTAATTGCACAATATTTGCCACTATTTTGGCAACGAACGCTGTCCACTTGCAGGGTGGTTTATTTAACTAGGAGAACACAATCGAGGAATCTGTCCAATAAAAACTTTAAAGTCGCCCGCTGGCAACTTATGGAAAAGGGCTGAAGATAACTCATCCAAAAGGACGGCCCGCAAAGCTCTAGGCGAGGAACCGACAGTGATTTAACAGGAGCTACCCTCGTTTTGGCAGTTAGGAGATGGAGATCTGCCAATGGAACGGTCATCCTTTTCAACACCCTTTACGCATAAAGGCGTGGACTTCGCTGGACCTTTAGATGTTAAAAAATTGCATAACTTATCTTTTCTCCACGGAACATGCTGGGCGAATGGAAGGATATCCGGCTCGAAGGACCAATGTTTGTAGAGGAGTGGTTCCAAGACAATAATGCGAACGTGGTTTAGTTTGGAGTTTTGTAGCAGGTTTTTATTGTAGTTTGTGGTAGAGTACTTGTATGTGTATTTATATTTGTAGGATGTAATTGAATGCGGATAGGCACTGCTTATGCGTAGGAAAAGCGTACATAGATTAAAAAACGCCGTAATTTGGAGTTAAGCTAAACGTTTCTATGTTAACTTAACATGAACAGAGAGCGAGAGGAGTTACAGTTATAGCTTAAAATAATTGGAGTTGAACGGCAAGATTCATGGTTCTGCGCAAATAACATATTTATGAACAATTTGAAGCACCATGAATTCTGTCATAAACAATTAGTTTGGTGTAAACTTAGTATAAGAATATTAAAAGCAATACATTTTATTGTTATACCCTGAACATATAAATGTGTAAAAGGGTATAATGGTTGTGCGCGCCATTAGATTAAATATTATTTTTATGAACTAGCTAAATTTCGAACTTGATGTATGAAATGAAGTATTATCAATATTGAAGAGAGATTGACTTAGATTATTATTAGATTTCAAGCTTGGAGGAACGAGCAGCGCTGATCGGCATGTTAAAGCCAAATAAATTGAATTATTAAATTTAAACCTACAAGCATGTTATTTACCTCCGGCTCAAATATTGGCGCCCGAGCAGGGACCCTTGGAAAAGGTTCAATCTGAATGGAGTTCATCACTGGAGCTCAACTTTAACTTCTTATAGTACACCAAGACGCATTAAGCCGGCTTGTATCGAATTGTGTTTTAAATATGAAGAAGACAATAAGTACAAAATTACAGTCGAGAGTGCAGCGGTAATAAGTGAGTGAAGTCAAACCACGTTGAATTGCTGGTGTTGTGCGTTTCTAAGTGCACATAATTATATGCAAAATTACAACAGTAAGCACATACATACATTCATTGCAGTGGTGTGCAGATTTGCATAAATAAAACCGGCTGCCTGAACGACTTTAAGTTGACCTTGATTTATCTTCTTTTGTGCATGTGCTTCTGAAACAGCTATTGGAACTCTACCGCTATAATTGAGAGAGCGGATTGAGTAAATGAGTGCGACATTGCGCACGATAGAGAATTTACAACGAAGAAGAATTGTACAAATTTATGTACAGTAGTGAGCAGCACAAATAAATTATTATAATTGTGTTTTGCGAGGGGTCAAGCATTGTCAAATGGCTCCAAAAAAGAGTAAAGAATCTAAATCGTTGGCTTCACGTCATAGTTTAGTGAATTCCTTTACGAGCAATAAAATACACATTTTAAAGCACAGTGCTACAATGACAGTAGCTGAGTTAGAGGCGCGATCAAGTTTAATTGAGTCGAAATATAATCAGTTTTACCTTATTCAAGCGCGGGTCGAACAGGAAAGCGACGGTTCATCAGACAAGAAAAGAAGAATTATATTGCGAAATAAAAGCGAAATTATTAAGCGTGCTGGGACAAGGGAGCCGTCGACATAGTCCAAATGAAACGTTAAATATTTCACAGCCCGTCCGCTCCACACAACTTCCAGCTATGAAATTACCGGAGTTTTCAGGCAAATTTACTGAATGGTCTAGCTGGAAATTCATACATTTAAAATCTTCTCTATGTGTTGTCCCTCGTTGTACAATTGATTGTTTAGAGTTGTCTGAGGTGAACTACAAAAGAGCTCTACGCCTGTTGCAGAAGCGATATGAGTATAAGGCAATCATTGTGCAATCAGTTGTTCAATTTAAGGCGGCTTAAGCAGGCTGATGCTCAGGCGTTGCGTGCGCTAGTAGACAGCGTTAATTCTCAGCTTGTAGCGCTCAACTCGCTAAGCACGGAACAAGAGATTCTTGATGCGATAATTTTCCATTTGATTTGTAGTAAACTGGATGGAGAAACAATGGACAAATGGGATAATGAATGGGATAGTTCGAAGCTGCCTTCGTGGTCATTACTTTTACAATTTATAGTGAATTGCGGTTTAAGCTTATCCAATCGAGATGTGCGTCGTACAATTTCAAAATCAAATTATAAAGATGACGCGAGAAAGGCAAGTTTAGCAGCAACAGTAGACAACAGCACGCAAAACTCATGTTATGTCTGTGCTGGCACGAATGGGTTAAAGGCTTGCAAGCCATTTAAGCAGTTAAGTCCTGTGCAACGTTACCAAGAGATAAAAAGCATGGACTGTGCTGATATGCTTTAGCTAGCGTCATAGCAGTAGAAGCTGCACCGGTCAAATATGTAGCTTTTGTTACAAGCCTTACAATGATATGCTGCATCGGGAGTCTGGTAAAGAGGCTAAAGGTCATAGAAAAGCAGAACCTAGCGCAATGCGCAGTGCTCTGCTATCACGGTCAGCTACAAACTATTTAGCAACCGCTGTAGTGCTAGTTAAGGACAAGAACGGCATTTATCATAATTGCAGATGCGTGCTAGATTAGCATCCACACTTGAGCTCAATTTGCATCCATCCAAAATGCGACTAAGGGGCATAGGAAATGCAGAGTCTCAGATACATGGCGAGGTGAGCGCAACAATTAAATCTAAAGTAACACGATTTTCTGTGTCTGATCACTTTAGGGTGTTGGAAGAAATCACCCAATACAATCCCATACGCTCAGGGCTGGGCTCAAACTGGCAGCCGCCCAAAGGAGTCACATTAGCTGATCCTTATTTCGACTCAGCAAGCAATATTGATATGCTTTTAGGAGTCTCACTTTTTTCAAATAAATCGTAGCAGGTCAAATTAAAGGCATAAATTTGCCAACCCTACAGAAGCCTCTTTAAGGGTAGGTAGTCGTAGGAGAATTCACTTCGGCTTTTAACGTAGCTTTGTTAACTACTGAAGTAGATCAGAAAGGGCCTGACCAATTGCAAGAGCAGGTGCAGAAGTTTTGGAGGTGTGAAGAAGTTACGCACGTAAACCCAACTGCTCAGAAGAAGAGAAAGAAATTGAGCTTAGATTTCTTTCTAACATCAGTCATACTGAATCGGGACACCTGATGGTGGCCTTGCCCTTTAAAGACTCTGCAAGAGAGTTAGGGGACACTTATAAAATAGCGCTTCCGAGATTTCTCAATTTAGAAAAGAAGTTAAGTCGCAACCAGATCTTAGAAAGCAATACACGGAGTTAATAAATGAATATAAAGATTTGGGACATCTAGAGGTATTAGAAACTCCGAAGATTGAAAAATAAAGTATTTTTTGCCCCATCATCCTGTTATTCGGCCGGAGAGCTCAACTACCAAATTAAGAGTTGTGTTTGACGCGTCTTGCAAATCTAGCAATGACATCTCTCTTATTGACATTATGTGCGTTGGCCCAACATTACAGCCAGAATTATTTGAGACATTGACCAAATTTAGATTCTACAAATACGCCTTAACAGCAGACATAGCCAAATTGTACCGGCAAGTATTGGTCATCGAACCCCATTGCCATTACCACTGCATTCTGTGTCGACAGAGCTCGGACATGCCTATCTAAGAATTGCGTCTCAAGACTGTAACTTATGGGACCAAATCTGCGCCATACCTTACAGTACGGTCCCTTTTCTATCTGGCAGAGAAATGCGGCGATCAGTACCCATGAGCAACGGAGGCCGTGAAGCGGAGTTTTTATATGTATGGCATGTTGTGCGGGGCAGATTCTGTGGTGGAGTTTAAAAGATTAAAGCAAGAAGTGACAGAGCTGTTGCAGCTAGGCAGAATTGAACTGCATAAATGGCGCAGCAGCTATCAGGGTAACTTCAGTTATGGTTCTGATCTTGAACTATTGATGCTTAAAACCGATGCCGCGAAAATGCTAGGAATAGGTTGCTAGGATAGGTTGCTAGGAATAGGTTGACTTTAAGATTATAAGTTGTCTAACGATTACCAGGCGAACAGTACAATCGGAATTGTCGCAAATATTCGATCCATTAGGTTTTTGAGTCCGATAATTATTATATGCAAAATATTTGTGCAAGAGCTGTGGTTGCTTAAGCAAAGTTGGGACGAAGAATTAGCTCCCAGTTATGCAGCTCAATGGAAAAAATACAGAGAAGAATTAAAGAACATAGATAAATGTTCTCTGCCCCGTTCAGTTATTCCAATTTCGGCTGCTTTAAGTACGTTGGAACTTTACGGATTCTCAGACGCTTCTATTCGGGCTTACGGCGGAGCAATTTATGCTCGCTTGATGAATAGCAATGGTGAAGTTACAGTGAGTCTGGTAACGGCCAAATAAAAAGTGGCGCCAGTTAAAGTAGCATCTTTGCCACGCTTAGAATTGCAAGGAGCGCTGCTCATGACTCAATTAATGACCAGAGTGCGCTCATGCCTGCATTTAAAGGTCAAATGTGTTAAGTATTTTGCGGATTCGACTATTGTTCTCAATTGGTTATCCTCGCATGCGAGTGGGTGGACTACGTTTGTCGCCAATCGCGTAGCTCAAATCCAAGAACTGTCAAATATACAGGACTGGTTTAAAGTTGAGTCGAAAGTTGAATCCGACAGACATTTTATCTAGGGGGTTATACCTAACCGAATTAAACACATCCCCATTATGGTGGCAAGGACCAAAATTCTTACTAAGCCCAAAATCTGGCTTGCCAAAAGAATGCTGACAATGCGATAATATTGAACTACCAGAGCAAAGAAAAAGTACATATTCCCTCGTGGGCAGTGTTTGCAAGGCAGAAATTGAGGATTTATTCGCAGGGAGCAAATTTGCAAACGACTTCTTGAAATTACAGGGAGTAGTTAGCTATATTTATCGCTGGCGAAATTCTATCAAAACGACCAACTCAACTGGTTCGTACAGTCTGACTGCAACAGAAATGCCAGGAGGATTAAGAAATATAGTATTTTATGTTCAAAATGTCACGTTGCGCGAGGAATTTATTCAGCTAAACGATAACAAACGCATTAAGTCCGCAAAAATACAATGCTTGACTCCTTTTATTCACGAGGAAGAGGGAATTTCCACTATAAGAGTAGGTGGTAGATTAAAGCACTCTGGGCTATCGTTTGGTACAAAGCATCCAATTTTGATGCCAACTAGCCACGTAGTAGTTAATGCATTAGTCACGCACACTCATCGAATGAATTTACATGCCGGGGCACATTCCTTATGTGCTTTTTTGTGGCAAAAATATTGGATCATTAACTGCAGAAAATTGGCTCGCAAGGTGGTACGCAGCTGTGTAAAATGCTTTCACCTGTGTCCAACCTTCGGTACCCAGCTGATGGGATCATTACCAGCCAATCGTGTGAAAGGCAGAACATATCCGTTTGATCGCGCTGGACTAGACTTTGCTGGACCAATCTGGATGCACTTTAACATCCGAGGAAAACGGCCCGTCAAGGTGTACTTGTGCGTATTCGTGTGCTGCTTGACTAAGGCATGCCATCTGGAGGTCGTCTCGGACTTAAGCGCCAGCGCTTTCATTGCGGCTTTCAAACGTTTCTTTGCCAGGCGAGGGTTGAGTTCGGATCTGTATTGCGATAACGCAACTAACTTTGTAGGCGCATCTCGCTCATTGAACACGAGTGCGGACATGATCAACCAGAGTCTGATAGAAGAAAAATGCAGCAAGAATGGCGTCCAATTTCATTTTATCCCGCCCACGATCCCCTCACTATGGAGGTTTATGGGAGAGCGCTGTTTAGGTCGCTAACCAGCCAGTAATTGATTTGATAAAAATCTTCCTATGCGACTCTTCTGCGATTCGCCAGGAAGATGACTTACTGATTTTTGCATGGTCTGTTTTGTTATTTCATAAAAATCAGTAAATCATCGTCTGACGCGACTCTTCTGCGATTCGCCTCGAAGATAACTTACTGATTTTTGCATGGACGGTTCCGTTATTTCAAAACAGATACCGAAAATCAGGCTAACGGAATATTTTATTTAAGAATATTCTATTATGTCTGTCGCATTTATGTTTTATGGTTCAGTGCAGTTCAGAAAGCAAAACAAAAGCATCGCCAAAGGTTCAATAAAGTGTTAAACGTATCAAGTTATCTGTCTTTCTTTGTGCAATATCAGTAAAGTATTTTCAATATATATAAATTAAATCTGTTTTGTGTAGTTTTGTGCAGTGAAAAGTAATAATAACATTATGTTGTCGTCCAAACAAATGAGGCAAAAAGCGAAAGTAGAAGAGCGCAAAATTGTAGAACAAATAAAAAATGCAAGCGGTGAAACAGAGAAAGTGCATAATATTGAAGAAGAGAAAATAGTGCAACATATTGAAGAAGAAGAAGTGCAAAATGTTGAAGAACAGGAAATTGTGCAAAATATTGAAGAAGAGGAAATTTTGCAAAATATTGAAGAGGAAATTGTTAATATATTTTTTGAGGATAGCGAAGAAGAAGGTGAAAGTGCAAATGGAAATAGTCAAGCTACTTTGAGTGAAGGAATTTGCAAGTGGGCAATATATAATATAGCTAATGCCGCTTTAAATGGTTTGTTGGAGTTGTTAAATAGTGAAAATATTTATGTGCCTAAAGATGCGAGGAAAATTAAAAAAACGCCTACTGAAGTTGAGCAAAAAAATCTTGCAGGAGGTATATATGTTCACTATGGTATTAAAACAGCTCTCACATACTTCTTACATGCAAACGATTTCCTATTAAATGAATTAATATTAGATTTTAATATTGACGGATTACCGTTATATAAAAGCTCAAATAAACAAGTCTGGCCCATCCTAGGTAGCATATCAAATAAAACAACAGTTTTTATAGTCGATACCGAAGGTAAAGAGTATATTGGTTTTGTGCAATGTCCGGCATGGTGTTTGTCCGTCTGTCCGTCCGTATGTATGCAAGTTTTTTCCACACTCTTAAAGCTAGAGACTTGAAACTTTCCAATTCTTTTTATCTATGGGATAGTAAATTAAAGTGTCAAGATGGGGGTTCTACGATAACTGGGGGGCTGGCAAATCGATAAATTCGATAACTCAAAACAGATAAATCCACATATTTCGCACATCCTTACAGCTCGAACTACCAAATTTGGTAAAAAGATAGCTACTAGCAACCCCCAAAAAACTGCATCAAGAATTTTGGAGCCACGCCCACCCATTCCGCCCCCAGCCCCCCGCATTTTAAAGTCAAAAAAGCCTATATCTCCCTCAGTTTTTGAGCTATAACTACCAAATTTGGTGCCAAGATAGGTGATGATGACCCCCCAAAAACTGCATCAAAAGTTTGGATGCCACAACCACCCATACCGCCCCCAGCCCCCCTTTCCACACTTTTTACAATTTTAGAGCTAGAGTCACCAAATTTGGTATGAAGATAGCAATTGACATGCCACAAAGATCCGCATCGAAAATTTGGATGCCACACCCACCCATTCCAGCCCAGCCCCCCTTTCCCACTTTTTACAAACTTCGAGCTAGAGTCACTAAATTTGGAAGGAAGATAGTAAGTGGCATCCCCATCTGCATCGGAGAATCTTTAAGGCAGCGTACACCCCTGCCCCATCCGTACCCCTTTGCAATCAGGTCTTTTTTTACCGGTTTTAATACTGGTAACGAGTAATCCGCAGTCGGCTGCGTCCGACTGCAACGTTTCCACTTGTTTAAGTTGCAGTTTTCGAAGGCATTTCCAAACCAAATTCAGCAGAAATTTTTCTAGAGGAATTTGTTGTAGAGTTAAATCAATTAACAGGATGCGGAATTTCATTAAAAAATCTAACAATTAATATAAAAGTTAGGTGTTTTGTTATGGAACCGCCAGCCAAATCGTTTATTTTGGGAACAAAAGTTCATTGCGGTTATTATTTTTGTGTTAGATGCTGTCAAAAAGGAGGTATTGTAAAACACCGATTAGTTTTTCCACCAAAAGGTAAATTGATTTTAAGAAATTATCATAGTTTTAGAGCTCGCTCTCAACCAGAGCACCATAACATTAAGTCTTTGACTCCCTTGGAAAAAATATCAGATTTCGACTTGGTTGGTTAAATTCCTTTAGACTATATGCATGTTGTATGTTTGGGTGTTGTTAGATGTTTATTAAAGGCGTGGGTCAAAAAGAGAGGGGAACATTACTCACTAACATCATGGAAAATAAAAAAATTAAGTACAGTTTTGGTAAAAAATAAAACTAATATTACAATAGATTTTAACAGAAAACCAAGAGATATTCCAGAAATTGGTCGGTGGAAAGCAACTGAACTTAGACAATTTTTATTATACACAGGACCATGTATATTGAAGGGAATTTTAAGTGCTGAACGTTACACAAACTTTATGAAGTTGTCTTTAGCATTGAGAATATTACTTGACGAACCGATTGTATGAATAATAACAAATGCGCTTACAATTTATTAAAATCTTTTGTTAATGACATTCCAATTTTATACCATTTATCATATTTAACATGTAATTTTCATTGTTTGTTACATTTGCATGAAGATGCAAATACTTTTGGTTCTTTAGAGGGCATTAGTGATTTTAGATTTGAAAATCATTTGGGTATTCTTAAAAGGAGAGTAAAGAAAAGTTCAGGAATAGCTTCGCAACTTTATAAAAGACAAGTAGAAATAAGTTATAGCTTAGAAAAAAAAGAAAACAAAGATCAGTGTTTATTTGGTAAACTAGTAAATGATAGTTTTGTGAACGTTAATTGTAAAAATTATTTTTTTGCTTTAGACAGTTCTGATAGTTACTGCTTAGTGGACAACAACATAATTAAAATTACAAAAATTTCCAACAATTTCTCGCTAGCGAGCCGTTTGGACGACTTGCTAATGAATCACGCAGAAGACTCGCTAGCGAGCCGTTTGGACGACTTGCTAATGAATCACACAGAAGACTCGCTAATGAATCGCGCAGAAGACTCGCTAGGGTGCCGTTTGGAAGATATCACCATAGGCTATATTTTTCATTCCCAGCTGCGTCGCCTGCGATCAGAAAGCGATGATCATCCGCGATAAAATTCATCGCCTATGGGGATCGCCTGCGACTCTTCCGCGATGAGAAATGCTTGCTGGGTAAGCAGCTGTTGGTCAAGACAACTAATAGAGTCGCTCTCAACTTTGAAGACTTACTTACAGCTATTACCCAAGTGGAGGCAGTTATGAATTCAAGGCCGCTTTGTCCCGATTCGTCAGACCCGAATGATTTGGAAGCCCTTACACCAAGACATTTCCTAGTGGGTCGTCCATTGAATGCGCTGGCGGAACACGCGGACGACGAATTAGTCAAACTATCTCTTAAGAACCACTGGACGCTGATTCTAGTAGTCCGCAATTCGTTCTGGCGCCGCTGGTCAGCAGAGTATTTAACACTCCTGCAGCAGCGCACCAAGTGGAGTACTACTGTTAAAAACCTAAAGGTTGGAGCCTTGGTTCTCATTGCCGAGGACAACTCGCCGCCTGGATATTGGCTACTAGGACGAGTAAGCGAGCTGCACCCAGTGACGTTCAAAACGAAATCAGGGTACCTCAAGCGCAACGTCCATCGAATTTGTTCTTTGCCGCTGGATACCGAAAATTAATGCTTGTTGGAAGTTATAGAAGGGACCATTAAGGCGGGGTGCATGTTCGCGCCATTAGATTAAATATTTTTCTTTCGCGCCAAACTATCGAACATTATAGTTAGCGAACTAAAATGAATTGGTATTTTTATGAACTAGCTAAAAAACGTACTTAATGTATGAAATGAAGTATTATCGATATTGAAGAGAGATCGACTTAGATTATTATTAGATTTCAAGCTTGGAGGAACGAGCAGCGCTGATCGGCATGTTAAAGCCAAATAAATTGAATTATTAAATTTAAACCTACAAGCGTGTTATTTACCTCCGGCTCGGACAATGGTTTTGTGCAAAACTATGTAACAGGCAGAAGGTAGCATCTCCAACCCTATAAAGTATATATATTCTTGATTAGCATCAACAGCCGAGTCGATATAGCCATGTCCGTCTGTCTCTCTGTCCGTCTGTATGAACGATATCGAGTTTAATCGATT
This sequence comes from Scaptomyza flava, assembly GCA_030179655.1. NCBI lineage: Eukaryota > Metazoa > Arthropoda > Insecta > Diptera > Drosophilidae > Scaptomyza > Scaptomyza flava. Next base: position 61,698,883 of record JARNME010000404.1, read on the forward strand.
GAAGTTAAGTCAGTATACCAAATTCTTATATAAATTTATATATATTTATTGCAACTGGGTTCAGGGTATCTTCTAGTCGGGCTCTCCCAACTAGAACCTTCTTAATTTTTTTATTTTATTTTAATTTTAATATTACTGGAGTTCACATTAAAAATTCATGAAGTCATACTTTCAAACTAACCTGTGATTAATAAAGTATTTCTAAAAAGAAGCAACCACAATATATCACCACCCAGAAATCAATGAATTTATGTTTGTGTGCCCACAAACAGCAACACAAGAAAATGCATATTCAAACAAACTTATTTGCTACATAATCAAGTTTGCCGCTCGTAAATAACATTGAAAGATGATATGTTATAAAACTGTTTTAAGCAATTTCTCAATTGTTAGCTAAGATCCAGTTTATTCTAATCAAAATATACAATTATTACAAATATATTATTTGACTACATATCCACAGTAGCAATAGCCTATTTCCAGTGCTCAGTCATTCACGTAACAGTAAGTTAACAGTAGCTGAGGTTCATTTTGCATAAATTCTCCCATAAAGCCTGTACGCAAGAGCCCCGTCCAGCTCGACTGTAACGACAAGTGTTGAAAAATTCACATATTGTGGCGGTAAGCTAATAACTTTCTTTAAATAAATCGGAAATGCAGCTGTGTTTTGTACACCTGATTCAAAATAATGATTCAAGACTAAGCGCGCTACTTTTGTGTTTATATGACAATAACAATAAACTTATTGGTACAACTACACCCTGTTGCTGGCGTTAGTTAAAAAAAAGCAGGCTGCAAAACCAAAAAGCATTTTAGTGAACCCATATTTGATGGGCAGAGCTGAGATTACCAAAGATTATGCTTAACATAACCGAAGCAAATTCACCTTACAGATCTATACCCTGTAATAGATCCCTGGCAGTACCATTTAGTTTATATGTTATTTAAATTTTATATTATTATTTAATTCATATATTTTTATTCATTACTTCTTGCGATATATGTATGGCTCTATTGGAGCCTGAATTAGGTCAACTTTGTTAATATTTTTCGAAAAATGTATAAACACGCTCTTGCCCGACATGTAGTTGCTTTTTCTACAATCGTTAATAGCTGCAGAAAGCTATATACTGTCGTAACATTTTAACATTATATTTTAACATTTTCATTGTTCAACATTACCGTACGATCCAAAGACCATTTAACATAAAGACGGGTTTTAAGAATTGTTTAACAACCAGTTAACATAAAGACGGGTTTTAAGAATTGCTGATGTTAACGAGCTGTAAACAAAACAGCAACCGATGGGCATACACACTAACGAGTATAAATATCGGTTTCCCCTAATGACAAACAGCTGCGTTTGTTTTGATTATTGCTTTTTTGTTTACAATACACTGCTGTCTTGTTGGTGTGCAGTGCTAGCTAGCTAGTTGCCTAGGCAACTAAGTCAATTCTTCTATGCGTGTAATTTTTTGTGTATGCATGTGCGTGTGCCATTCGAGAATAGGCAAATCGCAACAACAACACGTGCTAGCTCGTCGTAGCCACGTATATCTACATGTGCATATTTAAACGTATTTGCCATGGCATTCATTGACCTTTCTCTACTGTTATGAATTTCGGCAAATCCTAAACAGCCAATATTTAGATTACAATTTGGTGCATATTTGTATTTGCCTTCAAAAACACAAGAAAAACAAAAAAAAAAACAACACTTCCAAGGCAGACAAATTTAATTTCTGGTGCTGTTCGATCATTTTCAGGAACAGGCGAACAGGAAAATAAATAAGCGTCTAGTAAAATAGGCAGGCAAATATCAGTTTTGCATTGCTGGTCATATATACTCTTTCATGTTTTTAGCTCTATGACACTTTCCAACAATTTTTTCATCGTATCTATCACACAGTTATGCAGCGATGCGCAAAAATGCCGAAAGTGTATTGAAAGTGTATTTGTCGAAAAAACGTAATAAGAAAACCTAACAAAAATCTCAACGAGCAGGCCCAGCAAGAATGAGCAAACGAACATGCATACGCATACTAACACATTTTTACCGTTCTTGCTTTCCGCTGGCCCGCCGCCTCTCCTTTAATGCACAGGCCGCTGAACGCAAAGCGGACCTGAAACAAAACAAGCAATGTGCTGGCTTGTCTCAGATGAGACGCACAAATAGAACAAAGTAAAAATACCCCTTGTCACAATATTCAGTTATCGTCAACAAAAACCTGAATATATAATTTTAATATATTAATAGTTTATTTCAAGTGTACAAAGACAAAATACGTGTGTTTAAGTGCTAGTTAATTTATTTATATACAACTTGTCTTATAAGCTGTGAAAGCCCAAACTTATTGCCAAAATATATATAAACATAAAAAACAGACATTATATTAAAGTATGTCATGTTTTGCTCTACAATTGCACAAAGTTCATATGAAGTCTATACCACCCTTTCTTGGTGAGCAGCAAGCCGAAAGAAGCAAAAGTCTAAAATTGTCGATTTCAAATTTTGTGACAACAACAAGAGAACGAAGTGCGGCAACAATTTATTAAAATCTTTTGTTAATGACATTCCATTTATCATATTTAACATGTAATTTTCATTGTTTGTTACATTTGCATGAAGATGCAAATGCTTTTGGTTCTTTAGAGGGCATTAGTGATTTTAGATTTGAAAATCATTTGGGTATTCTTAAAAGGAGAGTAAAGAAAAGTTCAGGAATAGCTTCGCAACTTTATAAAAGACAAGTAGAAATAAGTTATAGCTTAGAAAAAAAAGAAAACAAAGATCAGTGTTTATTTGGTAAACTAGTAAATGATAGTTTTGTGAACGTTAATTGTAAAAATTATTTTTTTGCTTTAGACAGTTCTGATAGTTACTGCTTAGTGGACAACAACATAATTAAAATTACAAAAATTTCCAACAATTTCTCGCTAGCGAGCCGTTTGGACGACTTGCTAATGAATCACGCAGAAGACTCGCTAGCGAGCCGTTTGGACGACTTGCTAATGAATCACGCAGAAGACTCGCTAATGAATCACGCAGAAAACGGCTAGGGAGCCGTTTGGAAGATATCACCGTAGGGTATATTTTTCATTCCCAGCTGCGTCGCCTGCGATCAGAAGGCGATGATCATCCGCGATAAAATTCATCGCCTATGGGGATCGCCTGCGACTCTTCCGCGATGAGAAATGCTTGCTGGGTAAACAGCTGTTGGTCAAGACAACTAATAGCGTCGCTCTCAACTTTGAAGACTTACTTACAGCTATTACCCAAGTGGAGGCAGTTATGAATTCAAGGCCGCTTTGTCCCGATTCGTCAGACCCGAATGATTTGGAAGCCCTTACACCAAGACATTTCCTAGTGGGTCGTCCTTTGAATGCGCTGGCGGAACACGCGGACGACGAATTAGTCAAACTATCTCTTACGAACCACTGGACGCGGATTCTAGTAGTCCGCAATTCGTTCTGGCGCCGCTGGTCAGCAGAGTATTTAACACTCCTACAGCAGCGCACCAAGTGGAGTACTACTGTTAAAAACCTAAAGGTTGGAGCCTTGGTTCTCATTGCCAGGGTACCTCAAGCGCAACGTCCATCGAATTTGTTCTTTGCCGCTGGATACCGAAAATTAATGCTTGTTGGAAGTTTTAGAAGGGACCATTAAGGCGGGGTGCATGTTCGCGCCATTAGATTAAATATTTTTTCTTTCGCGCCAAACTATCGAACATTATCGTTAGCGAACACTAAAATGAATTGGTATTTTTATGAACTAGCTAAAAAACGTACTTAATGTATGAAATGAAGCATTATCGATATTGAAGAGAGATCGACTTAGATTATTATTAGATTTCAAGCTTGGAGGAACGAGCAGCGCTGATCGGCATGTTAAAGCCAAATAAATTGAATTATTAAATTTAAACCTACAAGCGTGTTATTTACCTCCGGCAAGGACAATGGTTTTGCGCAAAACTATGTAACAGGCAGAAGGTAGCATCTCCAACCCTATAAAGTATATATATTCTTGATTAGCATCAACAGCCGAGTCGATATAGCCATGTCCGTCTGTCTCTCTGTCCGTCTGTATGAACGATATCGAGTTTAATCGATTGAAGTAAAGTCAGTATACCAAATTCTTATATAAATTTATATATATTTATTGCAACTGGGTTCAGGGTATCTTCTAGTCGGGCTCTCCCAACTAGAACCTTCTTAATTTTTTTATTTTATTTTAATTTTAATATTACTGGAGTTCACATTAAAAATTCATGAAGTCATACCTCAAACTAACCTGTGATTAATAAAGTATTTCTAACAAGAAGCAACCACAATATCACACCACCCAGAAATCAATGAATTTATGTTTGTGTGCCCACAAACAGCAACACAAGAAAATGCATATTCAAACAAACTTATTTGCTACATAATCACGTTTGCCGCTCGTAAATAACATTGAAAGATGATATGTTATAAAACTGTTTTAAGCAATTTCTCAATTGTTAGCTAAGATCCAGTTTATTCTAATCAAAATATACAATTATTACAAATATATTATTTGACTACATATCCACAGTAGCAATAGCCTATTTCCACTGCTCAGTCATTCACGTAACAGTAAGTTAACAGTAGCTGAGGTTCATTTTGCGTAAATTCTCCCATAAAAGCCTGTACGCAAGAGCCCCGTCCAGCTCCCGTACCGTAATACATGAGTTTTACGACTGTAACGACAAGTGTTGAAAAATTCACATATTGTGGCGGTAAGCTAATAACTTTCTTTAAATAAATCGGAAATGCAGCTGTGTGTTTGAGAACAACCAATAACTATAAACTTATTGGTACAACTACACCCTGTTGCTGGCGTTAGTTAAAAAAAAGCAGGCTGCAAAACAAAAAAGCATTTTAGTGAACCCATATTTGATGGGCAGAGCTGAGATTACCAAAGATTATGCTTAACATAACCGAAGCAAATTCACCTTACAGATATATACCCTGTAATAGATCCCTTGCAGTACCATTTAGTTTATATGTTATTTAAATTTTATCTTATTATTTAATTCATATATTTTTATTCATTACTTCTTGCGATATATGTATGGCTCTATTGGAGCCTGAATTAGGTCAACTTTGTGACTATTTTTCGAAAAATGTATAAACACGCTCTTGCCCGACATGTAGTTGCTTTTTCTACAATCGTTAATAGCTGCAGAGAGATATATACAGTGTCGTAACATTTTAACATTATATTTTAACATTTTCATTGTTCAACATTACCGTACGATCCAAAGACCATTTAACATAAAGACGGGTTTTAAGAATTGTTTAACAACCAGTTAACATAAAGACGGGTTTTAAGAATTGCTGATGTTAACGAGCTGTAAACAAAACAGCAACCGATGGGCATACACACTAACGAGTAGAAATATCAGTTTCCCCTAATAACAAACAGCTGCGTTTGTTTTGATTATTGCTTTTTATACCCGATACCGAAGGTAAAGAGTATATTGGTTTTGTGCAATGTCCGTCATGGTGTCTGTCCGTCTGTCCGTCCGTCCGTCTGTCCGTCTGTCCGTCCGTATGTGTGCAAGTTTTTTCCACACCCTTCAAGCTAGGGACTTGAAACTTTCCAATTCTCTTTTCTATGGGAAAGTAAATTAAAGTGTCAAGATTGGGGTTCTACGATTACTGGGGGGCTGGCAAATCGATAAATTCGATAACTCAAAAACGATAAATCCGCATATTTCACACACCCTTACAGCTAGAACTACCAAATTTGGTAAGAAGATAGCTACTAGCAACCCCCAAAAAACTGCATCAAAAATTTTGGAGCCACGCCCCCCCATTCCACCCCCAGACCCCCCGCATTTTAAAGTCAAAAAAGCCTATATCTCCCACAGTTTTTGAGCTAGAGCCACCAAATTTGGTGCCAATTTAGCTGATGATGACCCCCCAAAAACTGCACCAAAAGTTTGGATGCCACGCCCACCCATACCGCCCTAGCCGCCCCCAGATGCCCCAACGCTTCGTAAACAACGGGAATGCGTGTATCTTCCAGAGTAGTGGAGCTAGAGCCACCAAATTTGGTAGGAAGATAGCTGGTAACGACCCCAAAAGAACTGCATCAAAAGTTCGGATGCCACGCCCACCAATAACGCCCTAGCCACCCCCATCTGCCCCAACGCTTCGTCAGAAACGGGAATGCGTGTATATTCCAGAGTAGTGGAGCTAGAGCCACCAAATTTGGTAGGAAGATAGCTGGCAACGACCCCCAACAATCTGCATCAAAGTTTTGGAGCCTAGCCCATCCATTCCGCCCCCCTTTCCCCACCTTATACAAACTTTGAGCTAGAGTCACCAAATTTGGTATGAAGGTAGCATTTGACATTCCACAAGGACCTGCAGCAAAAATTTGGATGCCACGCCCAACCATACCGCCCCCAGCCCCCCTTTCCCCACTTTATACAAACTTCGAGCTAGAGTCACCAAATTTGGTATGAAGAGAGCAATTGACATCCCACAAGGATCTGCAGCAAAAATTTGGATGCCACGCCCAACCATACCGCCCCCAGCCCCATAGCCCCCCTTTCACCACCTATTACATGCTTCGAGCTAGAGTCACCAAATTTGGTATGAAGGTAGCATTTGACATTCCACAAGGATCTGCAGCAAAAATTTGGATGCCACGCCCAACCATACCGCCCGCAGCCCCCCTCTCCCCACTTTATACAAACTTTGAGCTAGAGTCACCAAAATTGGTATGAAGGTAGCATTTGACATTCCACAAGGATCTGCAGCAAAAATTTGGATGCCACGCCCAACCATACCGCCCGCAGCCCCCCTTTCCCCACTTTATACAAACTTCGAGCTAGAGTCACCAAATTTGGTATGAAGGTAGCATTTGACATCCACAAGGATCTGCAGCAAAAATTTGGATGCCACGCCCAACCATACCGCCCGCAGCCCCCCTTTCCCCACTTTATACAAACTTCGAGCTAGAGTCACCAAATTTGGTATGAAGGTAGCATTTGACATTCCACAAGGATCTGCAGCAAAAATTTGGATGCCACGCCCAACCATACCGCCCCCAGTCCCCCTTTCCCCACTTTTACAAACTTTGAGCTAGAGTCACCAAATTTGGTATGAAGATAGCAATTGACATCCCACATGGATGGGCATCAAAATTTTTAATACTGGTATCGAGTATACCGCAGTCGGTTGCGTCCCACTGCAACGTTTCCACTTGTTTGTTTAAGGCCTGTACGCATGAGCCCCGTACAGCTCCCGTACCGTATACATGAGTTTTACGGCTGTAACGACAAGTGTTGAAAAATTAACATATTGTGGCGGTAGGCTAATTTTTTTTTTGTAAATAAATCGGAAATGCAACTGTGTTTTGTATACTTAAATTCAATATACTGATTCACGACCAACGCGCGCTACTTTTGTGTTTGAGTACAACTAACGCCCTGCTGCTGGCGGTTGTGTAAAAAGCAGGCTGCAAAACCAAAAAGCATTTTAGTGAACCCATATTTGATGGGCAGAGCTCAGATTACTAAAGATTATGCTAAACATAACCGAAACCACTTAAAAGACTCAAAGCAAATTCACCTTACAGATCTATAATCCTGTTTATATGTTACTTAAATTGTTCCTTATTAATTTATTAATATATTTTTATTCAACACTTCTTGCGCAGCATTGACTTCCAAAACAATAAGTGTGGCTTTATTGGAGCCTGAATTAGGTCAACTTTGTTAATATTATCAAAAAATGTATAAGCCGGCTCTTGATCGACATGTTTTTGTTTTTTTACGACTGTAAATAGCTGCTGAAAGCTATTTACTGCCCGTAGCATTTTAACATAACATTTTAACATGTTCATTGTTCAACACTACCGTACCATCAGTAGCTAACAGAACTAAATGTACGTACTATACTAAAGCTGTACGGGACCATTTTTTTTTATATGAAGTTTTTGCTGTACGGGAGCTGTACAGGCGTCTGCGTGTAGGCAAATCGCAACAACAACACGTGCTAGCTCGTCGTAGCCACGTATATCTACATGTGCATATTTAAACGTATTTGCCATGGCATTCATACAAAACATACAAAAACACAAGAAAAACAAAAAAAAAACAACACTTCCAAGGCAGACAAATTTAATTTCTGGTGCTGTTCGATCATTTTCAGGAACAGGCGAACAGGAAAAAAAATAAGCGTCTAGTAAAATAGGCAGGCAAATATCAGTTTTGCATTGCTGGTCATTCATACTCTTTCATGTTTTTAGATCTATGACACTTTCCAACAATTTTTCATCGTATCTATCACACAGTTATGCAGCGATGCGCAAAAATGCCGAAAGTGTATTGAAAAGTGTATTTGTCAAAAAAACGTAATAAGAAAACCTAACAAAAATCTCAACGAGCAGGCCCAGCAAGAATGAGCAAACGAACATGCATACGCATACTAACACATTTTTACCGTTCTTGCTTTCCGCTGGCCCGCCGCCTCTCCTTTAATGCACAGGCCGCTGAACGCAAAGCGGACCTGAAACAAAACAAGCAATGTGCTGGCTTGTCTCAGATGAGACGCACAAATAGAACAAAGTAAAAATACCCCTTGTCACAATATTCAGTTATCGTCAACAAAAACCTGAATATATAATTTTAATATATTAATAGTTTATTTCAAGTGTGGCTGGCGAAAATCCTCAACTGAACCCTTCACGAGGGTGCCGGCTGGGCAATGGGCAACGTGCTACCTCGAAACAAACCAGGGGTACCTGGTGCTATTTGCCTTGCGGAGGGACAGGGCGAAATCCGGCCAAAGCAAACTGCACACCACTCAAAGGCTTCGGCGCTATGAGGATGTGGAGCAAGCTGAGGCAACAGGCATTGATGCCCTAGCTAAGATGAGCCCTATACCACTCAAAGGCTTCGGTACTGCGAGGGTAGGGTGCAAACCAAGGCGAAGGCATCGTTACCTGGCGGAGGGAAGTACCAAACCACTCAAACGCTTCGATACTACGAGGGCGAGGGACTAACCAAAGCAACAGAAGTCATCCTGCCCCAAAAACAAACAAAGGTACTGCGTATCTACTCGCCTGTAGAAAGGTAGTACAATGTCTAGCTAAGGTGAGCTCTACGCCATTCAAAGGCTTCGGCAATGCGAAGACGTGGAGCAAACCATGGTTCGAGGTCCTTGGCAGTAAGGTTAAAATGCTATGGGTAGACTTCCCAGACAAAAAATCAAAATGGAGACCAAGAAGGATGACACACGGGTTGGGATGTCAACCCAAACGTCGGTGGAAAAGGGTGCTACCACCGGCGGGCACGGGGGGGAGAAATCCTCTCTGCGTGTCGCCAGCAACCCACCCTCCGTACTGGTTGGAGCAGGCCAGGACGGTTGCAAAGCTACTGCCAACACAAAGCCCAAAATGTGGCGCGATTCCGCAGTCCATGGAGACTCGGATTGCGAATCACATGGAGGGTTCCATACGTCAGAAGCTGAGGACCTTTCATGCCCCTCAGATCAGGCGAGTACCAGCACCCCCAGTAGGGTCGGGCTCAAACGGTCAAAAGAGGGCATGAAGGCCAAAGCCCAATACAAGGCCGCCCTTAAAATCCAGGCTCGGCTCGCTAATTTCAAGCGAGACCTCACGGAAGATGAGGTCCGTCAGCAGAAGTGGGCCGACGAAAGGATACAAGAGGGTAGAGCACACTTCGAAAAGAAGACACACATGGCGTCGAAAGACGTTAGTTTTCCCAACAAGGTGGAGGGGCAATTGGCCGTCAAACGCCAGCGCTCCGCTGAAACCGCTAAAGCAGAGGTGCCAGCTGGTAAGCGGCCCTGCAAAAAGCCAATGTCGCGGGCAAAGCTGACGGCCAGCGATGTAGCAAGGCGGCACCTAGTCGTCGCGCTCATCGACCGGAGCGACCCAAACGGCAAAATGAAGCCCGAACAGTGGAAGAAGGTGGAGGAGCTGCTGTTCGATGCGCTTCTAAGTCGAATGGGCGAACCGGGCTCGCTTCCCATCTCATTTGATGGAGCGGGCTGGCTCGAGGGTGTCAAAATACTCAGCTGCAAGGATGACCACACTTTAAAGTGGGTCACCGGTGTCGTGGCTGCCCTGGACGCTCCGTGGGAGGGTGCCAAGCTGGAGGTAGTGGACAGAACTTGTATTCCGTCCGTGCCGAAGGCAAAAGTAATCTTCCCGCGGGTCGTACCAGCAGACCAAGCACTGCAGCTACTCATGTGGCAAAATCCGGACGTGCCAACCGTTGATTGGAAGGTGATACACGTTGCGAAGCCCGATAATAAGGGTCAGCAAATGGTCATCCAAATCAACAAGGAGGCCGACGATTTGCTATACGAGAGATTCGGCAAGATGGCTTGGGGCGTGGGTAGTGTCTACCTACGACTCAAGAAGCGCCACCCGAACGACACAAACACAAACACGCTGGAGGCGGGTGAAGTGGAGAGAGACCTGGCGGAGGTCACCCACGCCACCAAAAGCCTTGAATTGGAAGATGCGGACATTACCGTTGTGGAAGTCCTATCCGCGGAGGATGCTTACTTATTGTCCAATTACAGTACCGACGATCTCACGGTGACAGCGCTAGAAGGCAGCAGAGACGAGCCAATATTGATGGCATCCTGCTACATGGCGCATGACTCGGAGGCGCCCCCTCAAGAACTAACTCGCCTGGTGACGGAGGCCGAGTCAAAAAGACAGGCCCTCATCATCGGAGCAGACGCCAACGCACATCACACAGTATGGGGAAGCGGGGACATAAACGATAGAGGTGAGTCACTGCTTGATTTCATACTTCAAACTAATCTTAAGATAGCAAACGAGGGGGAAGAACCAACATATGTTGGTCCTACCTCATCAAACGTCTTAGATATCACACTCCCGTCGGTAATGAATACCGTGGTAAAAGACTGGAGAGTCCTTAGTAGACATTCCTTCTCGGACCACAGGTACATACAATTCCACGTTAACTTTGAACGAATAGTTAAGAATAAGACGTACAGAAACCCGCGGAACACGGACTGGGAGCAGTTCGGTAAAGAGGTCGAAAGAAACCTACCACGACTACCCAAGATAGCCTCACTAGACAAATTAGAGAAGTCCTTGGAGACCCTCAATAAAAATCTGGTGGCGGCCTATCACAAAACTTGTAGACCGTCGCAAGAGAAGAAGAGACACAAGCTTCCATGGTGGACTCCAGAACTCAAAGGGCAAAGAAAAGACGTACTAGAACTCTTCAAACTCGCAAAACAAGCGGAAGAAGAGCTAGTATGGATAGAATACAGAACAAGGCTTCGAGACTTTAAGAAAAAAGTACGAGTAGCTAAGAGACACGCATGGCAAAACTTCTGTTCAGGCATTGAGAAGACAGCTAAAACGGCAAGGTTAAGAAAGCTGCTAGCTCGCCAACAGACGGTGCAAAGCCAATTAAAAACAGAAGACGGCAGATGGACAGAAGGCAGTGAAGATGCGGCAAAGGTGCTCATAGAGGCACACTTCCCTAACTGCACAGAAGTCAACACAAACACACAAACGATATCTCCAACCACAAGGGTGGAAATTCCGGAAGCTATCACAACAACGCGAAGGATAATGTGGGCCATAGACTCCTTTGAGAGCTACAAATCACCAGGTCCAGACGGGATATTCCCGGCCATGCTGCAGAAGGTCAAACACGTGATCACTCCATGGCTGAGGGAAATATTTAGAGGATGCCTTAGTTATGGCTATGTGCCGGTGTGCCTAAAGACTACAGACCCATAAGCCTGACATCGTTTCTACTAAAAACACTAGAAAAACTGATAGACCTCCACATTAGAGAGAATACAGTGATGACTCTAGAACAGAACCAACACGCTTATACGAAGGGCAAATCGGTGGAAACTGCGCTACATTCCCTCGTAGCAACCATCGAGAAAGCACTTCACCATAAAGAATACGCTCTAGGCGTATTTCTGGATATCTCAGGCGCATTTAATAATGTGTCGACGGAAGCAATAATGCACAGCCTAAGAGCTGTGACCCCAGCAGAAGCAGTTTACTCTTGGGTCCAGAACCTACTGAGCAGCAGGAGAATACTTGCGGAATGGGGAATGGGGAACCACTACCATAATCAGGGAAGCAAAGTGTGGCACTCCCCAAGGAGGAGTGCTCTCACCCCTACTGTGGAACTTGGTGGTAATCGACTTGCTAAAGAAATTCAAACGGAAAAACCCGAAGATAACTGCCTATGCGGACGACATAAGCATAATTATCACGGGCAAGTGTCCATCGACAATCAGCTCAGTCATGGACCACACACTCAAAGAGATACTAGCCTGGGCCACAGAAGCCGGGCTGAGTATCAACGCGGACAAGACGGACCTTATTCTCTTCACCAAGAGATACAAGGTACCACGCTGGACGCCACCGAAAATAAACGATAAAATGCTGATACCAAAGGAAAGTATCAAATACCTGGGAACAGTAATAGATAGCAAATTGAGTTGGAAGCTCAATGTGGAGGAAAGGGTGAAGAAGGCCACCAATGCACTCTATACATCGCAAAAGATGTTGGGTAGCACTTGGAGACTGTCACCAAAACTGACACATTGGGTTCTCATCTTGGTTGTGCGCCCCATACTGCTCTATGGAATTCTGGTATGGTGGAAAGCCACAGAGAAGTCCACATACCTTAAACGAATGGAAAAAACCCAGCGACATGCACTGATGTGCATCACAGGGGCGCTGAGAACTACACCAACTAAGGCACTACAGATTATGCTCAATGTCAACCCAGTGGACATACAAGCACGCCTTACGGCAAGAAAGACGGCACAACGGCTATACACGATAGGCAACCTGACGATACACAGCTACGGGCACAGTACAATTGGAAGGGGGACAGAAGTCGAAACAGACCATATGACCCCAAGAAACAATTTCAGCTTCACGCCCACTTTCTTAGGAAAAGATGACTGGCGCTCAGGAGCAGAGCGGTCAGCCATAAACATATACACAGACGGCTCAAAATGAGGGAGGGAGTCGGCGCAGCAGTATACTGTGCCGAACCACTCATGAGCCTGTCATACAAACTCCCAGACAACTGCAGCATTTTCCAAGCGGAGATATTCGCAATAAGGAAAGCAGCAGAAGCAGTCCTACAAACTGACACAAAACACGATGAAGTAAACATATTCGTGGACAGTCAGGCAGCAATTAAAGCCCTACAGGCCCACTACATAGGCTCTCGGAATGTCCTGGCGAGCAGGGAAGCACTAGATGCACTCGGCATTTTTAAAAAAGTGCGCATCTATTGGATTCCAAGCCATCAGGGATTCGAGGGCAACGAGATAGCAGACACTTTGGCTAAGCAAGGTGCAACGGGACTCAACAGTGATTCTGCGGATGTTCCGATCTCACTGCGAACGCTACACTCATACATGGAAATACAAGCACGGGATACAGCAGCACTAAGGTGGACAAACACCTCTGACTGCAAAATCTCTAAAATAATGTGCAAAACATATGATGTTAAACTAACGCAATACATGCTAAACCTAAAACGGCATGACTGCCGAAGGCTTGCGGGTCTCTTGACGGGACACTGCCTAACCGCGGTACACATGAAAAGGCTTGGCTTAACGGATAACGACGAATGCAGGAAATGCAAGGATACAGGTGTCAAAGAGACGTTAGAGCACCTCCTTCTTGCCTCGCTCGATGAAGCCAGCAAGAAAGAACCTAAAAAACTTCTAGCGTTTGCTAGAAGCACTCACACTCCGCAGGACCACACAACGAGATAGTCCTAACAGTCTCCAACCACCGGCCCCACTAAGGACCCCTTTAGCGGTCTATGTGTGACATTCCCCCTTGGGAGGGTCAGCCGGTCTAACCTAACCTAACCTAACCTTATTTCAAGTGCACAAAGACAAAATACGTGTAAGCTGTGAAAGCCCAAACTTATTGCCAAAATATATATAAACATAAAAAACAGACATTATATTAAAGTATGTCATGTTTTGCTCTACAATTGCACAAAGTTCATATGAAGTCTATACCACCCTTTCTTGGTGAGCAGCAAGCCGAAAGAAGCAAAAGTCAAAAATTGTCGATTTCAAATTTTGTGACAACAACAAGAGAACGAAGTGCGGCAACAATTTATTAAAATCTTTTGTTAATGACATTCCATTTATCATATTTAACATGTAATTTTCATTGTTTGTTACATTTGCATGAAGATGCAAATGCTTTTGGTTCTTTAGAGGGCATTAGTGATTTTAGATTTGAAAATCATTTGGGTATTCTTAAAAGGAGAGTAAAGAAAAGTTCAGGAATAGCTTCGCAACTTTATAAAAGACAAGTAGAAATAAGTTATAGCTTAGAAAAGGAAGAAAACAAAGATCAGTGTTTATTTGGTAAACTAGTAAATGATAGTTTTGTGAACGTTAATTGTAAAAATTATTTTTTTGCTTTAGACAGTTCTGATAGTTACTGCTTAGTGGACAACAACATAATTAAAATTACAAAAATTTCCAACAATTTCTCGCTAGCGAGCCGTTTGGACGACTTGCTAATGAATCACGCAGAAGACTCGCTAATGAATCACGCAGAAAACGGCTAGGGAGCCGTTTGGAAGATATCACCGTAGGGTATATTTTTCATTCCCAGCTGCGTCGCCTGCGATCAGAAGGCGATGATCATCCGCGATAAAATTCATCGCCTATGGGGATCGCCTGCGACTCTTCCGCGATGAGAAATGCTTGCTGGGTAAACAGCTGTTGGTCAAGACAACTAATAGCGTCGCTCTCAACTTTGAAGACTTACTTACAGCTATTACCCAAGTGGAGGCAGTTATGAATTCAAGGCCGCTTTGTCCCGATTCGTCAGACCCGAATGATTTGGAAGCCCTTACACCAAGACATTTCCTAGTGGGTCGTCCTTTGAATGCGCTGGCGGAACACGCGGACGACGAATTAGTCAAACTATCTCTTACGAACCACTGGACGCGGATTCTAGTAGTCCACAATTCGTTCTGGCGCCGCTGGTCTGCAGAGTATTTAACACTCCTACAGCAGCGCACCAAGTGGAGTACTACTGTTAAAAACCTAAAGGTTGGAGCCTTGGTTCTCATTGCCGAGGACAACTCGCCGCCTGGATATTGGCTACTAGGACGAGTAAGCGAGCTGCACCCAGTGACGTTCAAAACGAAATCAGGGTACCTCAAGCGCAACGTCCATCGAATTTGTTCTTTGCCGCTGGATACCGAAAATTAATGCTTGTTGGAAGTTTTAGAAGGGACCATTAAGGCGGGGTGCATGTTCGCGCCATTAGATTAAATATTTTTTCTTTCGCGCCAAACTATCGAACATTATCGTTAGCGAACACTAAAATGAATTGGTATTTTTATGAACTAGCTAAAAAACGTACTTAATGTATGAAATGAAGCATTATCGATATTGAAGAGAGATCGACTTAGATTATTATTAGATTTCAAGCTTGGAGGAACGAGCAGCGCTGATCGGCATGTTAAAGCCAAATAAATTGAATTATTAAATTTAAACCTACAAGCGTGTTATTTACCTCCGGCTCGGACAATGGTTTTGCGCAAAACTATGTAACAGGCAGAAGGTAGCATCTCCAACCCTATAAAATATATATATTCTTGATTAGCATCAACAGCCGAGTCGATATAGCCATGTCCGTCTGTCTCTCTGTCCGTCTGTATGAACGATATCGAATTTAATCGATTGAAGTTAAGTCAGTATACCAAATTCTTATATAAATTTATATATATTTATTGCAACTGGGTTCAGGGTATCTTCTAGTCGGGCTCTCCCAACTAGAACCTTCTTAATTTTTTTATTTTATTTTAATTTTAATATTACTGGAGTTCACATTAAAAATTCATGAAGTCATACCTCAAACTAACCTGTGATTAATAAAGTATTTCTAACAAGAAGCAACCACAATATCACACCACCCAGAAATCAATGAATTTATGTTTGTGTGCCCACAAACAGCAACACAAGAAAATGCATATTCAAACAAACTTATTTGCTACATAATCACGTTTGCCGCTCGTAAATAACATTGAAAGATGATATGTTATAAAACTGTTTTAAGCAATTTCTCAATTGTTAGCTAAGATCCAGTTTATTCTAATCAAAATATACAATTATTACAAATATATTATTTGACTACATATCCACAGTAGCAATAGCCTATTTCTACTGCTCAGTCATTCACGTAACAGTAAGTTAACAGTAGCTGAGGTTCATTTTGCGTAAATTCTCCCATAAAAGCCTGTACGCAAGAGCCCCGTCCAGCTCCCGTACCGTAATACATGAGTTTTACGACTGTAACGACAAGTGTTGAAAAATTCACATATTGTGTGTGCTAATAACTTTCTTTAAATAAATCGGAAATGCAGCTGTGTGTTTGAGAACAACCAATAACTATAAACTTATTGGTACAACTACACCCTGTTGCTGGCGTTAGTTAAAAAAAAGCAGGCTGCAAAACAAAAAAGCATTTTAGTAAACCCATATTTGATGGGCAGAGCTGAGATTACCAAAGATTATGCTTAACATAACCGAAGCAAATTCACCTTACAGATATATACCCTGTAATAGATCCCTGGCAAAACCATTTAGTTTATATGTTATTTAAATTTTATCTTATTATTTAATTAATATATTTTTATTCATTACTTCTTGCGATATATGTATGGCTCTATTGGAGCCTGAATTAGGTCAACTTTGTGACTATTTTTCGAAAAATGTATAAACACGCTCTTGCCCGACATGTAGTTGCTTTTTCTACAATCGTTAATAGCTGCAGAAAGCTATATACTGTCGTAACATTTTAACATTATATTTTAACATTTTCATTGTTCAACATTACCGTACGATCCAAAGACCATTTAACATAAAGACGGGTTTTAAGAATTGTTTAACAACCAGTTAACATAAAGACGGGTTTTAAGAATTGCTGATGTTAACGAGCTGTAAACAAAACAGCAACCGATGGGCATACACACTAACGAGTAGAAATATCAGTTTCCCCTAATAACAAACAGCTGCGTTTGTTTTGATTATTGCTTTTTATACCCGATACCGAAGGTAAAGAGTATATTGGTTTTGTGCAATGTCCGTCATGGTGTCTGTCCGTCTGTCCGTCCGTCCGTCTGTCCGTCTGTCCGTCCGTATGTGTGCAAGTTTTTTCCACACCCTTCAAGCTAGGGACTTGAAACTTTCCAATTCTCTTTTTCTATGGGAAAGTAAATTAAAGTGTCAAGATTGGGGTTCTACGATTACTGGGGGGCTGGCAAATCGATAAATTCGATAACTCAAAAACGATAAATCCGCATATTTCACACACCCTTACAGCTAGAACTACCAAATTTGGTAAGAAGATAGCTACTAGCAACCCCCAAAAAACTGCATCAAAAATTTTGGAGCCACGCCCCCCCATTCCACCCCCAGACCCCC
>JARNME010000404.1:61716395-61808069 GCA_030179655.1 Scaptomyza flava
TGTGCAATGTCCGTCATGGTGTCTGTCCGTCTGTCCGTCCGTCCGTCTGTCCGTCTGTCCGTCCGTATGTGTGCAAGTTTTTTCCACACCCTTCAAGCTAGGGACTTGAAACTTTCCAATTCTCTTTTTCTATGGGAAAGTAAATTAAAGTGTCAAGATTGGGGTTCTACGATTACTGGGGGGCTGGCAAATCGATAAATTCGATAACTCAAAAACGATAAATCCGCATATTTCACACACCCTTACAGCTAGAACTACCAAATTTGGTAAGAAGATAGCTACTAGCAACCCCCAAAAAACTGCATCAAAAATTTTGGAGCCACGCCCCCCCATTCCACCCCCAGACCCCCCGCATTTTAAAGTCAAAAAAGCCTATATCTCCCACAGTTTTTGAGCTAGAGCCACCAAATTTGGTGCCAATTTAGCTGATGATGACCCCCCAAAAACTGCACCAAAAGTTTGGATGCCACGCCCACCCATACCGCCCTAGCCGCCCCCAGATGCCCCAACGCTTCGTAAAAAACGGGAATGCGTGTATCTTCCAGAGTAGTGGAGCTAGAGCCACCAAATTTGGTAGGAAGATAGCTGGTAACGACCCCAAAAGAACTGCATCAAAGTTTTGGAGCCACGCCCACCCATCCCGCCCCCAGCCCCCCCGCATTTAGAAATCAGAAAAGCCTATATATCCCACAGTTTTTTAGCTAGAGTCACCAAATTTGGTGCCAAGATAGATGATGATGACCCCCCAAAAACTGCATCAAAAGTTCGGATGCCACGCCCACCAATAACGCCCTAGCCACCCCCATCTGCCCCAACGCTTCGTCAGAAACGGGAATGCGTGTATATTCCAGAGTAGTGGAGCTAGAGCCACCAAATTTGGTAGGAAGATAGCTGGCAACGACCCCCAACAATCTGCATCAAAGTTTTGGAGCCTAGCCCATCCATTCCGCCCCCCTTTCCCCACCTTATACAAACTTTGAGCTAGAGTCACCAAATTTGGTATGAAGGTAGCATTTGACATTCCACAAGGACCTGCAGCAAAAATTTGGATGCCACGCCCAACCATACCGACCCCAGCCCCCCTTTCCCCACTTAATACAAACTTTGAGCTAGAGTCGCCAAATTTGGTATGAAGGTAGCATTTGACATTCCACAAGGATCTGCAGCAAAAATTTGGCTGCCACGCCCATCCATTCCGCCCCAGCCGCTTTTTCCCCACTTTTTACAAACTTCGAGCTAGAGTCACCAAATTTGGTATAAAGGTAGCATTTGACATTCCACAAGGATCTGCAGCAAAAATTTGGATGCCACGCCCAAACATACCGCCCGCAGCCCCCCTCTCCCCACTTTATACAAACTTCGAGCTAGAGTCACCAAATTTGGTATGAAGGTAGCATTTGACATTCCACAAGGATCTGCAGCAAAAATTTGGATGCCACGCCCAACCATACCGCCCGCAGCCCCCCTTTCCCCACTTTATACAAACTTCGAGCTAGAGTCACCAAATTTGGTATGAAGGTAGCATTTGACATTCCACAAGGATCTGCAGCAAAAATTTGGATGCCACGCCCAACCATACCGCCCGCAGCCCCCCTTTCCCCACTTTTTACAAACTTCGAGCTAGAGTCACCAAATTTGGTATAAAGGTAGCATTTGACATTCCACAAGGATCTGCAGCAAAAATTTGGATGCCACGCCCAAACATACCGCCCGCAGCCCCCCTTTCCCCACTTTATACAAACTTCGAGCTAGAGTCACCAAATTTGGTATGAAGGTAGCATTTGACATTCCACAAGGATCTGCAGCAAAAATTTGGATGCCACGCCCAACCATACCGCCCGCAGCCCCCTTTCCCCACTTTATACAAACTTCGAGCTAGAGTCACCAAATTTGGTATGAAGAGAGCAATTGACATCCCACATGAATCGGCAGCAAAAATTTGAAAGCCACGCCCACCCATACCGCCCCAAGCCCCATAGCCCCCCTTTCACCACCTTTTACATGCTTCGAGCTAGAGTCACCAAATTTGGTATGAAGGTAGCATTTGACATTCCACAAGGATCTGCAGCAAAAATTTGGATGCCACGCCCAACCATACCGCCCGCAGCCCCCCTTTCACCACTTTATACAAACTTTGAGCTAGAGTCGCCAAATTTGGTATGAAGGTAGCATTTGACATTCCACAAGGATCTGCAGCAAAAATTAGGATGCCACGCCCAACCATACCGCCCGCAGCCCCCCTTTCCCCACTTTTCACAAACTTCGAGCTAGAGTCACCAAATTTGATATAAAGGTAGCATTTGACATTCCACAAGGATCTGCAGCAAAAATTTGGATGCCACGCCCAAACATACCGCCCGCAGCCCCCCTTTCCCCACTTTATACAAACTTCGAGCTAGAGTCACCAAATTTGGTATGAAGGTAGCATTTGACATTCCACAAGGATCTGCAGCAAAAATTTGGATGCCACGCCCAACCATACCGCCCGCAGCCCCCCTTTCCCCACTTTATACAAACTTCGAGCTAGAGTCACCAAATTTGGTATGAAGGTAGCATTTGACATTCCACAAGGATCTGCAGCAAAAATTTGGATGCCACGCCCAACCATACCGCCCCCAGTCCCCCTTTCCCCACTTTTACAAACTTTGAGCTAGAGTCACCAAATTTGGTATGAAGATAGCAATTGACATCCCACATGGATGGGCATCAAAATTTTTAATACTGGTATCGAGTATACCGCAGTCGGTTGCGTCCCACTGCAACGTTTCCACTTGTTTGTTTAAGGCCTGTACGCATGAGCCCCGTACAGCTCCCGTACCGTATACATGAGTTTTACGGCTGTAACGACAAGTGTTGAAAAATTAACATATTGTGGCGGTAGGCTAATTTTTTTTTTGTAAATAAATCGGAAATGCAACTGTGTTTTGTATACTTAAATTCAAAATACTGATTCACGACCAACGCGCGCTACTTTTGTGTTTGAGTACAACTAACGCCCTGCTGCTGGCGGTTGTGTAAAAAGCAGGCTGCAAAACCAAAAAGCATTTTAGTGAACCCATATTGGATGGGCAGAGCTCAGATTACTAAAGATTATGCTAAACATAACCGAAACCACTTAAAAGACTCAAAGCAAATTCACCTTACAGATCTATAATCCTGTTTATATGTTACTTAAATTGTTCCTTATTAATTTATTAATATATTTTTATTCAACACTTCTTGCGCAGCATTGACTTCCAAAACAATAAGTGTGGCTTTATTGGAGCCTGAATTAGGTCAACTTTGTTAATATTATCAAAAAATGTATAAGCCGGCTCTTGATCGACATGTTTTTGTTTTTTTACGACTGTAAATAGCTGCTGAAAGCTATTTACTGCCCGTAGCATTTTAACATAACATTTTAACATGTTCATTGTTTAACACTACCGTACCATCAGTAGCTAACAGAACTGCAGACCTAAAATGTACGTACTATACTAAAGCTGTACGGGACAATTTTTTTTTATATGAAGTTTTTGCTGTACGGGAGCTGTACAGGCGTCTGCGTGTAGGCAAATCGCAACAACAACACGTGCTAGCTCGTCGTAGCCACGTATATCTACATGTGCATATTTAAACGAATTTGCCATGGCATTCATACAAAACATACAAAAACACAAGAAAAACAAAAAAAAAAAACAACACTTCCAAGGCAGACAAATTTAATTTCTGGTGCTGTTCGATCATTTTCAGGAACAGGCGAACAGGAAAATAAATAAGCGTCTAGTAAAATAGGCAGGCAAATATCAGTTTTGCATATATACTCTTTCTTGTTTTTAGATCTATGACACTTTCCAACAATTTTTCATCGTATCTATCACACAGTTATGCAGCGATGCGCAAAAATGCCGAAAGTGTATTTGTCAAAAAAATTTGAAAGCCCAAACTTATTGCCAAAATATATATAAACATAAAAAACAGACATTATATTAAAGTATGTCATGTTTTGCTCTACAATTGCACAAAGTTCATATGAAGTCTATACCACCCTTTCTTGGTGAGCAGCAAGCCGAAAGAAGCAAAAGTCTAAAATTGTCGATTTCAAATTTTGTGACAACAACAAGAGAACGAAGTGCGACAACAATTTATTAAAATCTTTTGTTAATGACATTCCATTTATCATATTTAACATGTAATTTTCATTGTTTGTTACATTTGCATGAAGATGCAAATGCTTTTGGTTCTTTAGAGGGCATTAGTGATTTTAGATTTGAAAATCATTTGGGTATTCTTAAAAGGAGAGTAAAGAAAAGTTCAGGAATAGCTTCGCAACTTTATAAAAGACAAGTAGAAATAAGTTATAGCTTAGAAAAGGAAGAAAACAAAGATCAGTGTTTATTTGGTAAACTAGTAAATGATAGTTTTGTGAACGTTAATTGTAAAAATTATTTTTTTTGGTTTAGACAGTTCTGATAGTTACTGCTTAGTGGACAACAACATAATTAAAATTACAAAAATTTCCAACAATTTCTCGCTAGCGAGCCGTTTGGACGACTTGCTAATGAATCACGCAGAGGACTCGCTAATGAATCGCGCAGAAGACGGCTAGGGAGCCGTTTGGAAGATATCACCGTAGGGTATATTTTTCATGCCCAGCTGCGTCGCCTGCGATTAGAAAGCGATGATCATCCGCGATAAAATTCATCGCCTATGGGGATCGCCTGCGACTCTTCCGCGATGAGAAATGCTTGCTGGGTAAACAGCTGTTGGTCAAGACAACTAATAGCGTCGCTCTCAACTTTGAAGACTTACTTACAGCCATTACCCAAGTGGAGGCAGTTATGAATTCAAGGCCGCTTTGTCCCGATTCGTCAGACCCGAATGATTTGGAAGCCCTTACACCAAGACATTTCTTAGTGGGTCGTCCTTTGAATGCGCTGGCGGAACACGCGGACGACGAATTAGTCAAACTATCTCTTACGAACCACTGGACGCGGATTCTAGTAGTCCACAATTCGTTCTGGTGCCGCTGGTCTGCAGAGTATTTAACACTCCTACAGCAGCGCACCAAGTGGAGTACTACTGTTAAAAACCTAAAGGTTGGAGCCTTGGTTCTCATTGCCGAGGACAACTCGCCGCCTGGATATTGGCTACTAGGACGAGTAAGCGAGCTGCACCCAGTGACGTTCAAAACGAAATCAGGGTACCTCAAGCGCAACGTCCATCGAATTTGTTCTTTGCCGCTGGATACCGAAAATTAATGCTTGTTGGAAGTTTTAGAAGGGACCATTAAGGCGGGGTGCATGTTCGCGCCATTAGATTTTTTCTTTCGCGCCAAATTATCGAACATTATCGTTAGCGAACACTAAAATGAATTGGTATTTTTATGAACTAGCTAAAAAACGTACTTAATGTATGATGTAAAGGAGTAATTTAGCCAGGGTATAAACTCAGTCTGGCCAGGTACACCTCACAAGAATATTTATATATTTTTGGTGAGACTTTACTGTGCGCGGTTTTTACAAGTCGGAAGGCACACTCAACGGCCAGGTTATAAAGCGACTCTGCTTGACTCGCGTACGCGCGTGTACAAAAAAACCCAAAGCGAAGAAATAGAGCGAAAGAAAACACACAGCAATTTCACTCCACTGGGTCACGGATTTGCCGGTGACCAATTTATTCAGATGATACCAAATATTATTCGTACAATGAAACCTAAACCTAACTACTTGTACATATATGCTTATATATATGAACTTCCGCGAATTATCCCCTCTTACCTTATCTTTACTAACTTCTATGCCTTTGCTACTAACACACTATCTTACTATTCTACTCTTCGCGTTAATAATTTTCTAAGCGCGTACACGTCCGCTCACGTTCGTACATAAATCGCCACTCCCTCGCCCACGCTTCGGCTTCGGCCCAAGTTGCAGATTTTGTCGCTCCCCACACTTGCTCGTGACCGTGGTGGATTCAGTGATCGCAGCCGACGCGCTGCATCTTGCGACTCTGTGTTTTGGGGCGGTTATATTTAAATTCAAAAAATAAGTACATCCGATAAACCTAAATACCTTACGCTTCCTGCGCTTATTAAATATAAATACTGCACACTCCTTGCGTCTAACAAAACTCGAACAACCCCTGCGCTTCTTGCGACTTAATAACTATCAATATAATACAGGTAACTCAAACAACCGATGCGCTTCTTGCGACTTAAAAACTATAAATATAATAAATATAACTATTTGTGAAGGGGCAGACGCGGCCTACTTCACACCCCCCCCCTTTCTTGGGTAGCGTGACAGTTACGTGTCCGCACGCGTTCCTCGTCACGCCGTGTAGCTCCCCGTTCACCTCCACCTTGAACCTGGAACGGCGGGCTCTCGATGTACAATTTTCCAACGCCTCTGATATGGCCGCGACCGCGGCGTCGGTCAGCTCGTCCTCGTCCGGAAGACAGCCCAATTTGTGGGGCGTATCGCCCACATTTTCGGCGGTAATACCTGCCCCTGGATTGGCGGCTCTGTCACCCTCACCGCCGCTGCTGATCACGTAAGGGGATTGGTCGCTCATCTTAGGTATTCTGTGGGTTTATAAACACAATCGGTTAGTCTTAATTTATGAATTCAAATTTTGGTTAGTGTTAATAAAAAGAGAATAAAGGGATTAATTAAAACTGTGACAAGTCTGCTCATTGTCAGACGCTCGGTCGGGCTGGTCATCTTCTACGTGCTCCTCTCCCTCTTCATAGAATGGCTTCAGTTGCGCAATGCTGGCGAGTTTGCTCTTTCTTTGCCCTTCTTTTACCAATCGCACTATATTCGGTGATACGAACTTTTTCACGAGGAATGGGCCATCGAACTTGGGAGCGAGTTTCGCCGCGAAACCTTCGCTGGCTTTAGAGAGTTGGTGTGCTCTTAGTAGCACCAACGTATTGAGTCCTGGTCTCCATTCTCTTCTCCTGAGGTTATAGTTCCTCCCTTGGTCCTTCGACGCTCTCTGTAAATTTGTCTGGACGATACTGAAAACCTCCTTTAATCTTCTTGCCCGGTCTTCTGGTGCTTGCGGCATGCTTCCGGATCCGGGTGTCTTCTCGTCGTACAAGGAAGCTGGTAAGCGGGGCTCTCTCCCCTGCATCAGAAAAGCCGGTGAAAATCCTGTAGAGTCTGCCACACTGGAGTTAACCGCCAACGAAATTTCTGGTAAGAATTCGTCCCACGAACTTTGGTGACCTGTTATAAACTGCGCGATCATCGTCTTTACTGTACGATCGGTCCTTTCTGTCGGGTTTTCTTGTGGACAATATGGGGCAGTGTGCTGCAATTCCACGCCCAACGAGTTCAAAAATGACTTAAAATTCTGGCTCGTAAACTGTACACCGTTGTCGCATACAAACTTTCTGGGTATGCCAAAACGACATAATACACGCTCACGGAACGCCTTCTGCAGTTGGGCCGCTGTCGCTCGCTTCAAGGGGACCAGCTCCACCCATTTTGAAAACGCATCATGGAATACCAGGAGCATCGTGTTCCCGTGTTTCGAGCGCGGTAAGGGCCCTACAAAGTCGGCGCATAGTACAGCCATGGGCTCGGCCACCTGTCCCGTCAACATCTGTCCAGCCGGCTTTATTTGTTCCGTCTTAAACCTCTGGCACGATTCGCAGTACTTAACGTACTTCGCTGCGTCTCGGAACATTCCAGGCCAGTAGTAGCGTTGTGCCAGACGCATTATCGTTTTCCGTACTCCTTGGTGCCCGGCCGTCGGTGCGTCGTGGCACTCCAACAACACTCGTTTCCTCTGATCCTTATCGATGCACAACTTCCAGGGGATGTAGTAGTCGTCATCCGCACGGTGTCCGAGGTGTCTATATTCATATTGATATATTGATTCAGCTTCAAGTTGGCCGCTCTCAAACGCCTGAAGACTTCCTTCAAATTTGTCACGTTCTGCTCCTTTGTCGCTCCGATTACTATTATGTCGTCCAGATAGGCAAATGCATGTGGCTCCATATCTGGTCCGATAACCGTATCCAAAGCTCGTTGGAATGTTGCACACGCCGAGTGCAAACCGAAAGGCATTACGCGCCACTGGAATAAGCCTCTACCGGGTACCGTAAACGCTGTACACTCCCGACTATCCGCAGCCATGGGAATTTGCCAGTAGCCGTGCTTGAGGTCGGGCGTGGAGATGTATCGCGTGTGTCTCAATCGCTCCAAAATGTGATTAATCCTGGGTATGGGGTATGCATCTGGCAAGGAATGTGCATTGAGTTGCCTATAGTCGATACACATCCGCCACTCGCCTGTTTTCTTTTTAACTAGCACAATCGGGGCACTGTGCGGGCTGCGGGAGTGCTCTATCGCCTCGGCTCGCAGCAGTTCGTCTACCTGTTCGTTGATCACCTGTTGCATCGCAGGGTTTTTGTGGTAGTACCTCTGCTTAATCGGCTTGTCGTCCCTCATGATGATCCGGTGCTCAGCTACATGTGACACCCCTTGCAGCTCGTCAAAGAGGGCCAATTCCGCTTTCAATGTTTCCTTTATCTCTGGTTCCAAGTCCTCTGGCCACTCGTTTTCCCTGGTTTCGACGCTTTCCACCAGTGTTATTGCGGGGCCGGGTATGACGCACCCTCCTACCTCGCCGAACCGTCGTACTCCTGCCGTTGTCGCGTCCACGCTATCTCCTCGAACCGTTCCCACGGCGATGCTGGGCTGAGGTGCCCCAGGGGCATCCTTCTCCTGCCTTGATCCGCCGTCCTCCTCCGGTTTGCTCACAACTGGCTCACGTTCCATTAGGACCTGCTCCTCCTCTATATCTGGTACTTCCACAGCTTCCAAAATTAACCTAGCCTTGCCACATTCGATGGTCGTCCCCACCCGGCACAAAAAGTCTATCCCTAGTATAATGTTGTCTAGCATCGAGGGCATCACGAGCATACTCACCGTGACCTCTGTCCCCGCTAGACCAACTTTTACCCTCAATAGCTTCTTTACCTCTAAGGTGGACCCATCGGCTAGGCGAATTTTCGCGCAGGCGTCCAGCATCTCGCCCCCGCTTGTCACCTTGCGGGAAAACTCCTCACTAATAAAACTCCTAGTCGCCCCTGTATCTACTGTCGCAGTCGCTACTTGGTCCCCGACTCTTACAGTAGCGACTATCCGCCCGTCTTCCACTCTTAAAGGGTATTCTAGGTTCGGGACTGGTTCACGTCGGCCCCCATCGGGTCCCGTCCTGGATGGTGCCGCATATCGTTTCCCGCCCTTGACTGTTGACAACACTGGCTGGTATTGACCCCCTTGGCCCCACACAGCCGACAGAACTGTACCCGTGGATTGGGGCACTCCTTGGCAAAATGACCCTCTTGCGAACAGTTATAGCATAGCCTCTTCCCGCCTAGAGCCCTCGACTGCTCTTGGCTGATCATCCCGTTTGAAATTACTCCCGTATGCCCGAGCGGTGGCGTATTCCCCACGTTACCGCTTGACCCTGGCTGTGGTTGCGTCCGGAAAGGATTAAAATGTTTAGCGGGGGTTACCTCACCGGTTAATCCATCCGAATACCTACTACCCCCAGTCCTACTCCGTGCTGCACGTTCGCGACTTTGTTGCCTCACATTTTCGTACTCGGCCGCCATCTGAGTTAGCTGCGCCAGAGAGGAGAAGTCCCCTCTACGAATGTACAAACGGTACTCGGGTGCCAAATTCTCGTATACCCTATGCAATTCTTGTTCTGCCCTGTACCCCGCGTGGTACATCATACCCCGCAGCTCGAGCAAGTAGTCCTTGAACGGCTCGTTATCATGTTGCCGTCGTGCCCGGATACTGTCTTCTAACCTGTCGAAATACTGGGGCGGTAGAAAGAACTCCAAGAATTCGGCTTTAAATGTCGCCCAAGTCGCGTCCCTTAGCCTACTTATTGATAGCCACCGCGCGGCCTTACCCGTTAGAGCCTCGCTCATTGCCCTCGGCAACCGGTCTAAGCCTATGTCGTATGACAACGCCCTGTCCTCAATTGCCTCCAGGAAAACTAATGGGTCGGTGCACCCATTGAACAGGATACCCCACTTCCGGACTAGTTCGGGGACGACCATCCCGTTCCTAGGGGTACTATAAGTATCGCTAGAATTAAGATGTGGGTTCGCCTGTCTCACCGGGGTATCTTCCCCGGATGCCAGAGGTGACCCTACTCGTATATCGGGGATACATGCTGTATTCTGTGGGGAAATTTCATTATAAATCGTACTGTTGGAGGGCGGACGCAAATGTTCCGTGCCACCGGTCTGTATTGATGGAATTGCCGCATCTGACTCAGATTTCTGCCTGGGTCGTATTCCTCCAACAGAAGTGGCAGTCCGGGTAGGCGACACTGGGGTCTTTGCGAACCGCAACTCCCATTCCTTTAACCGTGCCCATATACCGGTGGTATGACCACCTTGCCTTATGAAAGTACATACCAGCTTCGGTAGTCAGTTACCGTGGCACACTTTTCCAATCCGAGCTCCCGGACGATGTCTTCTAGATCCTCCTTATGGCAGTGGTAGACCCATTGCACACCCACACCAGGGTTGCTGCTTTCTACGACCTCCACTCGGGTGGGCTCGATAGTCTTGGGTTTCTCCATTTAATCGAAAAAAAAACGAACGCAAAAAAAATTCCGTCTCGTACCGTATATGTCCCGATTCGCAAAAATTTTTACCCTTAATCTGGCACGGTTTATCGCTGTAACCGTATTGTTACGAAACTAAAAAAAAAAATTTTCCCGAATTTTTTTTTCCCGGTGTAAAAAAAACTTTTAACTTGTCACTGTCTGTCGCAGTTATTTCTTTTGTTAAAAAAAATTTTGTCCACGGTATTACGAATTTTATATATATTTTTTTTTGCAGTGTAATAAAAGTTTTCCTGTTAACTGTTCACTGTTTATCGCGGTTATTCTATTTTATTACGAAATTAATTTTATTTTTTTTTTTTTTTTCCCCAAAAAAAAAAACATTTAATTTTTTTTTCTTTAATTTCCACCACTGTACGCTTATACGGTCGACCAGAACCGATAGGACAACTCCGCACTCAACACCATAGTCAATTTAAAAAAATTTATTTTTTTTTGATTTTCGCGGTCGAAGCCCACTGTGCGAAGCGACCGCGACTTTGCAGCTGCCTGTACCAGCTGCTGTCACGCCGTTCGTTGACCGCTCACGCACTTTGCCGACACTTTAGTTGCGCCGCAGGTGTTCACTTATGCACAGCCTCGAACGCGAACCGCTAGTTTGATCGGTGAGTCTTTTTCCACCGTCAATTTCGTTGCGCCGCAATTGTTGCTAAGGCAATGCTTCTCGAACGCGAACAGTTATTCTTATCTGCACTTGCCTTACGCCGTCACTTTCGTTGTGCCGCGACGACTGCACAAAAACCACGCTCGAAAACCGTCCACTTGTAGAGCAGGGTATCGTCGGGTATACCCGCACTTCACTTTACGCACTTTTCCTTCCACACTTGTTGGTGATATTTCTGGGGGCTTTAATTCCAGATTATACCACACCTTTGCACTTTAGAGTCCCTGCTCGGGCGCCACTTGTAAAGGAGTAATTTAGCCAGGGTATAAACTCAGTCTGGCCAGGTACACCTCACAAGAATATTTATATATTTTTGGTGAGACTTTACTGTGCGCGGTTTTTACAAGTCGGAAGGCACACTCAACGGCCAGGTTATAAAGCGACTCTGCTTGACTCGCGTACGCGCGTGTACAAAAAAAACCCAAAGCGAAGAAATAGAGCGAAAGAAAACACACAGCAATTTCACTCCACTGGGTCACGGATTTGCCGGTGACCAATTTATTCAGATGATACCAAATATTATTCGTACAATGAAACCTAAACCTAACTACTTGTACATATATGCTTATATATATGAACTTCCGCGAATTATCCCCTCTTACCTTATCTTTACTAACTTCTATGCCTTTGCTACTAACACACTATCTTACTATTCTACTCTTCGCGTTAATAATTTTCTAAGCGCGTACACGTCCGCTCACGTTCGTACATAAATCGCCACTCCCTCGCCCACGCTTCGGCTTCGGCCCAAGTTGCAGATTTTGTCGCTCCCCACACTTGCTCGTGACCGTGGTGGATTCAGTGATCGCAGCCGACGCGCTGCATCTTGCGACTCTGTGTTTTGGGGCGGTTATATTTAAATTCAAAAAATAAGTACATCCGATAAACCTAAATACCTTACGCTTCCTGCGCTTATTAAATATAAATACTGCACACTCCTTGCGTCTAACAAAACTCGAACAACCCCTGCGCTTCTTGCGACTTAATAACTATCAATATAATACAGGTAACTCAAACAACCGATGCGGTTCTTGCGACTTAAAAACTATAAATATAATAAATATAACTATTTGTGAAGGGGCAGACGCGACCTACTTCACAATGAAATGAAGTATTATCGATATTGAAGAGAGATCGACTTAGATTATTATTAGATTTCAAGCTTGGAGGAACGAGCAGCGCTTATCGGCATGTTAAAGCCAAATAAATTGAATTATTAAATTTAAACCTACAAGCGTGTTATTTACCTCCGGCTCGGACAATGGTTTTGTGCAAAACTATGTAACAGGCAGAAGGTAGCATCTCCAACCCTATAAAGTATATATATTCTTGATTAGCATCAACAGCCGAATCGATATAGCCATGTCCGTCTGTCTCTCTGTCCGTCTGCATGAACGATATCGAATTTAATCGATTGAAGTTAAGTCAGTATACCAAATCCTTATATAAATTTAATATATTTATTGCAACTGGGTTCAGGCAACAAGAATTCACTAAATAGAGCTGCCAAACAGCAAAATTCCATTATTCAATTCGAACTCGTAACGTAACTAACCGTAGCTACCACTCGCTCTGAGAGCGCACTTCGGGCATTTCTCGTGCTTCGTGTGTCATTCGCCAGCCATTTCGACTCATAACTTTGCTACAACATTTTTGTTGATAGCACAAGCAGCCAGCCATACTGTGTGTATGCGCCGCTAGCCAGCGATTTTCAAGCGCACAGTGGCTTCTTCAATTGCTGTACCCCCATTTTTTTCCTTGTATTCTTTATGTGCGCGTATTTTATTGCTTATCTTATTGCGTCGACCTAGCACCAGCAAAGCAAATGAGCGAATTAATAAAAACATACATATATAATATACATGTATGCAGTTTTGGTGGTAGCCAGGCATTGATTTTTGATTTTTGCTAGCCGAAAGGCTAGCTACCATAAGCATGTGTGTGTCCCTGTCTCTATGCATGTCCATATATCACTGTATGCGTACCATTTGCCAGGCAATTCATTGACCTTCCTCAACTAATATGAATTTCGGCAAACGCTAAACAGCCAAATTTTATATTAAATTTGTATTATTTGCCTTCAAAAAAACTCAAGAAAAACCAGAAGAAGAAAAATACTTCCAAGGCAGTTTTGGTGCTCATCGAACATTTGCTGATCAGGCGAACAGCAAAATTAACAAGCGTCTAGTAAAATAAGTAGGCAATTATCAGTTTTGCATTGCTCGTCATACATACTCTTTCATGTTTTCAGCTCTATGACTCTTTCCCAATAATTTTGTCATCGCAACCACCATACAGCTATGCTGCGATGCATACAAATTGCGAAAGTGTATTCCACACGTCCATTTGCCCAAGTCATTTGACTAAATTCTAAAGCAGAGGCAACGCAAGAAAACGCTCGGCATAGCCAAATTTAACAAGTGCAAAAGAGAAATAAGACAACGGCCACGCTCTGTGTGTGCCCAAGGCTATGCGGAAGCAGAAGCAACACGCAAAAAACGAACGAACAGAAGCGACATAGGAAAATGACTTAGACACTAAGTCTAGATTTTTGCTTCGCCCAGCGGTGTTACAAACACATTGAAATATTTACATGAATGAATGTATGATAAACAGTGCAGTGCGTGGCCGTTGTCTTATTTCTCTTAAGCGCACATAAGGAATACAAGGAAAAAAATGGGGGTACAGCAATTGAAGAAGCCACTACGCGCTAGAAAATCGCATGCCAGCCGCGCATACACACAGTATGGCTGGCTGATTTTGCTATCAACAAAAATGTTGTAGCAAAGTTAGGAAGCGAAATGGCTGGCGAATGACACACGAAGCACGAGAGAAGCCCGAAGTGCGCTCTCAGAGCGAGTGGTAGCTACGGTTAGTTACGTTACGAGTTCCAATTGAATAATGGAATTTTGCTGTTTGGCAGCTCTATTTAGTGAATTCTTGTTGGTTCAGGGTATCTGCTAGTCGGGCTCTCCCAACTAGAACCTTCTTAATTTTTTTATTATATTTTAATTTTAATATTACTGGAGTTCACATTAAAAATTCATGAAGTCATACCTCAAACTAACCTGTGATTAATAAAGTATTTCTAAAAAGAAGCAACCACAATATATCACCACCCAGAAATCAATGAATTTATGTTTGTGTGCCCACAAACAGCAACACAAGAAAATGCATATTCAAACAAACTTATTTGCTACATAATCAAGTTTGCCGCTCGTAAATAACATTGAAAGATCATATGTTATAAAACTGTTTTAAGCAATTTCTCAACTGTTAGCTAAGATCCAGTTTATTCTAATCAAAATATACAATTATTACAAATATATTATTTGACTACATATCCACAGTAGCAATAGCCTATTTCCACTGCTCAGTCATTCACGTAACAGTAAGTTAACAGTAGCTGAGGTTCATTTTGCATAAATTCTCCCATAAAAGCCTGTACGCAAGAGCCCCGTCCAGCTCACGTACCGTAATACCAACAAGAATTCACTAAATGGAGCTGCCAAACTGCAAAATTCCATTATTCAATTGGAACTCGTAACGTAACTAACCGTAGCTACCACTCGCTCTGAGAGCGCACTTCGGGCTTCTCTCGTGCTTCGTATGTCATTCGCCAGCCATTTCGCTTCCTAACTTTGCTACAACATTTTTGTTGATAGCACAACCAGCCAGCCCATACTTTGTGTATGCGCCGCTAGCCTGCGATTTTCAAGCGCGCAGAGGCTTCTTCAATTGCTGTACCCCCATTTTTTTCCTTGTATTCTTTATGTGCGCGTTTTTTATTGCTTATCTTGTTGCGTCGGCCTAGCACCAGCAAAGCAAATGAGCGAATTAATAAAAACATACATATATAATAAACATATATGTATGCAGTTTTGGTGGTAGCCAGGCATTGATTTTTGATTTTTGCTAGCCGAAAGGCTAGCTACCATAAGCATGTGTGTGTCCCTGTCTCTATGCATGTCCATATATCACTGTATGCGTACCAATTGCCAGGCAATTCATTGACCTTCCTAAACTAATATGAATTTCGGCAAACGCTAAACAGCCAAATTTTATATTAAATTTGTATTATTTGCCTACAAAGAACCCAAGAAAAACCAGAAAACCAATACTTCCAAGGCAGCTTTGGTGCTCATCGAACATTTGCTGATCAGGCGAACAGCAAAATTAACAAGCGTCTACTAAAATAAGCAGGCAATTATAAGTTTTGCATTGCTGGTCATGCATACTCTTTCATGTTTTCAGCTTTATGACTCTTTCCCAATCATTTTGTCATCGCAACCACCATACAGCTTTGCAGCGATGCCTACAAATCGCGAAAGTGTATTTCACACGTCCATTTGCCCAAGTCATTTGCCTAAATTCTAAAGCAGAAGCAACATAAGAAAACGCTCGGCATAGCAAGTGCAAATGAGAAATAAGACAACGCGTTATGTATGTGAAACATTGGCCGACCCTTTATTTTAGTTCTTAGTTTATTTTCTTTCAATCTTTATTTTCTTACATTCCGAGTTTTCGGCAAATGAAATCGACATATAAACAACTAAAAACACTTTCGCAGTTTGTGCGCATCGCTGCATAAGCGTATGGTAGTTGCGATGGCAAAATTGCTGAAAATGGTCATAGAGCTGAAAACATGAAAGAGTATTTATGACCAGCAATCCTAAACTGATATTCGGCTGCTTATTTTACTAGACGCTTGTTTATTTTGCTGTTCGCCTGATACTGCAAATGGTCGATCAGCACAAAATATGATATTTGGCTGCCCTTGAAGTATTCCTTTTTTGGTTTTTGTAGGCAAAATACACCAAATTTATTTGATAGTAGAGAAAGGTCAATGAATGCCATGGCATATGCTACGCATACATTAAAATATGTCATGTAGAAATACAAAATCACTAACTCACTAACACTATCCAGCCCAAACAAAATAACAAAAATCAGTAGAAAACCCAGTAAAACTGCAAACATATAAAAATATATATGTATGTATGTGGGTATAGTGCATAGTTTCACTAAGGCAACGTCGCAAAAAGTGATAAGACGTGTGGCGTATACACGCTCATATGTTTATACAAGCAATAGAAGGGCGAACAGCAAGCGAAGAAGCGACTGCGCGCTGCAAATCGCTGGCTATGGGCATATACTCAGAGCATGGCTGGCTGGCTGTGCTATGAGAGAACATAAGCGTTCATTTGAACACTTGTTCGATAAAACATCGCAGAACAGTTGATTAATGGTTGAAAAGGTAAGGGCATTTTTTATTCTATTTTTAAAATAATTAATATATTTTATTTTAGATTCTCGGATTCTCGGAAAAAATATGTAATTTGGGAGCAAGGCACGAAGAACTTGTTTATGTAGTTGTGGGAGGAGAACTTTATTGCGCTCAGGGTCATATAACAAACTGCGTATAGTATGTCCGAAGGTCTGCGACCAAAAAAATGCATATATCGCTTGAAACAGAGATAAGCTCTCAATAGACATACTGATATTCAAGTGAACAGTGTGTGCTGTTGTCTGTTAATCATGAGTAAAAGGGTTTGTGTTATTTCTCCATACAGTTTTTGTTATATCTATGGAATATTCACTATTAAAAGTCAACAGAGAAATATAAGTGATTTTGTAAAGAAAGTTTATTTTGCCTACTTAACATTTAAACTTTGTGATCAAGATAAACCATGGACCACGCATAAGGTGTGTAGAAGATGCGAAAAAGATCTTCGTTATTGGTTTAAAAAAAAGAAAAATGAACTTAGATGTGGAATTCCTATGGGATTCAATTCAAAAAACAAAAGAAACATAAGTTATCCTAATCTTGACTATACTTCCAGTGCCCCATAGCTCCAGAGAATTAAGCTCAGATTGATCAGACAGATCTTTTGAAGAAGATGGAAGGCCTCAACTATTTTTTCGAGGTGAGCTCAATGATTTAGTAAGAGATTTAGGTCTTTCAAATGATGCAGCCGAAGTGTTAGGTTCTAGATTAAAAAAAAAAACCTTTTGTCTCATGGCACTTCTTTTTACTGGTACAGACACCGAGAAAAAGAATTTACCCAGTTTTTCTCAAAAGAAGAAAATTTAGTTTTCTGCAATAAAAAGGAAGAACTCATATATCGCTTTGATATAACGTAAGACTAATCTGAATGGCGCCTATTCATTGACTCATCTAAGACTACCCTTAAAGCAGTATTATTGCGCAATGGAAATGAATTTGCCTCGATTCCGATTGGACATTCTGTGCATATGAAAGAAGATTATAACGATTTGGCCGTTATCCTGGAAAAAATCAAGTATCAATACCATCAATGGATTATTTGTGAGGACTTCAAAATACTGACATTGCTTTTGGGTCAGCAGGCAGGCTATACCAGATACCCATGCTTAGTATGCTTGTGGGATAGTATAGCCAGAGAACAGCACTGTAAAAAAACCTGTAGAGAAAAATGTTATAAACACTACCTTGGTACCACCAGAAAAGGTTTTGTTGCCCCCTCTGACAACAAATTGGGGTTGATGTAACAATTTGTAAAATCGCTGCAAAAGGTTGGAGACTGTTTCAAATATTTAAATACAAACTTCCCAAAGCTGTCAGAAGCAAAACTGAAAGAGGGAGCTTTCACCAGCCCCGACAAAAGAAATCTTTTAACGGATCCTTCATTTGTGGAAACTATGAATGAGAAGGAAACAGAAGCTTGGGTATCGTTCAAGGACGTAGTGAGAAAGTTTTTGGGAAATACTGAGGATCCTAGCTATAGAACCATTGTGCAAAGGAGGCTAGCAGCATACGGAGCTCAATGCTTCAAAATGAGCTTGAAGGTCAATTTTTTACATAGACTATTTTCCTGAAAACCTGGGAGCTTACAGTGAAGAGCAGGGGGAGCGATTTCACCAGGATGTCCGTGATATCGAGAGAAGGTACCAATGGCAATGGTTTGTCACTATGCTTGCTGACTACTGTTGGCTGCTTAAGCGAGAAACTGAAGATAGAAATCGGAAAAGGACTCGTCAAAGTATTAAGGAAAAGAAGAAGAGGTTTCATAAAGAACATAAAAAAGTACATGTATAAAAATAAAGTTTCGTGCATGCGGCCATAACAATTTTCGAAGCATTCTCGTGCCGGTCCAAGCACTTGCCAACTCTTCTGAAACGGGCTTCTTGTTTGTCGGTCTTGGTGTGCGGCCGGCCATAAGAAGCAATAGATTCATGTTCAGCTCGACAAAAAAAAATAAACTTCTAAGGATGTTTTGTTGGCTCCGGTGTGCGGCCGGCCTAACCCGCCTTGCCGGCGAAAGACAGTAATTGAATGTTTTTTCGCTTTGCGCGGCAGAGATGTTTTTATAAAATTATATTGCTCCTTCATTAAAGTCAAAACAGCTTGTAGACAATGCATGTTTGTCAATAAAACTGACAAAAATGCGCTACAAATTCACTTTAAATGATTTCGCTTCATGTTAATTCGTTATTTTAGCCATAAAAAACTAAAACAAAACAAACACAACAGCTAATTCATTAAAGGAGGTTCAGTTACAGAGCAATGGAAACAGCTTGTGTAACTGACTGTTTACGAAAACGGAGGGAAATAGGCTATTAGTAATAATATATCTATAAAATTATTTGGTTAGTGGTATAGTATTGGAGAGTTGTATTTCCAAATCACGAAGAACGTCAATGTCAAACATAGGGGCGAAAACTTACCTCAGCAGGCCGCCGGAACGAGATCGATAGGTAGGTGGCGGTGAATTGCCACAAGCTGCCTTTTGTTGGTGACGGTCGTGTTTTTGAGTGCTCTTTATTATTTATTGCCACTTTATCTTCTAATCCTTTGCATGAGCCCTCTGGTTTAGCAGCTAGTGTGATTATTAATGCCTTTACAGGTACAACTGGGGCTCACAAGCCTCTTGTCGCTGTCCCACTTAATAAGTTTATTTTCGTGTCTAGGCTAGCATCCGATACTTCATCGGATGATGTTTGTGCCTAAGTTAAAAGTAATATCGATTCACCACATACTATGGTTGAAAAATTGAAATTTAAACATGCCCGAAGCATATCTTCTTTCAAGTTGAGTGTTTCGCCCGAACTTTTCTCGACAATTTGTTCTGAAAAGTTTTGGCCGCCACAGCTCGATGTGAAGGAGTATGTGAATAGGCGAAATAGTAATAATATTAACGGTATTAGGATTAGTAGCGCTCCACCAGTTAGCCACCCAGTTGCCTCCACCTCGGCGGCAGAAAACTAACAAAAGTTATTAGCTTGGCATACATAAACTTTAGAGGCCTTAACAGTAAACTTGTTAAATTATATGTTGACAGCCTATCCTTTGATTCACATATAGTAGCACTCACGGAACCTGGTTAA
Organism: Scaptomyza flava; assembly: GCA_030179655.1. Taxonomy (NCBI): domain Eukaryota; kingdom Metazoa; phylum Arthropoda; class Insecta; order Diptera; family Drosophilidae; genus Scaptomyza; species Scaptomyza flava. The sequence continues at coordinate 61,736,074 of JARNME010000404.1, forward strand.
AACCCGATATTTCTGATTATTCCGTTTTTCCTTCAAAATATAACTTGTACAGATGCGATCATGCCTCCCGCCAGAGGGGTGGTGTTCTCATTGCTGTTGACTCTTGTTTTTCCTCTGAGCAGATTTATTCTCATGATCTTCCGGACATAGAGTTTTTATGTGTTAAAATATTACTAAACTGCCGTTCACTTTATGTTACTTGTTCTTATATTCCTCCTCATTCCGATTTTAACATTTACTCATCCCATCTGAGTGCCCTGCAACTTGTTTCGTCATTTTTGACAGATATGGATAATCTGATAGTTGTTGGTGATTTTAATCTGCCACATGTTGTATGGTCAGTGAATGACACATCTTCGGCGGTGTTACCAGTCACTTCTGATGATTTTATTGATGGCCTACGGGAGTTAGGCCTATCGCAAGTTAACAGGGTGCATAACTGTAGTTGTAGAATGTTGGACTTAATATTTGTTTCGGACTCCGATTGCAGTAATGCTAGTAGAATACCCCCTCTAGTGCTTCCGGAAGAAACCTACCATCCAACCATAGAACTATCCATCGAAATTCTTAAGCCTGTTTCAGTATCTTAAAATACTTTAAAAACCCGTTGCTTTCCTAAAACTAACTTTACTAAATTAAATTATCTTCTTCAACATACTAATTGGTCTCGTCTTTATTCTTGTAGTGATACAGAAACTGCCATTGCCATATTTTATAGGACCTTGAATTCGCTTTTGGATATTTGTGTTCCCCGCACTTGTTCTTCAAGTGTTAATAAACCACCTTGGTTTTCGAGGGAACTAACGAAATTGAAAAACGCGAAGACAAAATCTTATAAAAAATTTTAAAAATCAGGAACCACTTTAGATTTATCTTCGTATATAATAGCAAAATCTAGTTTTCTTTCTGTTAACACATCTTGTTATAATAATTATCTTAATCGTTGTAGACTAAACTGTTCACGTGACCCTAAACATTTTGATAAATTTGTTAACTCTAAACGTAAGTCTTCTTGCTTGCCGTCCTCAGTATGCCTTGATAATACAAAAGCAAGTTCTGATCAGGCAGTAGCCGATCTATTTGCTGAGTATTTTCAATCAGAATAGTCATCGAATTTATATACTAGTAGTAATTCTTATTCTTTTCAAGTTCAAACGATACTTTCTACTTGCCTGGTCCTGATGGAGTGCTAGGTTGAATTCTTAGATGCTGCGCGGATTCACTTTGTAAGCCCATAAATAAATTATTTGACTTGTCTGTTGACTCAACGCTGTTTCCTGATATATGGAAAGAATCCTATATAATTCCACTCCATAAAAATTTTTCAAAGTCAAACGTTAACAAGTGGAAACGTTGCAGTCGGACGCAACCGACTGCGGTATACTCGATACCAGTATTAAAAATTTTGATGCCCATCCATGTGGGATGTCAATTGCTATCTTCATACCAAATTTGGTGACTCTAGCTCAAAGTTTGTAATAGTGGGGAAAGGGGGACTGGGGGCGGTATGGTTGGGCGTGGCATCCAAATTTTTGCTGCAGATCCTTGTGGAATGTCAAATGCTACCTTCATACCAAATTTGGTGACTCTAGCTCGAAGTTTGTATAAAGTGGGGAAAGGGGGGCTGCGGGCGGTATGGTTGGGCGTGGCATCCAAATTTTTGCTGCAGATCCTTGTGGAATGTCAAATGCTACCTTCATACCAAATTTGGTGACTCTAGCTCGAAGTTTGTATAAAGTGGGGAAAGGGGGGCTGCGGGCGGTATGGTTGGGCGTGGCATCCAAATTTTTGCTGCAGATCCTTGTGGAATGTCAAATGCTACCTTCATACCAAATTTGGTGACTCTAGCTCGAAGTTTGTAAAAAGTGGGGAAAGGGGGGCTGCGGGCGGTATGGTTGGGCGTGGCATCCTAATTTTTGCTGCAGATCCTTGTGGAATGTCAAATGCTACCTTCATACCAAATTGGGTGACTCTAGCTCAAAGTTTGTATAAAGTGGGGAGAGGGGGGCTGCGGGCGGTATGGTTGGGCGTGGCATCCAAATTTTTGCTGCAGATCCTTGTGGAATGTCAAATGCTACCTTCATACCAAATTTGGTGACTCTAGCTCGAAGCATGTAAAAGGTGGTGAAAGGGGGGCTATGGGGCTTGGGGCGGTATGGGTGGGCGTGGCTTTCAAATTTTTGCTGCCGTTCCATGTGGGATGTCAATTGCTCTCTTCAAACCAAATTTGGTGACTCTAGCTCGAAGTTTGTATTAAGTGGGGAAATGAGGGCTGGGGGCGGTATGGTTGGGCGTGGCATCCAAATTTTTGCTGCAGGTCCTTGTGGAATGTCAAATGCTACCTTCATACCAAATTTGGTGACTCTAGCTCAAAGTTTGTATAAGGTGGGGAAAGGGGGGCGGAATGGATGGGCTAGGCTCCAAAACTTTGATGCAGATTGTTGGGGGTCGTTGCCAGCTATCTTCCTACCAAATTTGGTGGCTCTAGCTCCACTACTCTGGAATATACACGCATTCCCGTTTCTGACGAAGCGTTGGGGCAGATGGGGGTGGCTAGGGCGTTATTGGTGGGCGTGGCATCCGAACTTTTGATGCAGTTTTTGGGGGGTCATCATCATCTATCTTGGCACCAAATTTGGTGACTCTAGCTAAAAAACTGTGGGATATATAGGCTTTTCTGATTTCTAAATGCGGGGGGGCTGGGGGCGGGATGGGTGGGCGTGGCTCCAAAACTTTGATGCAGTTCTTTTGGGGTCGTTACCAGCTATCTTCCTACCAAATTTGGTGGCTCTAGCTCCACTACTCTGGAAGATACACGCATTCCCGTTTTTTACGAAGCGTTGGGGCATCTGGGGGCGGCTAGGGCGGTATTGGTGGGCGTGGCATCCAAACTTTTGGTGCAGTTTTTGGGGGGTCATCATCAGCTAAATTGGCACCAAATTTGGTGGCTCTAGCTCAAAAACTGTGGGAGATATAGGCTTTTTTGACTTTAAAATGCGGGGGGTCTGGGGGTGGAATGGGGGGGCGTGGCTCCAAAATTTTGGATGCACTTTTTTGGGGGTTGATAGTAGCTATCTTCTTACCAAATTTGGTAGTTCTAGCTGTAAGGGTGTGTGAAATATGCGGATTTATCGTTTTTGAGTTATCGAATTTATCGATTTTCCAGCCCCCCAGTAATCGTAGAACCCCAATCTTGACACTTTAATTTACTTTCCCATAGAAAAAGAGAATTGGAAAGTTTCAAGTCCCTAGCTTGAAGGGTGTGGAAAAAACTTGCACACATACGGACGGACAGACGGACAGACGGACAGACGGACGGACGGACAGACGGACAGACACCATGACGGACATTGCACAAAACCAATATACTCTTTACCTTCGGTATCGAGTATAAAAATTATAGGGGATTTATATCCAAAATTGTCTGCCATTCCAAAAGTCTTTGAAAAAATTATTTGTTCTCAACTACAAGACGGATGTAGTTCTGTTATATCGCCTTATCAACACGGTTTTGTTAGGCGTAGATCTACTACCACTATCATAGCGTTTAAACTCTTTCGACCACGGCTTGATAAAGCCAAGGACATTAATGGCCTTTTTTAACATAGACGAAATATGAGCGCCAAACTTTAAATTAGGATCAAAAATAATGCCTTAGTCTTGAATTTTAAACACGCGGTCAAGTGGTGAAGCATCAAGCAAGTAGTGAGTAGTGTGAGAGGTACTTCTACAAAAAGACATGTCCTTACAATTTGAATAATTCAAATTAAGTTGGTTGAAACGGCACCAGGCCGACAATGTACAAAAATGCGACAGTAGTAAGTTACAGAGAAAAGCATCATTATAGGTAAAACATAGTTTTACACCATCTGCAAACATCTCTACATAACAGTTAATAATTACAGCTGGAAGATCGTTTATAAACAAAATAAATAGCACAGGTCCAAGATGACTCCCCTGGGGAACACCAGAGGTAACAAAAATAGGTTTAGATACCGACGATTTAAAAACTACTTTTTGTGTTCGGCCACACAAGTACTCCGAAAGCCACAACAAGCCACTCAATTTTTGAAGCAACAGAGAATGACTTACAGAATCAAATGCCTTACTAAAATCGGTGTAAACAACGTTAGTTTGCATTTTTTCCTGAAACCCTTTGATAGCAAGCGAAGTGAATTCAAGAAGGTAAGTGGTAGTAGATCTACGCCTAACAAAACCGTGTTGATAAGGCGATATACTTGAACTACATGTGTGTTGCAATTGAGAACATATAATTTTTTCAAAGACTTTTGGAACTTCGGACAACTATGATATACCCCAATAATTTTTATCGTTGAGCTTAGTAGAATTTTCATGGAGTGGAGTAACAAAAGATTCCTTCCATATAGCAGGAAACACAGTTGAGTCAGCAGACAAGTTAAATAATTTATGTAAGGGCTTACAAATTGAATCCGCACAGTATCTATGTATACAATCTGGCACCCCATCAAGACTAGGCTGGTTTCCAAGTTTTATAGAGTTAAGGTCACTTAGAAGCGTACACTCAGCTATAACTGGGATATGTATGCAATTTTACGAATGAACTTGAAAAGGATAAGAATACCTGCAATTATATGAACTCGTTGAGTGTACTGATTGAAAATACTCTGCAAATTGGCTACTGCCTGACCAGAACTTGCTTTCTTATTATCCAGGTAAACTGAGCATGGCAAACATGAAGACTTACGTTTAGATATAACAAATTTATAAAACTGGTTAGGGTCATGTAAAAAGTTTAGACTACAACGATTAAGATAGTTATCATAACAAGAAAATAAGATTTTGCTATTAAATACGAAGATAAATTTAAAAATGTTCCTGATTTTTAAAATTTTTAAAGTTCTAAGGTTGGATGGTAGGTATTTTCCGGAAGCACTAAAGGGGGCAATCTGAGTCCGAAACAAATGTTAAGTTCCACATTCTACCACAACAGTTATGCACATTGTCAATTTGCGATAGGCCTTACTCCGGTAGGCCATTGATAAAATACAAAATGTGGCAGATTAAAATGAGCAACCACTATCCATATCTGTCAACAATGACGAAACAAGTTGCAGGGCATTCAGATGGGATGAGTAAATGTTAATATCAGAATGAGGAGGAATATAAGAACTAGTAGCATAAAGTGAACGGCCGTTAAGTAATATTTTAACACATAAAAACTCAATGTCCGGAAGATCCTGATAATGAATCTGTTTAGAGTAAATAAAGGAGTCAATAGCAATGAGAACACCACCCTCCTGGCTGGAAGTGCGATCGCATCTGTACAAGTTATATTTTGAAGGAAAACGGAATAAAAAGAATTATCGGATTTTAACCAGGTTTCTTTAAGTGGAACTATATGTGAACCAAAGCATAGGCTGTTATCATATAATTTAGCGAGTTAAGTCTTAAGGCCTCTAACATTTCGATAGGCCAAGCTTATTACATTTGTTAGTTTTTTGCCGACGACGTGGAGGTCACAGAGTGGCTAGGCTAACAGGCTGTGCACTATGAGGCATTTGAGTCTGTTAGTCATTCTCTGTTGCTTCAAAAATAAGTTATTATTGGATTTCCCTCAAAACTTTTATTGTGGCTTTCGGAGTACTTGTGTGGTCGTACACAAAAAGTATTTTATTTATTTTTTATTAAAACTAGCTTAAAGTTAAAACTTATGGGCTAGTGTTATAGTAGCATGGCTGCCAGGGCCTTCAGCTGTGTTGTATTAAGTACGTATTTAGATTATGTTATTTACATGTGTTTGATTAGGTATATGTTTTTTTTTTTTTTTTTTGCAGCATTGTGGTGGATGTTTATATTTAAAGTTAAGTTGGTAGTATTGGAGTTTTGTCTTGTTGCTGTTATATTTTGTGGTAAAGGTTTGTTTCATTTAGAAAATTTATTATAAGGGTGATGTTTTCTATGGATGGGTTTAATAGGATGTAGGATGTAGGAAGTTGTTTTTAAATCGTCTGTATCTAAACCTATTTTATACTTATATTTAATATTTTATTGAAAGTTGTTGACAAATCTAGAGTCAAATTATAAAAAAGTTACAATAAAATAGTAGAAGTAAAAAGCCTAGGCAGAGAACAAGAAAGTCTTATAACATCACCGACCGATGGGGGTGTTTTATTTGCCAGTCCGGCCAGCTATGCCCCTTTCCACAGCCAAAATTTTCAGTGACATTATGGACTCTATACTTAAAACAATGATGTAAGTAGAAAATAGAAAAGAAAAACTTTAACGTGAAAACTAAAAATAAAAGTTTAAACAAAAAAAAGAATAAATAAGTAAATAAAATAGAATAAAAAAATATTGGTATATGACACGATGGAGGTAAAGAGTTTAGCCAGTCCAGCAAGCTAAGACCCGTTTCAAAGCTGAACTGAATGCAATGATTTGATTAAGGAGAGAGAGTTCTGATTAGAAAACACGTGGTTTAAGTTATTATATTGGACGCATAAAACACGAAATGGACTGTGCGTAGCGTTATCTGTTGTGCACGTTTTCAAAAATAACGAGCGAAAGTTTCTGGAAGGAAAAGAGAAATGGAGATGACTTAAAAGAAAAGAAGAATCTATATCACCAGTAATCAACTTGTGCAGGAAGGCAACACCAAGGACTATTCTACGATTGTTCAACGACGGGAGGTTAAGGAGAATAAGCCTACTGGAATATGAAGGCAAGCGAAGGTTATTATCCCAATTTAAGCCTCGTAAGGCAAAAAGCAAAAACTGCTTCTGAACAGATTCGATACGATACGATCTTGTTTATTTCTATACTGGGGGCTCCATATACAAGTGCAGTACTCTAGGATAGGGCGGACAAGGGAAGTGTACAGAGTTTTCGTAACGTAAGGATCGTTTAACTCTTTAGACCAAAGTTTAATGAAACCAAGAACACCTTTGACCTCATTAACAATAGTGGAAATATGAAGGCCGAATGAAAGTTTGGAGTCAAAAAGAACACCCAGGTCCTTACTGAAAAAATACGTTGCAGAGGGGTACTGTCAATTGAGTAGCTGGTAATGAAAGGGCTATTTCGTCTGAAAGTCATAAACATACATTTAGAGCAATTGAGAAGAAACCGATTAGTCTTACACCAAAGTTGCATTGAATTTTAATCATCAATCAAGAATTTAAAACAAGTATGATTTAGAGAACTACTAACTAGGAGAAAATAAGCTTCACACCGTCTGCGTACATGAGAATGCAAGAATGCAGAGAAGATCATTTATAACAAGAAAGAAGGCTCTTGTCTAGTCTGCCCTGAACCCAGTTGCAATAAATAAATTAAATTTATGTAAGACTTTGGTATACTGACTTAGCTTCAATCTATTAAATTATATAACTCATATAAATTATAAATATCTCCAGTGTTTCTTAACCGATTTGAACGAAATTTTCAGAAAAGTTCTATCATTACCCATTACTTCAACCCTCATTTTTACATTTTCCAAATTCGATATTTTATTGTTATCAATATTATGTGTATATCGGAAACCAGAATAGTTATCGATAATTTGAAGCAAACTTGTTCTGCTTATGGTATCAGAGAACTTATTTCCAAAATTTGAAGTCTCTAGCTCTTGTAGTCTCTGAGATCCACGCGTTCATACAGACGAACAGACGGACGGACAGACGGACATGGCTATATCGTCTCTGCCGTTGATGCTAATCAAGAATATATAGACTTTATGGGGTCGAAGAAGCTTCCTTCTGCCTGTTACATACTTTTGCACACAACCAGTATACCCTTATTTACCCATTTTATGGTTTAGGGGTATAAAAAGAGTGAAGAGTAAAGGACCAAGATGACTACCCTGAGGTACTCCAGAAGTAACCTGAACTTGTTTCGAGGTAGCCAATCTTAGGAGTACTCTTTGTGTCCTACCCTTTAAATAAGAAGAAATCCAAGATATAAGTGAGGGAGGGAAACCAATACGGACAATCTTGAGAAGTAATAAGTCATGGTGTACAGATTCGAAAGCTTTACTGAAGTCTGTGTAAATGACGTCAGTTTGCATTTTCGAGAGGAAAGCATCATTTATTAATTCTAATAAATTGGTCGTGGGTGACTGATTTCTTACGAAGCAGTGTTGAGCAGGGGATAAGACTGATTTGCGGAAATGTTGCAGAGATGAAGTGATATTTTTTTTCAAATAATTTAGGGATAGCGGACAATTTTGAAATTCCCCTATAATTTTCAATTTTGGACTTCCCACCTTTTATGTGAAGAGGGATTATAAAAGATTCTTTCCAAAGAGATGGAAAACAGAAGATTCAAGGCATAGATTAAAAAGCTTAAGTAATGGGCGAAGAAGAGAAGCACTGCACTCTTTAAGAAGACAACTAGGTATATTATCATCATCATTTCGTCTTTTAAAATCAGTGTTCCGAATCAAGATTTTTGCACTATATGCTGCAAAGAATTTTGGCCAGAACACATAATTGTGAAAGAGTATACTGTATCTACCCTTCCGGTGGTTGGTTCTAAGGTAACTCTCCCAATAACTGATAGTTCAAAAAACTAACATCCTCCTTCTTACTTGGCTATCAGAATGTAAGAGGTCTTTGTAGTAAACTCACTAGTTTATACCTTAATAGTCTTTCTTTCCCCTTCCATGTCATTGCCTTTACTGAAACGTGGTTAAGGCAAGACATTCTCAATTCCGAAATTCTATGTAGTACATATTCTATTTACAGAAAGGACCGTACTCTTCGGCGTGGTGGTGGAGTGCTTATTGCTGTGAATGTAGACTTTCCTTCTGAAACAGTCGTATTAGATAGTTCTTTTGATATAGAGTTTATTGCTGTAAAGCTAAACATTTGCGGTATTAACATTTTTATCACTTGTTCGTATATACCTCCTTCTTCTGATCTCTCTATCTATGAGACACATCTATCTGCTATTCATTCTGTCTCTGCCTTGCTTTCTGATCGTGATTTTCTTGTAGTTCTTGGTGATTTCAACATTGCTGAAGCTACTTGGATTTCTTGTCCTGACTCTGGTGCCCTGACTCCCACGGCCCCGAATGAATTTTTAATCGACCTACTTGGGATGTCATTGAGTCAAATTAATGCTATCCCAAATTCTCTCAATAAAATGCTTGATCTGATTTTTGTTTTGGATTCATCATCTTCATCCGTTTCCCGTTCCCAGCCTATATCTTATCCCGAAGACTTATACCATCCTACGTTGGAGCTGTTGATTAATTTACCTTCCCGAACGCGTTGCACTTTCAGGATGCCTTTGAGTCGAGTTCGTCATTTTCGGAAAACTGATTTTGAGGGACTCGCTCTGGCTTTATCCCAAACTGACTGGTCTCCCCTCTACGAGTCTGACGACTTGGACGTGGCAATCAGTATTTTTTATAATACCTTATATTCTTTATTTGATTTATGTGTCCCGGTTGGTGAGCTAAACAGGTCTAACAAACCTGTGTGGTTTACCCGAGAGTTGACAATTCTCAAAAATCGAAAATCTAAACTCTACAAGAGATTTAGAAAAAACGGCTCATCGGTGGCCTATTCTGCATACTTGATTGCTCGTGCCAGTTTTGATATCTTAAATAACCTATGTTATAAGAATTACCTGACTCGGTGTAGATTACAGTTTCAGCAGGATCCAAAGCGATTTTTTGATTTTGTTAATGCGAAGCGTAGGTCATCGACACTCCCAACGGAAGTATTCTTTGAGGAAACGAAGGCCAATTCTGATCAGGAGATTGCAAATATATTTGCCCAATTTTTTCAAACGACTTATAGCTCATGTCAATCTCAAGTCGGTTTGCCTTACCCTTATCGGGTTAATGGCTCGAATAGCATCTTTGGACTGAAAATCACTGAAAACTCACTTTTAAATAATCTTCATGTTTTGAAACCTATATTTTCCCCAGGACCTGACGGAGTGCCAAGCTGTGTGCTTAGACACTGCGCTCATGGTCTTTTAAAGCCGTTGCTTAAAGTGTTTAACTTGTCCCTGGAGTTAGGCTCCTTTCCAAAAATTTGGAAAGAGTCATTTATAATTCCTCTCCATAAAAAAGGAAACAAATCTAATGTTCAAAATTATAGGGGTATTTCCAAGTTGTCTGCTATTCCTAAGATTTTTGAAAAATTAATAACCTCCCATCTTCAACACCTTTGTAAATCTATTATTTCACCGTGCCAGCACGGATTTATGAAACAAAGATCTACTACCACTAACTTGTTAGAATTTACTTCGTTTGTTACCAAGGGTTTTCAGGACAAATTGCAGACTGATGTTATTTATACTGATTTTAGTAAGGCTTTCGACTCTGTAGATCATCATCTCCTAATACATAAACTAGAACTCTTGGGCTTTTCAAATATTCTAGTTCTTTGGATTAAAGACTACCTAACTCTTAGAACTCAGAGGGTTTTATTTAAAGGGTCCGTTTCCAAGACGGTTCAGGTCACTTCAGGCGTTCCTCAGGGTAGTCATCTTGGTCCTTTATTATTTATTTTGTTTATAAACGATCTTCCATCGGTTATAACGTTCTCTCGGGTTTTGATGTACGCTGATGATGTAAAGTTATGCACGTCAGCTGCAACTCCCCTAGCTGCTCAACAGCTTCAAAGAGATTTAGACAACTTTCAAATGTGGTGTAAAGTAAATTTTTTAAATCTTAATTACAGTAAATGTAAAGTAATGTCATTTTTTAGATGTTTGCCCTTTTTAATATTTATTTTATTGACAACAAACCACTAGATAGAATTGAATGGGTTGACGATTTGGGCATCCTTATGGACCCAAAGCTTAAGTTTGACAAGCATATTTCTTCAATTTCCAATCGAGCATCTGGTGTCTTGGGGTTCATTAAGCGCTGGTCGAAGGAGTTTAACGATCCCTACTTAACAAAAACTCTGTATACTTCTCTTGTACGACCGATTCTGGAATATGGATCTTGTATATGGTTTCCGAAATACGAAATTCATCAGAATAAAATAGAATCGGTACAAAAACAATTTCTGCTCTTCGCACTTAGAGGTCTTAACTGGGACACTAACAATAATTTGCCCTCTTATCGTAGTAGACTTTTACTAATAGATCTTCCTTCTCTGAGTGATCGTAAAATAATGCTTTCATTTTCCTTTTTTCACAAATTAATTAATGGTGAAATTGATTCTTCTGAATTAATTAACCAAATTAACTTTGCTGTTCCTATTAGAAATACTAGAAATTTTGTACCTATAGCTCTTCAAACTTGTAATTCTAATTATGCTCTTCATAACCCTTTTCGTATTCTGTGTTCTATTTATAACGATCTTTCCCACTTAATACACAGTGCCACTCCTACTTGCTCTTTTAAAAAGTTAGTTTTGTGTCATTTGTCTACATGTTCGCGATCATCGTAACCGCACGATAAGCGGAGCGCCCCTCGGTCGGATGGGCGGGAGGTGGGTCGCTTTGTGCGTGGGTCCGCGCGTTAACAAGCCGGTGCTTGGTATCGTTGGGCCACTTGACTGTACTGTTCGTTAGTACATCTACGTCCAATAATAATCAGTTACCTCTGGTGTACCCCAGGGTAGTCACCTTGGACCTTTGCTATTTAAGTTGTTTATTAACGATCTTCCAGCTGCCGTTACTAACTCTTTTGTATACTTATATGTTTGCTGATGATGTGAATCTATGTTTCACCTATAATGATGCTTCCCTAATTAATTTACTACAGTCGGATTCGGGTGCATTGGTGCCTGGTGCCGTACTAACTTACCAAATTTAAATTGTTCAAAATGTAAAGCCATGTCTTTTTGTAGAAGTTCCCCTAACACTACTCACTTCTTGCTTGATGCTTCACCACTTGACCGCGTTGTTAAAATTCAAGATTAAGGCATTATACTTGATCCTAAATTAAAGTTTGACGCTCATATTTCGTATATGGTCAACAATGCCATTAATGTCCTTGGCTTCATCAAGCGGTGGTCGAAAGAGTTTATTAATCCCTACACCACTAAAACGCTTTATGCATCCCTAGTACGTCCCATCCTGGAGTATGGATCTTGTGTTTGGTCCCCACAATACTCGATTCACCAGGATAGAATTGAATTTGTACAAAAGAAATTTCTTCTTTTTGCCCTTAGAAGTTTTAACTGGTTTCGTGGAGTAGACTTACCCCCATATTCAAGTAGAGTCCTTTTAATAAATCTTCCCTCCTTATTAAACCGTAGAACTATGCATGGAGTATTAGTTATTACTAACCTACTTAGGCCCAATATCTCAATGTCCGGTTAGTCAACTTATTCTAAGTTAAGTCGAATTTAAGTCTCTCAATATTCGGTTAGGAGTATATGAGAAACAAACTAACCGGAAGGCTGGGTCTCGGTTAAAATTTATAGCGCGTTGAAGTCACGATATATCGATAAGAATCATCGATAAAGCAAACAGCTGTCCCTTAAATTGTATATTTATTTTGTTATTAAAGAAAAATGGCATCGCACAGCATATTTGTCCTTCAAGGCTTTCCACGAACGACTAACACCAGTTTGCGCACTGAACTGAGCAGCAGGTTTCTGCCACGCTTCGTCCTTCTGCTTCCACGTTACGGCGTCGCTCTTCTTGCACTTTAAAATATGCTGATTCGACTCCACTAGTTCCACCAACAAATGCTCCTCAGAAAGCGAAAAGTTTTTCCCACGGAACCGTTTGCAATCAGGCGTGTTCATTTTAATATAATATTTTATATATTTAATATGTGCAAAATTTGCCAGTCACCAACCGAAACAATAACAAAAAACAGCTGAGCCGCTCTCTATAAATGGCAACGCTGTGTATATATGTGGCAACGCTGTTAAGGCGATAGTTACTTATCGATGAAAGGTTATTTTGGCTTTGAGAAAACCAAATTGTTTTAATTCGACCAGCAAAATAATGCGGCAGTTAGCTAAACGAAAATTTAGATCTTCACGTAACTTTTTACCCTTTAGCCTGAATCGTTGATTGAGCAACTATTTAACTCATGAACCGTTTCGTGTTATATGTTCTGACTATAACAAACTGTATTCTCTTGTCTCCTTGGAGGCCTCAACTCCAGTACTAATAAGATTGATAATTTTTGCTTTATCTAATCGTAACCACTAATTCCTAATCTAACGCTGGTCTGATTGGGTTTTTCTGGGTTTTCCCCAATCCACGCAACAAATGTTGGACCACTAATTTTAATGGTTGAATTTCCCAGAGCTTTGACGTTAACTTTAGAAATTTTTTACCTGAACGTACTTTCAGATTTATATATAATTTTATTTTACTTAATTTTAATTTCGATTTTAAAATTTATTTTAATTTTAATTAATTTGGATTTTATGTCAGCTGTAGAACTGCAAAATATCGATAGTTAAAAACATGGTGGAATAAGTGTAAGGTGGTCTCGTCGGAAAAATCTGTCCCTTAGCGTATGGCAGCAAAAAATACGAGTGAAACGAACATAGTAAACACAGTGTGAATGAAACGGTAGAAGATTGTGTTGATTAATACTTAACAGGTCTTTATGGCTCAATATAGCTAATTAAAAAACAAAGAGGTGAAATTTTCTATAACATAATTTTCAATTATTTAGAATTAATCATTGTTTTTGATTTTTAATACAAAGCTTTCTGTTTAGGTTCTTAATTCTAAAAAAAATTCACTTTGTTAAATAAAAAGTTTTTACATCAATACTAATGTCGACGTTTTTAGCAGCCATTACTAATTTTTATACTCGTTACCCAAGGTAAAGAGTATATTGGTTTTGTGCAATGTCCTTCATGGTGTGCGTCCGTCCGTCCGTCTGTATGTACTTAACTTTTTTCCAAACCCTTCAAGCTAGAGACTTGAAACTTTCCAATTTTCTTTATCTATGGCATAGTAAATTAAAGAGTCAAGATTGGGGTTCTACGATAACTGGGGGGCTGGCAAATCGATAAATTCGATAACTCAAAACCGATAAGTCCACATATTTCGCACATCCTTACAGCTAGAACTATCAAATGTTGTAAGAAGATAGCTACAAGCAACCCCCCAAAAACTGCATCAAAAATATTTGAGCTACGCCCACACATTCCGCCCTCAGCCCCCCGTATTTTGAAATCAGAAAAGCCTATATCTTCCACAGTTTTTGAGCTATAGCCACCAAATTTGGTGCCAAGATAACCGATGATGACCCCCAAAAATCTGCACCAAAGTTTTGGAGCCACGCCCACCCATTACAACCCCCTTTCCCCACCATTGACAAACTTTCAGCTAGAGTCACCAAATTTGATATGAAGATAGCAATTGACATCCCACATAGATCTGCCTTAAAAATTTGGATGCCACGCCCAACCATACCGCCCCAGCCCCCCATTCACAACCTTTTACAAACTTCGAGCTAGAGTCACCAAATTTGGTATGAAGACTGTGATTGACATTCCATAAAGATCTACATCAAAAATTTGGATACCACGCCTACCCATACCGCTCCCCAGCCCCCGTTTCCACACCTATTTACAAACTTTTAGTCAGAGTCTCGCCACGCCCACCCATACCGCCCCCAGCCCCCCTTTCCATACCTTCTACAAACTTTGAGCTAGAGTCACCAAATTTGGAAGGAAGATAGCTGGTGGCATCCCCATCTGCATCGGAGAATCTTTAAGGCAGCGTACACCCCTGCCACATCCGTACCCCTTTGCAATCAGGTCTCTTTTTACCGGTTTTAATACTGGTAACGAGTATACTGCTGTCGGTTGCGTCCGACTGATACGTTTCCACTTGTTCATTTACAATTTTAGTTACATTTAAATTTTTCATGCGGCAAAAATTGGATAACCTCATGTTTTTGTGTCCGCTTAAGGGTTATATGTTCGGAAAAAAAATCGTCCGCACACAACCTCTTGCATCAACAAACAAAACGCACTGATGCTTAAGGACAAAAACATATTGCTATGCACAAAAGAATACACTTTCGGCGTTTGTGCGCATCGCTGCATAGCTGTATGGTAGTTGCGATGACAATATCGTTTGAAAGTGTCATAGAGCTAAAAACATAAAAGAGTTTGAATAACCATCAATGCAAAACTGAAATTTGCCTGCCTATTTTACTAGACGCTTCTCAATTTTCCTGTTCGCCTGTTCCTGCAAATGATCGACCAGCACCAAAAATGAAATTTAACTGCTTTGGCAGTCTTTTTATACCCTTAAGCTTAGTACGCAGGAACTAGAAATATTTCTTGTTGTGTCAAACTCCATATAAAAAAAACGCTAGAAATAATTTCTGGACATAATTTCTAGAGACATTTCTAATGAGTATATGCAGCAGCTAGAAATGTATACTCAAAAATTGTTGAGAGTTGCCACATCGATTGCATTGAAATGGATCGTGTGGATGGCATTGAACAGCTGAATTTCTGCTAGAAAAAATGAGCAGCACATTATTACTAGGATCAAGTGTGCCCGTATTACTCTTTTACCTTTATGTTTTGCCATTTTTTTGCGTTTTTGGGATTTTTCCGGAATTTTTAAGGGGCACACAGGGTTTTAGGATACACATTAGAAATAATGTGTAAATTTCTATCAGAAATAATTCTAGTTCCTGCGTACTAAGCTTTAAGCTATAAAATGGGTAAATAAGGGTATAATGGTTTTGTGCAAAAGTATGTAACAGGCAGAAGGAAGCATCTCCGACCCCATAAAGTATAGATATTCTTGATCAGCATCAACAGCCGAGACGATATAGCCATGTCCGTCTGTCCGTCCGTCTGTTCGTCTGTATGAACGCGTGGATCTCAGAGACTACAAGAGCTAGAGACTTCAAATTTTGGAAATAAGTTCTCTGATACCATAAGCAGAACAAATTTGCTTCAAATTATCGATAACTATTCTGGCTTCCGATATTCACATGACATCGATAACAAAAATATCGAATTTGGAAAATGTAAAAATGAGGCTTGAAGTAATGGGTAACGATAGAATTTTTCTGAAAATTTCGTCCAAATCGGTTAAGGAACACCGGAGATATCGAGATCAATCGATTGAAGCTAAGTCAGTACACCAATGTCAATTATAAATTTAATTTATTTATTGCAACTGGGTTCAGGGTATCTTTTAGTCGGGCTCTCCCGACTAGAGCCTTCTTACTTGTTATTCTTAACTTTTTGTAGGCAAATACAAATATGCACCGAAATTTAATATAAATTTGTGGAAATTCATTATAGAAGAAAAGAGTCAATGCCTATAGGACCTCGGCTACACTAAATATCACAAATCAGTACTGTTGAGCTATTGAGCTTTTTCAATAGCTATCGAATTTCCGAAATGTCACTCAACAAATTATAAATGCTGCGAGATTGCATTGATGAATATAGTACATATATTTTAATTTGCCTTCGTGGCCGAACTTAAATTACTTTACAAATTTTTAAAGTTGTGTTTTGCAACCAACGATTTGAGCTGTGCAATAATAAGCGATTTTTTCGTTGTCGCGAAACAGACAAACGACCGAAGTTGAGCTACCGACGAATTTGATAAAACTGAACGGCTGCAGAACTGCAGCAGCGGCTTGCACTCAGCTGAAGGCCAAGGGCAAACAATAGAGAATGTGATAAACTAAACATAAGAGCTTATGCAAAACAATAGTTGGACATTACGTTAAGTTGCTCTTATGCTGCGCAGAGCATGATAGGTTATAGCGATTAGAGAGAGTTATGGTTTTGTTGATGCTGGTTTTTGTTTAGTTAACTGCGTAACCAAACATTCTCCCCCCGTTGGAAGACATGGGCTTTCAACAACATCCTGTTTGGGAAGTGCACATAATTTGCGCACAGCTCTCTTGATAATCCCAGTTGATGTCTTGAGAACAGCTACTCGGGAGACGCCGTCAGCACCAGCAACAAGCTCTACCACACGAGCCAGTGGCCATTTAAGGGGTGGCAAGTTTTCGTCCTTTACCAGAACGACATCATTGATAAGAACACCAGGCTGCGATGTCCGCCATTTGGAGCGCTGCTGAAGAAGCGCTAAATATTTCTCACGCCAGCGATTCCAGAAAATTTGTTGGTAATACGCTATACGCTGCCAGCGATCTAGGCGACTAACGTTCAGCGCCGTGAAAGCAGGCTCTGGGTACAGTACGAGTGGCACACTACCAAGGAAGTGCGCAGGGGTTAGTACATCCAGATCTGCAGGGTGCTCTGAAAGTGGAAAAAGAGGTCGTGAGTTTATTATAGCGTCAATGTGGCAAACGAGTGTGCGAAGATCATCCAGGGGCAAAAGCGAGGGTCCGACCGATCGATAAAAATGATATTTTGCTGTCTTCACCGCCGCCTCCCAAAGTCCACCGAAGTGTGGCGAACGAGGTGGGATGAAATCCCATTCAATGTCATCGGAAGTACAAAACTCTCGGACAGCGTCGATGTGCTTCTCGCTGAGGAAGAGCCACTTGAGATCAGCTAGTTCATTCTTGGCCCCCACGAAATAAGTAGCATTGTCCGACCATATGCGAGTAGGTTTACATCTAGTTAGAATGAAACGCTTAAGTGCATTTAGAAAAGCTGCTGTAGACAAATCAGGAACCAGTTCAAGATGCACTGCCTTTGTCGCAAAGCAAATGAACACCGAGATGTAGCATTTTACAGGACCTTTGTTTCGAACTTCACTCTTGAAGTAAAATGGTCCACAGTAGTCCACTCCAGTGACAGCGAAAGGATGCGAACCACTCACACGATCCCGGGGAAGATCCGCCATGATTGTCTCAGCTAGGACCGGTTTAGCTCGAAAGCACATGATGCATTTGCTTGTCACGCTGGAGACAGTCTTGCGACCACCAATAGGCCAATAGTGGAGCCGAATGTGACCAAGAAGCGAATGAGGTCCAGCATGCAGCTGACGCCTGTGAAAATGCCTGATGATGGCGCGTGTGACAGGATGATGGCTTGGAAGAATTACAGGATGCTGCGCATCGAAATCCAGACTCGAGTGCTTTAGACGGCCACCAACACGAAGAAGTCCACACTCACTAAGCGAGGCAATAGAGCTGGATGATTTGATCATTCGTCTGCTTTGAAGAGCCCTATATTCATCGCTTAGGTTAGCCATCTGGATGCTGCGCAACAGTAATTGGGTGCCTTTGTGTATCCACTCTGCTGTAAGACCGGGATGCCTGATTTGATATCGAAATTTATGTATGAAACCGAACACACGCCGTAGGTGATGAAATGAGTTTACAAATTTACATTCTATGCTGACATCAGAAGCTTTAGAATCACCAATTAGTACTCTTTGCCGGAGCTCTGGAAGCGTCTAGGCCGGCAAACATGATCCAGGCCATTCGCACTCTCCCTTGGTTAAGAAATCGGGACCATGAGACCATAACGATGATTCTATAAGCTCGCTGGGAAGTGCCGTTGGTACGTAGCGCCATTCCATTCCTGTCGATAATTCTTGGATTAACGATATGCAATTAGCTGTGAACATTTGGAATCGGGAAGGCTCATCACGTGTCCAAGATAAGACAACTGCAGAATCCGACCAGCAATAATACCTACAATTGAACAAATTCATTTGAGCTACCTCTCGAATTAGCTGTGAAAGAAGTGCAGCAGCAGATAACTCCAGCTTTGGTATTGGAAGAGTCCGCAAGGGTGCCATTCGAGACTTAGAGCACAAAAGATGAGCTACGCGCCTTCCACCTGTTATAGATACGACGTAAATGCATCCACCGTAGGCTTCAATGCTAGCATCACTAAATCCATGAACTTCGATGATGCCCTTTGGAACTATAACCAGATGCGGAAGCTTTATTTTCTCCGTATGAGAAATGTCAGCACACAAACTGTTCCAGGAACAATGCAGGGAAGCAGGAAGACTTTCATCCCAATCCAAATGTTCTCTCCAAAGGTGCTGCATAAAAATCTTGGCCTTGGATATCACGGGTCCGATAAGCCCAAGCGGATCATAGAATCGAGCAATGGTAGAAAGTACAGTCCGTTGGCTAGGCTTGCCAGGCGCTTTCATTGGAGAGAAGTTAAACAGAAGGCAGTCTGAAGCTAGATCCCATGCCAATCCAAGCGTCTTAGTGATATCTGTGCCATCATCAAACTTTAGAAAGGTCTCTTTGTCTTCATCAGGCACCTTGAAATTCCCTTTCCGTAAAAGACTGACTGTTTGATGCATGACTTCAACCACTTCTTGGGCAGAGTCGCCTCCAGTGATGAGATCATCTACGTAGAAATCGCTCAAGCTCACCTTAGATCCAACAGGAAACGATCTTCTTTCATCAATGGCCAATTGCTGCATGGCCCGAACTGCCAGAAAAGAAGCTGGCTTTGTGCCATAGGTAACGGCATCGAGTTTAAAAACTTGAATTTTCTGATGAGGCGCATCACGCCAAAGGATGCATTGCAGGTACGAGTCGGATTCAGCCATCCTAACGCACCTATACATTTTGCAAATGTCACCAGTCAAGGCTACTGGAAATGTTCTAAATTGCAAAAGAGTGCTGAAAAGCTTGCGTTGAATTGTTGGGCCTGTCATGAGGATTTCATTAAGCGAATAACCAGACGAAGACACAGCTGAACCATCAAACACAACTCTAAGCTTAGTGGTTGGGCTATCCTCTTTCAGCACGCAATGATGAGGTAAATAATACTTGCAGCGACTTAGCATGTGCGACTCAACAATAGACATGTGATTAAGGTCCACATACTCTTTGATGATCGCGGAATACTGAGACTTCAACTCAGGATGACGCTCCAATTTGCGTTCCAGGTTACAAAAACGGCGATAAGCTTGCTGATAGGAATCCCCAATCAGATCCACAGGATGTTTAACTGGAAGGCGAACCGAATATTCACCTGTGCCTAAACGAGCAAAAGTTTGTTTAAAATGGGCTTCACAGTCAAGTTCCTCCTTAGTAGATTCATTTACTACACTAGAGCAGGATTCTAACTCCCAAAAACGACGTACGATTTCATCAAGCTTATGATCAGGGCTAGTAGTTGGCGTTGAAATCGAGCGAGTGGCCATCAATGAGGCAGGGCTTGTTGACGACGCACAGTGGCGCCCGTAGAACAAGTCAAAAATCAAAAATTGCATGTGCCTCTAAAAAGTATTGAATGAACCTACTTTATAGAAAATTTTCCAGCGATTTCAAATCTGCAATCCATAATGTAACCGGATTTTTTGTTTAGAAGATATAGCTTTTCAAAGTTGTCTGATTTTTTGTGTTACATAAAAATCACAATTTTAAGGTAATTTGGTCGGCTTTGAGATACAATATCTCAAAAACTAAGTTACGGATCGTCATTATTTTAAAATTGGATAACCTCATGTTTTTGTGTCCGCTTAAGGGTTATATGTTCGGAAAAAAAATCGTCCGCACACAACCTCTTGCATCAACAAACAAAAACGCACTGATGCTAAAGGACAAAAACATATTGCTATGCACAAAAGAATACACTTTCGGCGTTTGTGCGCATCGCTGCATAGCTGTATGGTAGTTGCGATGACAATATCGTTTGAAAGTGTCATAGAGCTAAAAACATAAAAGAGTTTGAATAACCATCAATGCAAAACTGAAATTTGCCTGCCTATTTTACTAGACGCTTCTCAATTTTCCTGTTCGCCTGTTCCTGCAAATGATCGACCAGCACCAAAAATGAAATTTAACTGCTTTGGCAGTCTTTTTATACCCTTAAGCTTAGTACGCAGGAACTAGAAATATTTCTTGTTGTGTCAAACTCCATATAAAAAAAACGCTAGAAATAATTTCTGGACATAATTTCTAGAGACATTTCTAATGAGTATATGCAGCAGCTAGAAATGTATACTCAAAAATTGTTGAGAGTTGCCACATCGATTGCATTGAAATGGATCGTGTGGATGGCATTGAACAGCTGAATTTCTGCTAGAAAAAATGAGCAGCACATTATTACTAGGATCAAGTGTGCCCGTACTACTCTTTTACCTTTATGTTTTGCCATTTTTTTGCGTTTTTGGGATTTTTCCGGAATTTTTAAGGGGCACACAGGGTTTTAGGATACACATTAGAAATAATGTGTAAATTTCTATCAGAAATAATTCTAGTTCCTGCGTACTAAGCTTTAAGCTATAAAATGGGTAAATAAGGGTATAATGGTTTTGTGCAAAAGTATGTAACAGGCAGAAGGAAGCATCTCCGACCCCATAAAGTATAGATATTCTTGATCAGCATCAACAGCCGAGACGATATAGCCATGTCCGTCTGTCCGTCCGTCTGTTCGTCTGTATGAACGCGTGGATCTCAGAGACTACAAGAGCTAGAGACTTCAAATTTTGGAAATAAGTTCTCTGATACCATAAGCAGAACAAGTTTGCTTCAAATTATCGATAACTATTCTGGCTTCCGATATTCACATGACATCGATAACAAAAATATCGAATTTGGAAAATGTAAAAATGAGGATTGAAGTAATGGGTAACGATAGAATTTTTCTGAAAATTTCGTCCAAATCGGTTAAGGAACACCGGAGATATCGAGATCAATCGATTGAAGCTAAGTCAGTACACCAATGTCAATTATAAATTTAATTTATTTATTGCAACTGGGTTCAGGGTATCTTTTAGTCGGGCTCTCCCGACTAGAGCCTTCTTACTTGTTATTCTTAACTTTTTGTAGGCAAATACAAATATGCACCGAAATTTAATATAAATTTGTGGAAATTCATTATAGAAGAAAAGAGTCAATGCCTATAGGACCTCGGCTACACTAAATATCACAAATCAGTACTGTTGAGCTATTGAGCTTTTTCAATAGCTATCGAATTTCCGAAAAGTCACTCAACAAATTATAAATGCTGCGAGATTGCATTGATGAATATAGTACATATATTTTAATTTGCCTTCGTGGCCGAACTTAAATTACTTTACAAATTTTTAAAGTTGTGTTTTGCAACCAACGATTTGGGCTGTGCAATAATAAGCGATTTTTTCGTTGTCGCGAAACAGACAAACGACCGAAGTTGAGCTACCGACGAATTTGATAAAACTGAACGGCTGCAGAACTGCAGCAGCGGCTTGCACTCAGCTGAAGGCCAAGGGCAAACAATAGAGAATGTGATAAACTAAACATAAGAGCTTATGCAAAACAATAGTTGGACATTACGTTAAGTTGCTCTTATGCTGCGCAGAGCATGATAGGTTATAGCGATTAGAGAGAGTTATGGTTTTGTTGATGCTGGTTTTTGTTTAGTTAACTGCGTAACCAAACATTCTCCCCCCGTTGGAAGACATGGGCTTTCAACAACATCCTGTTTGGGAAGTGCACATAATTTGCGCACAGCTCTCTTGATAATCCCAGTTGATGTCTTGAGAACAGCTACTCGGGAGACGCCGTCAGCACCAGCAACAAGCTCTACCACACGAGCCAGTGGCCATTTAAGGGGTGGCAAGTTTTCGTCCTTTACCAGAACGACATCATTGATAAGAACACCAGGCTGCGATGTCAGCCATTTGGAGCGCTGCTGAAGAAGCGCTAAATATTTCTCACGCCAGCGATTCCAGAAAATTTGTTGGTAATACGCTACACGCAGCCAGCGATCTAGGCGGCTAACGTTCAGCGCCGTGACAGCAGGCTCTGGGTACAGTACGAGTGGCACACTACCAAGGAAGTGCGCAGGGGTTAGTACATCCAGATCTGCAGGGTGCTCTGAAAGTGGAAAAAGAGGTCGTGAGTTTATTATAGCGGCAATGTGGCAAACGAGTGTGCGAAGATCATCCAGGGGCAAAAGCGAGGGTCCGACCGATCGATAAAAATGATATTTTGCTGTCTTCACCGCCGCCTCCCAAAGTCCACCGAAGTGTGGCGAACGAGGTGGGATGAAATCCCATTCAATGTCATCGGAAGTACAAAACTCTCGGACAGCGTCGATGTGCTTCTCGCTGAGGAAGAGCCACTTGAGATCAGCTAGTTCATTCTTGGCTCCCACGAAATAAGTAGCATTGTCCGACCATATGCGAGTAGGTTTACATCTAGTTAGAATGAAACGCTTAAGTGCATTTAGAAAAGCTGCTGTAGACAAATCAGGAACCAGTTCAAGATGCACTGCCTTTGTCGCAAAGCAAATGAACACCGAGATGTAGCATTTTACAGGACCTTTGTTTCGAACTTCACTCTTGAAGTAAAATGGTCCACAGTAGTCCACTCCAGTGACAGCGAAAGGATGCGAACCACTCACACGATCCCGGGGAAGATCCGCCATGATTGTCTCAGCTAGGACCGGTTTAGCTCGAAAGCACATGATGCATTTGCTTGTCACGCTCGAGACAGTCTTGCGACCACCAATAGGCCAATAGTGGAGCCGAATGTGACCAAGAAGCGAACGAGGTCCAGCATGCAGCTGACGCCTGTGAAAATGCCTGATGATGGCGCGTGTGACAGGATGATGGCTTGGAAGAATTACAGGATGCTGCGCATCGAAATCCAGACTCGAGTGCTTTAGACGGCCACCAACACGAAGAAGTCCACACTCACTAAGCGAGGCAATAGAGCTGGATGATTTGATCATTCGTCTGCTTTGAAGAGCCCTATATTCATCGCTTAGGTTAGCCATCTGGATGCTGCGCAACAGTAATTGGGTGCCTTTGTGTATCCACTCTGCTGTAAGACCGGGATGCCTGATTTGATATCGAAATTTATGTATGAAACCGAACACACGCCGTAGGTGATGAAATGAGTTTACAAATTTACATCCTATGCTGACATCAGAAGCTTTAGAAACACCAATTAGTACTCTTTGCCGGAGCTCTGGAAGCGTCTAGGCCGGCAAACATGATGCAGGCCATTCGCACTCTCCCTTGGTTAAGAAATCGGGACCATGAGACCATAACGATGATTCTATAAGCTCGCTGGGAAGTGCCGTTGGTACGTAGCGCCATTCCATTCCTGTCGATAATTCTTGGATTAACGATATGCAATTAGCTGTGAACATTTGGAATCGGGAAGGCTCATCACGTATCCAAGATAAGACAACTGCAGAATCCGACCAGCAATAATACCTACAATTGAACAAATTCATTTGAGCTACCTCTCGAATTAGCTGTGAAAGAAGTGCAGCAGCAGATAACTCCAGCTTTGGTATTGGAAGAGTCCGCAAGGGTGCCATTCGAGACTTAGAGCACAAAAGATGAGCTACGCGCCTTCCACCTGTTATAGATACGACGTAAATGCATCCACCGTAGGCTTCAATGCTAGCATCACTAAATCCATGAACTTCGATGATGCCCTTTGGAACTATAACCAGATGCGGAAGCTTTATTTTCTCCGTATGAGAAATGTCAGCACACAAACTGTTCCAGGAACAATGCAGGGAAGCAGGAAGACTTTCATCCCAATCCAAATGTTCTCTCCAAAGGTGCTGCATAAAAATCTTGGCCTTGGATATCACGGGTCCGATAAGCCCAAGCGGATCATAGAATCGAGCAATGGTAGAAAGTACAGTCCGTTGGCTAGGCTTGCCAGGCGCTTTCATTGGAGAGAAGTTAAACAGAAGGCAGTCTGAAGCTAGATCCCATGCCAATCCAAGCGTCTTAGTGATATCTGTGCCATCATCAAACTTTAGAAAGGTCTCTTTGTCTTCATCAGGCACCTTGAAATTCCCTTTACGTAAAAGACTGACTGTTTGATGCATGACTTCAACCACTTCTTGGGCAGAGTCGCCTCCAGTGATGAGATCATCTACGTAGAAATCGCTCAAGCTCACCTTAGATCCAACAGGAAACGATCTTCTTTCATCAATGGCCAATTGCTGCATGGCCCGAACTGCCAGAAAAGAAGCTGGCTTTGTGCCATAGGTAACGGCATCGAGTTTAAAAACTTGAATTTTCTGATGAGGCGCATCACGCCAAAGGATGCATTGCAGGTACGAGTCGGATTCAGCCATCCTAACGCACCTATACATTTTGCAAATGTCACCAGTCAAGGCTACTGGAAATGTTCTAAATTGCAAAAGAGTGCTGAAAAGCTTGCGTTGAATTGTTGGGCCTGTCATGAGGATTTCATTAAGCGAATAACCAGACGAAGACACAGCTGAACCATCAAACACAACTCTAAGCTTAGTGGTTGGGCTATCCTCTTTCAGCACGCAATGATGAGGTAAATAATACTTGCAGCGACTTAGCATGTGCGACTCAACAATAGACATGTGATTAAGGTCCACATACTCTTTGATGATCGCGGAATACTGAGACTTCAACTCAGGATGACGCTCCAATTTGCGTTCCAGGTTACAAAAACGGCGATAAGCTTGCTGATAGGAATCCCCAATCAGATCCACAGGATGTTTAACTGGAAGGCGAACCGAATATTCACCAGTGCCTAAACGAGCAAAAGTTTGTTTAAAATGGGCTTCACAGTCAAGTTCCTCCTTAGTAGATTCATTTACTACACTAGAGCAGGATTCTAACTCCCAAAAACGACGCACGATTTCATCAAGCTTACGATCAGGGCTAGTAGTTGGCGTTGAAATCGAGCGAGTGGCCATCAATGAGGCGTTCCTCCTGTCACTATCCAACCTAATTGAGTTTTTTGGAGAATGGGTAAGCCAGGAGCGAGTTTAATTTGGCCAACGCATAACAATTCAAAAAACAGAGCAGCTCCAATTAGAAGATCGATTTGTTGCGGCTTAAAGAATTCTGGATCAGCCAATCGAACATTTGAGGGTATATTCCAACGATCAGTGCTAACACCATAGCTCGGCTGATTTCCAGTAACAGACGGAGCTATTAAAACTGAGATGCTAGCAGCGTAGTCAGTTGTTCGCGATTTAAGACTTATATCAGCTGCATAGCCTTCTGAGTCAACACTAGACTCCCCTAGTCCTGAAATCGAAGTAGACGACCGATGCTTACGTAGCTGGAGGTAGTGAGCTAAACGGGATGTAATAATGTGCACCTGCGAACCAGAATCGAGTAGAGCACGGCAAGGAACAAGAACACCAGTGCGACTCCTAATGCCCTAATGCTGATGACAGCAGTTGCCAATAGCACAATGTCTTGACTGAAATTTTGGGCTACAAGTGTTGACGAGGATTTTGCAGCAGGCGCATGCGGAGCAGATATAATTTGAGAGCCCTCAATCTGAGTCTCAAAATGAAGAAGAGTGTGATGCTTGGCCTTACAACGATTGCAGGCGGTCGAACTGCACTCTTTCATTATATGCCCCTTGCGCAGGCAATTAATGCAAAGAGACAGCTTCTTAACCTCGCGAAGACGCAGTTGCGGAGACAGATTTCCAAAACGGGAGCAATTGTAAATCAAATGGCCTGATGATTCTCAAAACACGCATTCATTTCTGCTGGAGTTAGTAGCGACAAAGGCTTTTCTACTGGTGTTAAGGGTTTTGCTACTTTTTCCCACCTTGGAGCTAGGCGTATACGTTGCCATAGCATGTTCCACATTTTCCAACCTTTGACATCGTCTATCCAAAAAAACCATGAATTGTTCACAGGTCGGGATTGTATCCATCGGTGCTGTCTCCTCCCAACTGGTCTGAGTTGCCTTGTCCACTTTCTGTAGCAAGCTGTGCACAATAATAAAGCCTGCAATCTGCTCAACGCTGCCCATGCCTTGAAGAGCGCGGATGTTGGCGTTTACGGTATCCGAAAGGGCTCGAAGTTTAACCGCTGACGACGACTCGATGTAATCCAAACCCAAAATCTCAGTGACATGTGCCTGAAAAATAAGACGCTTGTTATTAAACCGCTTTTTTAGTAAATCTAACGCAATTGAATAGTTAGCACTGCTGATTTCCAACGATGAAACACACTCCAGGGCTGGTCCTTTCAGGCACGATCGCAAATGCTGAAACTTCTCTATATCTGATAATCCTGAGTCGCTGTCAATGATTGACGAGAACATTGAAATGAAATCTGCATACTTTGTGTAGCCTCCGCTGAACTCTGGAAGCTTAAGCACAGGCAATCGAATCCGGCTCTGAGACAATGTGTGATTGTCAGCAGATGCTTCATGCCTCATGGTCGAACACAAAGGCGATGATAACTTTCGCTTATTAAGTT
The DNA here is from genome assembly GCA_030179655.1 of Scaptomyza flava. Classification (NCBI taxonomy): domain Eukaryota; kingdom Metazoa; phylum Arthropoda; class Insecta; order Diptera; family Drosophilidae; genus Scaptomyza; species Scaptomyza flava. Next base: position 61,763,115 of record JARNME010000404.1, read on the forward strand.
CGCGGCGCAATCTAGTCTCAACGAGTATTGATAATTCATCAAAAGATTCACGTAATTCACTCCCGATTTCATTATAATCCAGCTCCTCCAATGCGTAATGCATACTGTTGAATTGCTGCTGCGCGCTTTCAAGACCCTTAAGCCGGATCGCCAATTCCTCTTCGCTGAGATGCCCAATATGCTCCGGAGCAATAGCTTTGGCTATCCGCTTCACTTGCTCGTTAATAGCCTTGGCCTTAGCTTTATAAAACGGAGCACCAAGTGACGGAACTGCAGGATTATTAATCACCTCAACAGTATTCGGCATGTTGAATATGTTTTTGATTTTATATGTACACTCACGCGAAATAAAGTTATAGAGCCACTGAATGTCGGACAATTGCAAGCTATTGTTTAAAGCACAGAGTATGTCAATCACAATTCAATTTATTGCCTCGAAAAACACTTTCATATATTACAGTTTTGTATGAACTGAACTCTTGCGATTTACTTATTTTTGCAAGTGCAGCTGGTAACAACGTAACGATTTAATTGCACCAATATACCAAGGTCAAAAAAGGGCAAACACCTTGAGCACAAGCAAATGCAAAGCGAATCGGGAGCAGCAATAGCAATGCAGAAACGATTGCTGCAGCGGTAAAATGTTTAAAGAGACAAGAGAAGATAATGCGCGGGCTTCAATGCAGGTCAAACACCTTAATGCAAAAGTTAACGCAAAAACGAAGCGACAACAGCGAAAACGATAAAAAAAAAGCGCGGGCGCGCTTTACTAACTCTATAAGTTAAATAACTTTTAATTATTTAAACAAATGCAGAGTAATCACGTCGGGGTCACCAAATGTTGAGCTATTGAGCTTTTTCAATAGCTATCGAATTTCCGAAAAGTCACTCAACAAATTATAAATGCTGCGAGATTGCATTGATGAATATAGTACATATATTTTAATTTGCCTTCGTGGCCGAACTTAAATTACTTTACAAATTTTTAAAGTTGTGTTTTGCAACTAACCCCGATTTGGGCTGTGCAATAATAAGCGATTTTTTCGTTTGTCGCGAAACAGACAAACGACCGAAGTTGAGCTACCGACGAATTTGATAAAACTGAACGACTGTAGAACTGCAGCAGCGGCTTGCACTCGGCTGAAGGCCAAGGGCAAACAATAGAGAATGTGATAAACTAAATATAAGAGCTTATGCAAAACAATAGTTGGACATTACGTTAAGTTGCTCTTATGCTGCGCAGAGCATGATAGGTTATAGCGATTAGAGAGAGTTATGGTTCTGTTGATGCTGGTTTTTGTTTAGTTAACTGCGTAACCAAACAAGTACAAAGCCCTGGTCCACCAAAACTGCAACCATATACAGACATGCTCAAAAGTACTTGAGCAACATATTTATACCCTTCACACATGTGAAACAGGATATATTGAGTTTGTCATGAATCTGTAACGCCTTAAAGGAATGAAGGGAGACCCCATAAACTATATATCAAAATGATCAGGACGAGCTCAGGAATTGATTTCCGTCTGTCCGTCCGTCTGTATGTTTCAACACGATTTCCGGCCAAACTACTGAAACGATCTTGATGAAACTCTCACAGATTGCTTAGATCATGTCGGGTTTGTTCACTATGAAATTTCATCCCGATCGGAGCATAATACGACATAGCCACGATACAAATTGACCATATCAACACAATTTCCGGCCGAACTGCTGAAACGATCTTGATGAAACTTTTACAGATTGCTTAGATCATGTCGGGTTTTTTCACTATGAAATTTCATCCCGCTCGCATTCTACGACATAGCTACCATACAAATTGACCATATTGTACTATCAATTTTCATAAATAAATTAAATTTATAATTGACTTAGGTATACTGACTTACCTTCAATCGATAAAGTTCGAAATTTTCAGTGTTTCTTAACCGATTTGGACGAAACTCTCAGAAAAGTTCTATCGTTACCCATTATTTCAACCCTCATTTTTACATTTTCCAAATCCGATATTTTTCGTAATCGATTCCATGTGTTTATCGGAAATCAGAATAGTTATCGATAATTTGAAGCAAACTTGTTCTGCTCATGGTATAGGAGAACTTATTTCCAAAATCTGAAGTCTCTAGCTCTTGTAGTCTCTGAGATCCACGCGTTCATACAGACGGACAGACGGACATGGCTATATCGTCTCGGCTGTTGATGCTGATCAAGAATATATATACTTTATGGGGTCGGAGATGCTTCCTTCTGCCTGTTACATACTTTTGCACAAAACCATTATACCCTGTTTTACCCATTTTATGGGTTGAGGGTATAAAAAGAAAGCACAGGGAAATTTTGAGAATGCAATGCATACGAATATTGGGAGAGATGGCAGAGAATCCATCAATAAGTCCTGTAAAAGACGCAGCGGCATTACACAAAATTAATTGGCAAGAAAGTCAGAAGTTGCACTATCTATCGCAGGATAAAAGAAATTACAAAAGCACGACAAACAAAGCAAAACGAGTGAAGTTTGCTTTGACAAAAAAGCCTGTAGAAATTTGGCTCAACGTACTGTGGACGGATGAGGCGGCTGTTAAATATCAAGACTCATTGGGGAAGCGATTTATACACCCTCGAAAGAGTCAAAAGCACAAGGCTGTGTAGCCCTTCAACAAAATTGGAGTAGGAACAGTAATGTTTTGGGGATGTGTCTGCTACTACGGGTCCGGAGACCTTACAACAATCGAAGGGACTTTAAAACAAACGGGTATGTGTACCCACATTTTAAATGACCATGATTTTCTTTCTAGCCACCGACTGTTATCAACAACCGACTGGATACTACAACAAGACAATGCGCCATGTCACAAAGGATGGATACCAACCGAATTCTTAAGAGGCACGGGTCAGGCTGTGCTGCTATGAAGAAACATTAGGGCAGGTTTCGGACGATCAAGTTAACGGCGGAGCTAGTGCTTATGTCGAAGCATACGCTAGTGGCTACGCTGACGCCTATGCACGTAACGCAGACGTACAAAATTAATGTGCTTACATGGAAGAAAATTCGCGAGCTCCCATACGAATTTGAAACCTTAGCAAGCAGTGACACTCAAGTCGAGACAACCGACATCTCCGAACTAAATTTTTATACTCGTTACCGAAAATAAATGTCCGTCATGGTGTCCGTCCGTCTGTCCGTCTATTGCCGGTCCCGTATGTACGCAACTTTTTCCTTACCCTTCAAGCTAGAGTCTTGAAACTTTCCAATTCGTTTTACCTATGGGATAGTAAATTCAAAAGTCAAGATGGGGGTTCTACGATAACTGGGTGGCTGGCAAATCGATAAGTTTGATAACTCAAAACCGATAAAACCACATATTTCGCACATCCTTACAGTTAGAACTAACAAATTTGGTAAGCAGACAGCTGCTAGCAACCCCAAAAAAACAGCATCAACAATTTTGGAGCTACGCCCACCCATTCCACCCCCAGCCCCTCGCATTTTAAATTAAAAAAAGCCTATATCTCCCACAGTTTTTTTTTAAGCTATAGCCAACAAATTTGACGCCAAGATTGGTGGCGATGATCCCCAAAAACTGCATCATTGCATTTTGGAGCCACGCCCACCTATTCCACCCCCCCTTCCCCACTATTTACAAACTTTGAGCAAAAGTCACCAAATTTGGTTTGAGGATAGCAATTGACATTCCCTATAGATCACAAACCGGGGACAGCAAAATACTAAATTTTCTCATTGACACTGGATCCAATCAAAATTATATACACACTTCACTTGTAGCAAACCCCAAAGTAAACCAAGAAGCCTTCTACGCTAATTCGATCGGCGGAAATTAGCATTACCCATCACGTTCTACTAACTTATCAGTCTCTACGACACTCCAATTCGATTTTCTTATCACCCACTCTCAAACGTTCCATGGTATCCTGGGTTATGATACGATGAAACAACTCAATGTAATAATCGATGTTAGAAACGACATCATCGCTGCCTGCACAGGCAATAAACAATATCAAAGTACGAACCGATCACATGTCCGATAGTCAGAAAAAAAACAATAGACATCCAAACGCATGCATTTAAAAACTTACACTACGAATGAAGTAGGTGAGATTCGAACCTCTTCAGATACCCCAGTCTATAGCAAATATTATCCAATCCCTACCGCACTCAAATCGCATTAATCAAACTACGGCCAGCCCATTAATGTTATTTAATTCGCCGGCAAGAACCATTACTAATAACCTTTCTTCTGATCCTGTGCATGAAATCGGCTCAACTGCCTGTGCGCCTATTGATCCCAATGCAGGTACAACTTAGCCTCTTGTTGTTGTGCCATTTAATAAATTTATATTTGTGTCCAGGCTGGCATCCGACGCTTCGTCGGATGATGTTTCAGCTTACTTTAATAGTAAAATTGATTCTCCCCTTATTATTGTTGAGAAGTTTAAATTTAAACACGCCCGAAGTATATCTTCTTTCAAGTTGAGCGTGCCGCCTGAACTCTTTTCGACAATTTGTTCAGAAAAATTCTGGCCGCAGCAGCTTGTTGTAAACCTACTCGGGTATCCTGGTCCCCCCGACTGACTGTACCCCGTCTCCCCGTTGTACGGGCCTGTTATATTTTCGTACTCTGCGGCTGCTTGAGTCAGTTCTGCTAGCGTCGAAACGTCCTTTCTACGGATATACAATCGGTATATAACGTGCATGGCGCATGAGTCTCTTCAAGTCGACCAGGTACTCTTTGTAACCCTCCTGAACACAAGCGGGTCGGTATACCCATCGAACCTGATTCCCCACTTCCTAATTTGTTCCGGGACGACCACGAAATGCTTATAGTTTTCGGATCCCCGGTAACCGACGCCCACATCTGGTTTGTAGTGCACCTGCCCCACCTGGGTACTATTCACAGGCGAGGTCGTGAGTGGCACTACGTGTACCCCAGGGGAGATTGCTATTTTAGCATCCTGCTCTTTTGACGGCAACTGTTGCGCCTGACCAAACGGTGGAAATAGTCCCCCCAGTGACCCCGATATCGTCAGCAGGTCGGATTCCGATTTCTGCCGCAAACGGGTCCGAGTCTCCGTTTCCGAAGTTCTTCTACCTTTCCAATTTTTTCTAGGCCAAGTTCCTTAGCGATCTTCTCAAGTTCCTCCTTGCAGCAGTGGTACACCCATCTCGCTCATTGTGTGGTTAAAATCTTCCTAGTCGTTTTGGACAACTAGTATTCTAGCGTCGAGTTTTAATTTTATTATTATTTATTTTTTTAATTTTTGTGAGTCAAATTCTTAGTTAAATTTTGTTGAATTATAATAATTTATTATATTTTTCCCAAAATAGTTATTCCAAGAATTAATTATATTATGTTTTATCATTTATTTATTTTTTTTTTTAATTATTTATTATTTTCTTTCCAACAAAAAATATTTATTATTTTTTTTCCCAAAAATTATTTATTATTCCATAAAAATTGTTTTTTATTATTTCACAAAATCGTTTACTTTGTTTATTTTTGTATTATTATTTTTTTATAACATTTGCATTTGACTTTCACTTAGTAAAACTAGCTATACATCACTCGATCGATTTTCAATTTTATTGTCCCACTGTTCGATTTTCATTTTTCAACTTTACTCGTCCTACTGTTCACGCTTTGACACCAAGCCACCACCAATTTCGTTTTTTGGTTAAGCGGCGTGTGCTGTACTTTTTATTGCTTAGCGGCTGCGTCGACGGCCACCTTGCACGTGAGCGATTCCCGTTCTTTCGATCGGTGTGTCCGTTTCCACCGTCAGTTTCGTCGCGCCATAAATGATTCCATCGCACGTTTGCTTTTCGCGATCCCGTTTGCTTAATCGGTGCACCCGCTTTAACCGTCACTTTCGCTACCGACTCGACTTGCAGGTGTTCAATTCCCGTTCTTACAATTGGTGAGTACGCTTCCACCGTCACTTTCGCTGTGCCGCGACAATTGCACAACAAAAAAAAAACACGCGCGATAAAACAGGGTATGACCGGGTATACTCGTTCCACGAACACTTGATAGTAATACTCTTTTTTATTGGGGATTTTTAACTCCAAACTGCAGTACTCCTCTTAAGCGTTTACGTCCCTGCTCTGGCGCCACTTGTAAAGTAGTGATATTAGCCGGGGTATGAAACTCAGTCCGGCCAAGGTTCTACGTTACAAGGAATATTTAAATTTGCTGAAACGTATTCGCGAGTTAAAGGCAAACTAGTCCGCCGCTATACCGGGGTCAAGATTCCGCGACGGCTGGCGATCAGGGAGGTGTACGGGACAAACCGCAGTACAAGTACCACCGATAGTCGAGGTCGCGCGGATGCCAAAGCTTCGTTACCGAACCGACTGAGTGGTTTGGGAAGTGTACGGGACGAGCCACAGTACGCGTGCCGCTGATCACTCAGATTCTAACCAGACAATTCGGGACGCACCTAGCAACGTACCGACCGCGTGCGCACATGCATACATTCATATATAACTATACTATTAAGTGCCTCTCGGGGCGAAATGAAGACATAAGGATTTGGAATAATTCTAACTTTTATTTGGTAACTTACGTTGCTTAGTTCCGCTTAGAGCTCTAATTAACTTCCAGGAGGGAATCTAGTCCACGCCAATCTCAAACTCTATTCTATGAAAGTATCTAACACTGTACTTGTCTTTGCTTATCATACTCTTCTCTTGGGCCACCCGCGGTCACGTCCGTTCACATTCACTTGTGCTTCTCGACTCCCTCGTCGCCTAGCGCTCGGCCTGAGCGTGCCCATTTTCGCCTTTGTGGGTCGCGACATCTAGATCGTGGGTCGCGACATTTGGATCGTGTGAGTGCGCACACGACCTCCGCTCTTCTTGCGCTGCTCTCTTAAGTTACCTTGTGCTATGCTTATTCTGTGCTCTTCGCCGTACCATACTTATGTGAAACTTAAGGTCTGTTAACGTTGACATTACATTTATTCCACTAATATTTACTTCATAGTATTCAGCATTTGTCTTAATATCTTAATGATTGAAATAATAATATTAATAAGGTGTAATGATACAAAATAATAATACTGCTGTTTCCATAAGTGTATTGTGGGGAGGCCGGCATTTGAACTACCTCACAACTTGGTATTTGTTTTAGACTCAGATTGCAGTAATGCTAGTAGAATACCCCCTTTACTACTTTCGGAAGATACCTACCATCCAACCATAGAACTATGCATCGAAATTCTTAACCCTAGTACAGTATCTTATAATCCTTTAGGAACCCGTTGCTTTCGTAAAACTAACTTTACTAAATTAAATTATCTTCAACAACATACTAATTGGTCTCGCCTGTATTCCTATAGTGATATAGAAACTGCCATTGCCATATTTTATGGGACTTTGAATTCGCTTTTGGATATTTGTGTTCCCCTCACTTATTCTTCAAGTGAAAGTTACGAGGGAACTTTCGAAACTGAAAAACGCGAAGACAAAATCTTATAAAAAATTTAAAAAAAATCGGGACCACTTTAGATTTATTTTTTTATTTAATAGCAAAATCTAGCGTTCTTTCTGTTAACACATCTTGTTACAATAAATTTGTTACTAAATTTTTCACGTGATCCTAAACAGTTTTACAAATTTGTTAACTCTAAACGTAAGTCCTCTTGCTTGCCGTCCTCAGTATACCTTGGTAATTCAAAAGCAAGTTCTGATCAGGCAGTAGCCGATCTATTTGCTGAGTATTTTCAATCACTATATTCAACGAATTTACATAGTTGCAATAACTCCTTTTCTTTTCAAATTCAGTCGACAAATTGCATGTATATCCCAGTTATAACTGAGTGTACGCTTCTAAGTGACCTTAACTCTATCAAACCAGGCTATCTGCCTGGTCCGGATGGAGTGCCAGGTTGTATTCTTAAGTACTGTGCGGAGTCACTTTGCAAACCCTTTCATAAATTATTTAATTATTGACTCAACGGTGTTTTCTGCTATATGGAAGGAATCTTTTGTTACTCCACTCCATGAAAATTCTACGTAGTCCAACGTTAACAAGTGGAAACGTTGCAGTCGGACGCAACCGACTGCGGTATACTCGATACCAGTATTAAAAATTTTGATGCCCATCCATGTGGGATGTTAATTACTTTCTTCATACCAAATTTGGTGACTCTAGCTCGAAGTTTGTATAAAGTGGGGAAAGGGGGGCTGGGGGCGGTATGGGTGGAATTGCATCCAAATTTTTGATGCAGATCTTTGTGGAATGTCAATTGCTATCTTCATAACAAATTTGGTGACTCTAGCTCAAAGTTTGTAAAAGTGGGGAAAGAGGGGCTGGGGGCGGTATGGTTGGGCGTGGCATTCTAATTTTTGCTGCAGATCCTTGTGGAATGTCAAATGGTACCTTCATACCAAATTTGGTGACTCTAGCTCAAAGTTTGTATAAAGTGGGGAAAGGGGGGCTGGGGGCGGTATGGGTGGAATTGCATCCAAATTTTTGATGCAGATCCTTGTGGAATGTCAATTGCTATCTTCATACCAAATTTGGTGACTCTAGCTCAAAGTTTGTAAAAGTGGGGAAAGGGGGGCTGGGGGCGGTATGGTTGGGCGTGGCATTCAAATTTTTGCTGCAGATCCTTGTGGAATGTCAAATGCTACCTTCATACCAAATTTGGTGACTCTAGCTCAAAGTTTGTATTAGGTGGGGAGAGGGGGGCTATGGGGCTGGGGGCGGTATGGTTGGGCGTGGCATCCAAATTTTTGCTGCAGATCCTTGTGGAATGTCAAATGCTACCTTCATACCAAATTTGGTGACTCTAGCTCGAAGCATGTAAAAGGTGGTGTATAGGGGGCTATGGGGCTTGGGGCGGTATGGGTGGGCGTGGTATTCAAATTTTTGCTGCCGATCCATGTGGGATGTCAATTGCTATCTTCATACCAAATTTGGTGACTCTAGCTCGAAGTTTGTATAAAGTGGGGAAAGGGGGGCTGGGGGCGGTATGGGTGGGCGTGGCATCCAAATTTTTGATGCAGATCTATGTGGAATGTCAATTGCTATCTTCATACAAAATTTGGTGACTCTAGCTCAAAGTTTGTAAAAGGTGGGGAAAGGGGGGTGGAAGGGGTGCGCGTGGCTCCAAAACTTTGATGCAGTTTTTCGGGGGTCGTTGCAAGCTATCTTCCTGCCAAATTTGGTGGCTCTAGCTTCACAACTCTGGAAGATACACGCATTCCCGTTTTTGACGAAGCGTTGGGGTGGATGGGGGCGGCTAGGGTGGTATTGGTGGGCGTGGCATCCAATCTTTTGATGCAGTTTTTGGGGGGTCATCATCACCTATCTTGGCACCAAATTTGGTGGCTCTAGCTCAAAAACTGTGGGAGATATAGCCATTTCTGATTTCAAAATGCGGGGGGGCTGGGGGCGGAATGGGTGGGCGTGGCTCCAAAATTTTGATGCAGTTTTTTGGGGGTCGTTACCAGCTAGCTTTCTACCAAATTTGGAGGCTCTAGCTCCACAACTCTGATAGATACACGCATTCCCGTTTTTGACGAAGCGTTGGGATGGATGGGGGCGGCTAGAGCAGTATCGGTGGGCGTGGCATCCAAACTTTTGATGCAGTTTTTTGGGGGTATCTAGTAGCTATCTGCCCACCAAATTTGGTAGTTCTAGCTGTAAGGATGTGCGAAATATGAGGATTTATCGGTTTTGAGTTATCGAATTTATCGATTTGCCAGCCCCCCAGTTATCGTAGAACCCCCATCTTGACACTTTAATTTACTATCCCATAGATAAAGAGAATTGGAAAGTTTCAAGTCTCTAGCTTGAAGGGTGTGGAAAAAAGTTGCGAACATACAGACGGACAGACGGACAGACGGACGGACACCATGACGGACATTGCACAAACCCAATATACTCTTTACCTTCGGTATCGAGTATAAAAATTATAGGGGTATATCCAAGTTGTCCGCCATTCCTAAAGTCTTTGAAAAAATTATTTGTTCTCAACTGCAACACACATGTAGTTCAATTATATCGCCTTATCAACATGGTTTTGTTAGGCGTAGATCTACTACCACTAACCTTCTTGAATTCACTTCGCTTGTTATCAAAGGGTTTCAGGAAAAAATGCAAACTGACGTTGTTTACACCGATTTTAGTAAGGTATTTGACACTGTTAGTCATTCTCTGTTGCTTCATTAATTAAATATTTTTGGATTTTCATCAAAACTTTTATTGTGGCTTTCGGTGTACTTGTGTGGTTGAACACAAAAAGTAGTTTTTAAATCGTCTGTATCTAAACCTATTTTTGTTACCTCTGGTGTACCCCAGGGTAGTCACCTTGGACCTTTGCTATTTAATTTTATTACTAACGATTTTCCAGCAGTTATTACTAACTCTTTTGTATACATGTTTGCAGATGATGTGAAGCTATGTTTCACCTATAATGATGCTCCCCTAATTAATTTACTACAGTCGGATTTGGGTGCATTGTCAGCCTGGTGTCGTTTTAACTTACTCAATCTAAATTGTTCTAAATGTAAAGTCATGTCTTTTTGTAGAAGTACCCTTCATACTGCTCACTTCTTGCTTGATGCGTCACCACTTGACCACGTGTTTGAAATTAAAGATTAAGGCATTATTCTTGATCCTTAATTAAAGTTTGACGCTCATATTTCGTATATGGTCAACAATGCCATTAATGTCCTTGGCTTCATTAAGTGGTGGTCGAAAGAGTTTATTAATCCCTACACCACTAAAACCCTTTATACATTCCTAGTTCGTCCCATCCTGGAGTATGGATCTTGTGTGTGGTCCCCACAATGCTCGATTCACCAGGATAGAATTGAATCTGTGCAGAAGAAATTTCTTTTTTTGCCCTTAGAAGTTTTAACTGGGTTCCTGGAGTTGACTTATCCCCGTATACAAGTAGACTCCTTTTAATAAATCTTCCCTCCCTGTTAAACCGTAGAACTATTCATGGATTATTATTTATTACTAACCTACTTAATGATGAAATCGACTCATCAGTTCTTTTGAGTCGAATTAAGCTAAAAATCTCAATTAGATCTTCACGTAACTTTTTACCCCTTAGCCTTGATCGTTGCTTCAGCAACTATTTAATTCATGATCCATTTCGTGTTATATGTTCTGACTATAACAAACTTTATTCTCTTGTCTCCTTGGAGGCCTCAACTCCAGTTCTAAAAAGATCGATCCTTTTTGCTTTATCTAATCGTAACAACTAATTCCTAATCTAACGCTGGTCTGATTGGGTTTTTCTGGGTTTTCCCCAATCCACGCAACAAATGTTGGACCACTAATTATACTCGATACCGAAGGTAAAGAGTATATTGGTTTTGTGCAATGTCCGTCATGGTGTCTGTCCGTCTGTCCGTCCGTCCGTCTGTCCGTCTGTCCGTCCGTATGTGTGCAAGTTTTTTCCACACCCTTCAAGCTAGGGACTTGAAACTTTCCAATTCTCTTTTTCTATGGGAAAGTAAATTAAAGTGTCAAGATTGGGGTTCTACGATTACTGGGGGGCTGGCAAATCGATAAATTCGATAACTCAAAAACGATAAATCCGCATATTTCACACACCCTTACAGCTAGAACTACCAAATTTGGTAAGAAGATAGCTAATAGCAACCCCCAAAAAACTGCATCAAAAATTTTGGAGCCACGCCCCCCCATTCCACCCCCAGACCCCCCGCATTTTAAAGTCAAAAAAGCCTATATCTCCCACAGTTTTTGAGCTAGAGCCACCAAATTTGGTGCCAATTTAGCTGATGATAACCCCCCAAAAACTGCATCAAAAGTTCGGATGCCACGCCCACCAATAACGCCCTAGCCACCCCCATCTGCCCCAACGCTTCGTCAGAAACGGGAATGCGTGTATATTCCAGAGTAGTGGAGCTAGAGCCACCAAATTTGGTAGAAAGATAGCTGGCAACGACCCCCAACAATCTGCATCAAAGTTTTGGAGCCTAGCCCATCCATTCCGCCCCCCTTTCCCCACCTTATACAAACTTTGAGCTAGAGTCACCAAATTTGGTATGAAGGTAGCATTAGACATTCCACAAGGACCTGCAGCAAAAATTTGGATGCCACGCCCAACCATACCGCCCCCAGCCCCCCTTTCCCCACTTTATACAAACTTCGAGCTAGAGTCACCAAATTTGGTATGAAGAGAGCAATTGACATCCCACATGGATCGGCAGCAAAAATTTGAAAGCCACACCCACCCATACCGCCCCAAGCCCCATAGCCCCCCTTTCACCACCTTTTACATGCTTCGAGCTAGAGTCACCAAATTTGGTATGAAGGTAGCATTTGGCATTCCACAAGGATCTGCAGCAAAAATTTGGATGCCACGCCCAACCATACCGCCCGCAGCCCCCCTCTCCCCACTTTTACAAACTTCGAGCTAGAGTCACCAAATTTGGTATGAAGGTAGCATTTGACATTCCACAAGGATCTGCAGCAAAAATTTGGATGCCACGCCCAACCATACCGCCCGCAGCCCCCCTTTCCCCACTTTATACAAACTTCGAGCTAGAGTCACCAAATTTGGTATGAAGGTAGCATTTGACATTCCACAAGGGTCTGCAGCAAAAATTTGGATGCCACGCCCAACCATACCGCCCGCAGCTCCCCTGTCCCCACTTTATACAAACTTCGAGCTAGAGTCACCAAATTTGGTATGAAGGTAGCATTTGACATTCCACAAGGATCTGCAGCAAAAATTTGGATGCCACGCCCAACCATACCGCCCCCAGTCCCCCTTTCCCCACTTTATACAAACTTCGAGCTAGAGTCACCAAATTTGGTATGAAGAAAGCAATTAACATCCCACATGGATGGGCATCAAAATTTTTAATACTGGTATCGAGTATACCGCAGTCGGTTGCGTCCGACTGCAACGTTTCCACTTGTTTTATTGTTGAATTTCCCAGAGCTTTAACGTTAACTTTATACATTTTTAACTTAAATTTACTTTCAGATTTTTATATTATTTTATTTTAATTTATTTTAATTTCAATTTTTAATTTTATATAAATTTAAATTAATTTGGATTTTATGTCAGCTGATCTTAGTTGACAATAAACAAATAAACAAAAAAAAATACAGATTTTAGAAATGTTAGATGTTGGAATAATTCGACTGTCTAGATCGTTATACAATGTACCAGTATGGGTAGTACCAAAAAAAGGATGCCTCAGGGAAAAAGAAATACAGACGAGTAATCGATTACAGAAAGCTTAATTTAGTAACGATATCCGATCGCTACCCTATGCCCGTAATAGGAGACATCATAGCCCAGTTAGGGGACAGTAAATTTTTCACGGTCCTCGACCTAAAAAGTGGTTTTCATGAAATCCCTCTAAAAGAAACAGACATAGAAAAGACAGCATTTACAGTCAATGTTGGGAAACACGAGTTCACTAGACTACCATTCGGTCTCAAGAATTCTCCCTCAATCTTCCAAAGAGCCCTAGATGATATCTTAAGGGATTATGTTGGAAAAATATGCTATGACTACATCGATGACATTATCGTCTTTAGCAAAGCTGAAAACGAACATGCTCATCAATTGAAACAAGTCTTCACGACTTTACACAACGCAAATATGAAAGTCCAAATGGATAAGTGCGAATTTTTCAAAAGGGAAGTCAATTTTCTAGGCTTCACTGTTTCAAATCATGGTGTAAAAACCAATCCACCGGAAGTCCAAGCAATTTCAAAGTTTCCCATCCCCAAAACACTCAAAGAGCTAAGATCATTTTCAGGTCTCTCAGTCTACTACCGTAGAAACCGAAACTAGCAAAACCACTCACTATTTTACTAAGAGGCGAAGGCGGCCGAATTTCATGCAAAGCATCAGACGAATTCCCAGTATAGAAGCAATAAAAACTTTTAACAAAATTGACGTTATTCTGAAGTACCCGAATTTCAATAAAGAATTTCACTTTACAACCGACGCACAGTGGGGTGAGAAACCCCAAAAGTGACGATTAATTCAACCGTCAAATATTGGATCATGTTATAATTTTGTATTATGTATTTGATCAATAAAAGTACAATTCATTAACTTTTGAGTATTCCGTAGAGTATTTTTTATTTTTATACTCGATACCGAAGGTAAAGAGTATATTGAGTTTGTGCAATGTCCGTCATGGTGTCTGTGCGTCTGTATGAACGAAACTTTTTTGCACACCCTTCCAGATATATACTTGAAACTTTGCAATTCTCTTTATCTATAGGATAGTAAATTAAAGTGTCAAAATTGGGGTTCTACGATAACTGGGGGGGCTGGCAAATCGACAAATTCGAGTACTCAAAATCGATAAGTCCACATATTTCGCACATCCTTACAGCTAGAACTATCAAATTTGGTAAGAAGATAGCTACTGTAAACCCTCAAAAAACTGCATCAAGAATTTTGGAGCCACGCCCACCCATTCCGCCCCCAGCCCCACCGCATTTTAAATCAAATAACCTATATCTCCCTCAGTTTTTGAGTATAGCCACCAAATTTGATGCCAAGTTAGGTGATGATGACCCCCCAAAAACTGCATCAAAAGTTTGGATGCCACGCCTACGGCACCAAATTTGGTATGAAGATAGCAATTCACATGCCACACAGATCTGCATCAAAACTTTGGATGCCACAACCACCCATACCGCCCCAGCACCCGTTTCCCCACTTTTTACAAAATTCGAGTTAGAGTCACCAAATTTGGTATGAAGATAGCAATTGACATTTCACAAAGATCTGCACAAACTTCGAGCTAGAGTCACCAAATTTGGAAGTAAGATAGTTGGTGGCATCCCCATCTGCATCGGAGAATATTTAAGGCAGCGTAAACCACGGCCCCATCCGTTGCAATCAGGCCTCTTTTGAAGCGGTTTTAATACTGGTATCGAGTATGCCGCAGTCGGTTGCGTCCGACTGCAACGTTTCCACTTGTTTAAATTATTTTATTTAAGTCAATTTTCCTAATATTCGGTTTTTTTTTTACAACAAAAATAGCAATCTCATATATTTTAACGCTGAAATTTTTCCCTTATCTATTATATGCCCATGGAGACTATATTCATGAAGATTAATAAGAATCGGTTTACTATATAATATATCTACCATAGAAACAGCACGATAAAAATGCATGAAAATCTTTTTTTTCTTTGGAATAAAAATCGGGTCAAATATAATTAAAAATTGATTAATACTAACAGATTACAAAAAAAAAAATTTAAAATGATATACGTATATATACATAAATCAGACTCGATATCATTTTCGCTTTCTTCACTTTCATTTATTTCGCTTTCGTCTATTTCAGAAGCTTTTAAAAGGGTCAAACTTCATTTGGATATGTGTGAATTTTTTTTTTCGTTAACTTCCGTTTGCAAGATATTATTGGATCTGAGCTTATTAAAACATATTCAAAATATCTTGGTTGCTCTTTATTCTATCCATTTTTCTAGAATAACACTCTCTCTTTACTTTTTGAAATCCTTGTTCCGAGCCTCTTGAGCTTCTTCTGAGAGTTGGCCAATTGGTAACAAAGCGTAAGAAATAATTTCAGTACCGTGAATTAATAATTTGTGTATCGTTAGTGGCATACAATACCACGGATACAACTTTACAAAGTATCTAGCAGTTTCATGAGCGTACTCTTGGAATGATTTTATGTTAACCTCATGGCCTGATGCAGCGACAACCATGACGGTATGGAACCTTTTTATAAGCTGAAGATCGACCCCAGTAATTTTCGCTGAAACTTCTGCATTTTAAGAAAATTGTCGCGCGGTGTTGCCATCACTGGAGCTCCCAAAACCGGGCTTTGGAACATCTATAATTAGCCCTGTCTCAGATCTAAATAATTTTTAATATTTGTTTTGGTTTGCTGAACAATATTTTTATCTTCTTCAGATCTTGCTTGCCATTTTTTTATTGGCAACTTATATGCAAGATGCAAGAGGCACTCGATAAATCTAATCCAGGCATACAAGACTGAAATATCATACTGCAGGTTCTCAGTAACAATTTTGTTTTTATCATCCGATCAATATCGTTGAAATCTTTGCTCGTGCAACCACACAAATAACATTTCTGGGTCGAAGTGGTTTGCGTTAAAGCATTGCAAGTCTTTCCATCTATCATTGAAAGAATCCATTCATGTTTGACCTCTAGGTGCTTATCTCCGAAAAATACCTTTGACATTGTTAGGTGTTCGATCTCACCCATTACTCTATCTTTTTCTTGTTGTGAAACAACTGTCGTTTCTTCGATAAAGGCAATTTTGAATGGTCGGCAAAACCTTGTAAACGATGGTATTGTTTTTTGCCAAAGTACCTTGCCCTTGTACACAAGTCTTAGAGGTACAATTGATTTTATTAAAACTGAGGAATCGCTTCATTCAGGACCATAAAAGGCTTGCTTGTAAAAGCTATGAGCCGAACTTTCATCGAACCCCCATTTTGAAATGAGTGTAAGATTCTCATTATTGTATTCTGTGTTATTAATAACACAATCCTGAAGTAAAATCAAACGTTGAGCTGTGAGATGAAGAAGAGCCTGAAGCTTTATTTTAGCTTCAGATTCACTTACGGTGATGTTTGACTTATGTGGGTAACCATCATGCTTTGCTTTTTGAACTATTGTGTATGATGGAAATTTTTCTGGTGCTGAGTTTCGAATAATGTTATATTGATGCCTGGACAACTTTGGAATGAAATAATTCATTTCGCGCTCGAATTCCGCTACATCATCATCTGATGGCTTAACAATATTCCTCACGTATTCAAATAAGAAAGATAACTTGTCCGTATAATTTGTTTGGCCGCTGGCTTTCATTATATCGTAGAGTTGAAGGCGAGTAAATTCGATTGAATTTGCATGTTCTTAAATGTTGAAACATATTATAGTATATAAAAATATTATTATATATTTATTATATACCGGTTACAAACAAACACCCTAGCTAAAGACGAGAAACACAATTAAAAGCGTACTGTTTATTACACATTGAAGAGACACATATATTTTATATAATGACACAGTAAGACAATCACAATAAGACCCCATTTACACGCTGAAGTTTTTTCGTGAATTTTCTCTCTGAATCTTTTGTTTGAAGGCAAGGGGAGTAGAGGTGTAAAAATTCAAGCAAAAATTCACTACTTGTTAAGTCGTGAATTTTTCTTCTTATTTTGCTTTGCCTTATTCCGATAGAATGTAAACACAGAGTTGCACAGTGTTTGATGTGAAAAATAAAGTTATTGATACGAAATATCGCACAAGCAAATATTAGCGCAAATAGTAAATATATTGCTGTGGTCTATAAATTATTAATAGAAATGTTATCGAAGAAAGAATTAATTGAACTGGTGTTAACTGTGTCTGTTTATCGACCATAAATTTAAACCAGAGTTGCATTTTCAAAGGAAAAAATTCACTGAAAAACTTCAGCGTGTAAATGCGACCTGAATTCCGAAAAAGTTTTAAAACAGAAAAAAAAAACTACATGAAAAAACTTCAGCGTGTAAATGGGGTCTAACACGTTCACAGTTATTAAGAGTAATCTAGTACATACGCTGTACTTCGCTTTCCATTTCTTCGTAAACTATATTTAATAATAAAGCTGAGTTTAAAGTTGGTTTTTCACTTATTTATTAGAATTGAAAGACAGCTTACAGGTGACCAAAACAACTGACCAAAACAGCTCACTGAAACAGGTGACAGGTGACCAACACTCAAAAATAAAATAAACAACTCTGTTTTGAGATTAATCGCGCAAAACCCCTTGGTGACACATAAACTAAAAAAAATAATGGTTACGTTTGGTTACGTTTGAAGCAACTTTTGCCTATCTTAAGATAAAAATACCTCTAATTTTACAGGTACTTTTTATTAAAAATTTTTCCCAATATTTACTAAAAACTTTCGATACAAAAAAATTTACGCAAATTTTTAAGGATTCAAAACTATTGTTTCCTTTAAAAAAAAGACAATTTTTTTTTAATGTTTTGAATGACAAAAAAATATAAATTTTTCGTATTTCGAAAAACGAAAACACAAAGTTTCAACTTTGACGTCAAATTACAAGGTTTTTATAGGACATAGGGCCATAATTTTTTCACTCCCTAATGAAGAATTTTATTTACTTCAAATTCATATTAATTTGATTCCGCAATTCCAAAATTTGTAAAAAATGAAAATTGCGCGACAAACGAGAAAGAAATGCACGCAATAGTTTGGGCTCTACAAAGCCTCCGAATATGCCTTTACGGTAAAGCTAAGGTGGTAATTTTCACAGACCACCAACTTTAAGCAACAAAAACCATAATGGTAAATTAAAACGTTGGAAGAGTTACCTGGAAGAATTTAATTAGGAAATGACATACAAAACAGGAACATCCAATGAAGTAGGAGATGCATTGTCCAAAATTCCAATAAGCGAGGTAAATAGCACCGAAGCCACAATTAAGAGCGATGAAAGCTCGTCCCATAACCTAATCCCTTCAATGGAAGTTCCCATTAACGTTTTTAAAAATCAACTTTTCATACTAATCGGAGAAAAACCCGACTACAGATTCGAGATACCATTCCCGACATACCATAGGCACATAATAACTCGACTAACCTACACAGAAGATAAATTAATCCAAATTTTTAAAGAAAGACTCGACCAAAGGCTAGTTAACGGCATGTGCACTCCGGAGCATATCATGGGACGAATTCGAAATTTCTACCCAGTCCATTTCTCATCATACAAAATTAGATACACCCAAAAACAGGTAGAGGACATTACCGACATTAACAGACAAAGCGCAATAATAGCCAAAGAGCACAGAACAGCTCACAGAAACGCTTCAGAAAACATATCCCAAATCTTAGAATAATATTTTTTCCACAGCTACATAAAAATGTAAAAGAAATTGCGAAGTCATGCCTAAGATGCAGAGAATCCAAATACGACAGACACCCTTCAAACTCCGAAATCCAATTATACATACATACATACACACCATACTAACAAACATTGACAAATTTTCAAAATACGCTCAAGAAAAAATTCAAAAGTCTAGGGCCGCAGAAGACATAAAAACTCCACTGAGAGAAATTTTAATAGCATTTGGAATCCCAAAAATAGTAGTCATCCATAACGAAAGAGCTTTAAACTCAGCATCAATAAAATTCCTTTTACAGAATCAACTAGGCATACAAGTTTTTCCCATACCCCTATAGTTCAACTAGCAATGCACTATGGGTAATTTGACCAGTTTTTTTTTGGCCAATACCAATTTCTTTAAAGTCGTTTAATTACATTTTTTTTGTGGCTTTACATAGTAAAATGATTGAGCTTTAATGTTACATACCACAAATTTTAACAGAGGCCTCCTCTGTTAAGTTACAAGCTGTTAAACACAGCTGTTCTAACAGAAGAGCGCGCGCACATAAAATTGCGCGAACATAATAAATAAAAGTCAATTCACACTTAAAAATTGAAAACAACCAAATGGCTTTCGATGGTGGGTGGTTTTTACTTTGTGTTTTGCGAAATTAGAATGTGGATTGTGCTTGTCTTTATTGTAATTTGCCTTAAATGAAAAATTTTAAAACGAAAACTTAACTTTGAATGGACTAGAAAAGTGAGTCCCACCTAGTCTCACCTTAAAATAAATTCAGTGTTTTAGAGTGTTTCATTGCCTTTAAAATGAGTGTAGTCTTAATTTCCACTTTTAACCACAACCAGAGGTATTTCAATTCACAGATCATAACCTTAAACCTGACAATGCGACGTTGTTTTGCAAAATGGACTGCAGTGTGTGGAAAAGGGCAAAAATAGGTTGCAATTTTTAACTGAATTTCAACGAATGTTTTTCAAAGATTATTAGATTATCAAAGATCATTAGATACATCAGATCCGATAATCTCGTCAATAAGCCTAGATAGACGTACTAAATTGACAAAGAAACAGTGCTTTCCCTTTGAGGTCTTAGAGTTTCTTTCCAGCGAATTAAATTCAATTAATGATTAAAGTCAACAAAGTTTTGATGAACACGAAGACTATTTTGAGTTTTGCAATTTGGACCTTGACAACGAAGATGATGAGGACATACGATAAGTTTGTCAAGTAAAGAAAAATAGATCTCTTGGCTTAAATAAAATTTTAATTTTCTTTTTCGTAGACATTCAGTATTGAGTTAAAAAAACTAAGATATTAATAAATATAAAAACGAAAAAAAATAACGTCATTAATTTATTACTAAGCGGTTTTATGGGAGCTATGTATATGATATAGTAGGCCAATGTTTATAACTTTTACCCACAGTATAAGAAACACAAGTATACTAATTTTCAGAAAGTTTAAACCAAATATCTTCAAAAACAAAAATATTTTCATACGAGAAATCACATTTTTACCAATTGTTACTATGGGAGCTACGCGATATAGTTGACCCATTTGGTCCTTTTTTTCAACGATGTTAGTTTTAGAATAACTATAAAAACCGCCAAGTTTGGTCGTGATAGGTTGACAAACATAGAAAATACAAAACCTATCTTTTGTAAAAGGGGCGGTGACACGCCCATTTTGTACAAATATTTTCTTTTGGTTATTAAAAACTCAAAGCAAAAAACCAAATCAAAACATTATTATTATTATTAATTAATTCCACAAAAACTGGTCAAATTACACATAGTGCAATGGCCAGATTGAAAGATTTCATTCCACCCTTTCAGAAATAATGACATGCCTTAGGAAAGACAGTAGCGAAATTAATTTTACCGACACTCTTATCAAAGCGGTTCAAGAATATAACTCATCCATTCACTCCGTAGTAGGTAAAAAGCCGAGAGACAGAATTTTCGGCGCGTCAGTCCATAACGACCAAGAGAAATCTGAAGAAAATAAAAAAAAATAGTCGAAAAACTCACAGAAGAACAAAATACTGACTTAAAGTACCACAACAAAGATAAACAAGTAAGAAGGCTCTAGTCGGGAGAGCCCGACTAGAAGATACCCTGAACCCAGTTGCAATAAATATGTAAATTAAATTTATAATTGACTTTGGTATACTGACTTAACTTCAATCGATAAAATTAGATATCTCCGGTGTTTCTCAACCGATCAGGACGAATTTTTCAGAAAAGTTCTATCGTTACCCATTATTTCAACCCTCATTTTTACATTTTCCAAATTCGATATTTTATTGTTATCGATATTATGTGTATATCGGAAACCAGAATAGTTATCGATAATTTGAAG
Source organism: Scaptomyza flava (assembly GCA_030179655.1). Taxonomy (NCBI): domain Eukaryota; kingdom Metazoa; phylum Arthropoda; class Insecta; order Diptera; family Drosophilidae; genus Scaptomyza; species Scaptomyza flava. Next base: position 61,784,386 of record JARNME010000404.1, read on the forward strand.
CAAACTTGTTCTGCTCATGGTATAGGAGAATTTAAATACAAAATCAGAAGTCTCTAGCTCTTGTAGTCTCTGATCCACGCGTTCATACAGACAGACAGACGGACAGACGGACAGACAGACGGACATGGCTATATCGTCTCGGCTGTTGATGCTGATCAAGAATATATAGACTTTGTTGCTCTGTTGCTCTTATGATAATCAGATAATTTGAAATCTCGCTCCGATCATGCTCCTTTGTTGTTGCTCATTTACGTTCACTCTCTATCTTATGTGCGCGCTCTGCATGTCGATCATAAAGTTCAATAACCCTACCTCCTCCGCACACGCTAAATTAAAGCTAAAGGAAATATGCAATTCACTTAACTGCAGCCTCTTAGATATGTTTTGCGTTGATTCAGTCCGTGCGAAGGAGGTAGCGATACTACGCTCTTTGTTTGAGTTGCAGAGCGCGCGCATACATAAGAGAGTTAGCCGAAATAGCTATAATTGGTGATGGAGCCTGCCTTTTTATAGCTCTTCTAAACAATATGAGTGCGCTATGTCATACTTATGGTACTGCATGTGAGCTTCAAAAATCAGCAGGAATTTTTGCTGTACATGACACGATATTATAGCTCGAGATTTTCATTTAAAAGTTTAAGCTTTAATGTCACTATTGACACAAGGTTCTTTGTTTGGAAGCGTGCAGTTTCATGTACTCAGTGGAATGGCAAAAGCGGGGTTTACCACATATACATATTCTACTTTGGTTAGAAAATAAAATAAGACCAGACAAAATCGATAAAAATTATCTGTGCCGAAATACCAAACGCAGATGAGGATCCTTTGTTATTTATTGTCAAATATGATTCATGGTCCTTGCGGTGCATTTAATAATAAATCGCCATGAATGAAAAATTGAAAATGTTCCCAAAGGCAATTAATATAAATGGTAATTGCATAGATAATTGTTGGGTTATGCCTTACAACTGTGTACTATTGAGAACATTTGAAGCTCACATAAATACTGAGTACTGTAGTTCTGCAAAGTGTATTAAATACATTTGTGAATATGCTAACACGGGCACCGATCAAGCATCATTTACTCTTGAAGAACAACGTAATGAAATAAATATGTACGAAAGTGGCCGTTATATAAGTAGCTCAGAAGCGGTATGGAGAATCCTTGAATTCCGGCTATTAAACACTAAGCTGTTCATTTAGAAAATGGTCAACGGATATATTTTAACCCCAATAATCTGCAACAATTACTTGACAGATTAGACACTACACCCAAAACCACTTTGCTAGCCTTCTTTGAGCTATGCACACGTGATGAGTTTGCAAGACCGCTTCTATAATGTGAAGTTCCATCGTATTTTACATGGAACAATAAAGAATTTCAAAGAAGAAAACGAGGGCATGATGTGCCAAATTTTCCTGGAAATAAAAGAGATTCAGCTTTGGGAAGAGTTTACACTATTCATCCCAACAATACCGAATGTTTTTATTTAAGACTTTTATTACATTTTGTAAGGGGCCATACTTAATTTTTAAATTTAAAAACCGTTAATGGTATAGCATAAGCATCATTTCAGTTGGCGTGTAAAGCTCTAGGATTACTAGAAGATGATAAGCACTGGGACTCAACTATAGCCGAAGCTGTCATATGTCAAAATCATAAAAAACTGAGAGAACTTTTGCAATAATGTTAGTATTTTGTCAAATTTCCGATGCTCTTAAACTTTGGAATACTTATAAAGAGAGTTTCTCAGAAGATATTTTAAGAGCCTTTCATTTTTCACAAGACAGATATATTGATCAAAGTTTTATAAATAATGTATTAAATAAATGTTTTATTTACATTGAAGATATTGTATTGTCTATTGGTGGTCTAAACTTGACTTTTTATTTATTTATTTATTGTCAGCTAAGAGCAGCTGACATTAAAAAGAAATAAAAATTAATTAAAATTAAAAACCATAGTGGCGCATAGTTAATTTTGGCTATGCCAAGACTATGATACCCTTCACACAGCCAAATCAATACTCCCCCCTCTTATGTTTCTGTGCAGTTGTTGGTAATTTTTCGCTAATATTTTTACTCTTGAGCGTCATTTACTTGTTTGTGTGCGACAAAAACAACAATTTGACATGTAGGTACTTGAAAGTGCACGACAGAGACAACAATTGATAGTACGATATGGTAAATTTGTATGGTCGCTATGTCGTAGAATGCTCCGATCGAAATGAAATTTCATAGTGAACAAACCCGACATGATCTAAGCAATCTGTGAAAGTTTCATCAAGATCGGTTAAGCAGTTTGGCCGGAAATCGTGTTGATATGGTAAATTTATATGGTGGCTATATCGTAGAATGCTCCGATCGGGATGAAATTTCATAGTGAACAAACCCGACATGATCTAAGCAATCTGTGAAAGTTTCACCAAGATCGGTTAAGCAGTTTGGCCGGAAATCGTGTTGATATGGTAAATTTATATGGTGGCTATATCGTAGAATGCTCCGATCGGGATGAAATTTCATAGTGAACAAACCCGACATGATCTAAGCAATCTGTGAAAGTTTCATCAAGATCGGTTCAGCAGTTTGGCCGGGAATCGTGTTGAAACAGACAGACGGACAGACGGAAATCAATTCCTGAGCTCGTCCTGATCATTTTGATATACAGTTTATGGGGTCTCCCATCATTCCTTTAAGGCGTTACAGATTCAAGACAAAGTCAATATACCGTGTGAAGGGTATAAATAGTTAAAATAATTAAATTAAGTAAAATATAGAATATTATATAAATCTGAATTTATGTTTAAAAGTTAACGTTAAAGCTCTGGGAAATTCAATAAAAAATTGAGTAGTCCAACATTTGTTGCGTGGATTGGGAAAAACCCAGAAAAACCCAATCAGACCAGCGTTGGATTAGGAATTAGTGGTTACGATTAGATATAGCAAAAAGGATCGATCTTTTTAGTACTGGAGTTGAAGCCTCCAAGGAGACAAGAGAATAAAGTTTGTTATAGTCAGAACATATAACACGAAATGGTTCATGAATTAAACAGTTGCTGAAGCAACGATCAAGGCTAAGGGGTAAAAAGTTACGTGAAGATCTAATTGGGACATTAAATTTAATTCGACTCAAAAGAACTGATGAGTCGATTTCACCATTAAGTAGGTTAGTAATAAATAATACTCCATGCATAGTTCTACGGTTTAACAGGGAGGGAAGATTTATCAAATGGAGTCTTCTTGAATACGGGGGTAAGTCAACTCCAGGAACCCAGTTAAAACTTCTAAGGGCAAATAGAAGAAATTTCTTCTGCACAGATTCAATTCTATCCTGGTGAATCGAGTATTGTGGAGACCACACACAAGATCCATACTCCAGGATGGGACGAACTAGGAATGTATAAAGCGTTTTAATGGTGTAGGGATCATTAAACTCTTTCGACCACCGCTTGATGAAGCCAAAGACATTAATGGCCTTATTGACCATGGACAAAATATGAGCGTAAAACTTTAATTTAGGAACAAGAATAATGCCTAAATCTTTAATTTCAAACACGTGGTCAAGTGGTGACGCATCAAGCAAGTAGTGAGCAGTATGAGGGGTACTTCTACAAAAAGACATGACTTTACATTTAGAACAATTTAAATTGAGTAAGTTAGAACGACACCAGGCCGACAATGCACCCAAATCCGACTGTAGTAAATTAATTAGGGGAGCATCATTATAGGTGAAACATAGCTTCACATCATCAGCAAACATATATACGTAGGAGTTAGTAATAACAGCTGGAAGATCGTTAATAAACAGATTAAATAGCAAAGGTCCAAGGTGACTACCCTGGGGAACACCAGAGGTAACAAATATAGGTTTAGATACCGACGATTTAAAAACTACTTTTTGTGTTCGACCACACAAGTACTCCGAAAGCCACAATACGAGTTTTGATGGAAATCCAATAATATTTAATTTTTGAAGCAACAGAGAATGACTAACAGAATCAAATGCCTTACTAAAATCGGTGTAAACAACGTCTGTTTGCATTTTTTCCTGGAACCCTTTTATAACAAGCGAAGTGAACTCAAGAAGGTAAGTTGTAGTAGATCTACGCCTAACAAAACCGTGTTGATAAGGCGATATAATTGAACTACATGTGTGTTGCAGTTGAGAACATATAATTTTTTCAAAGACTTTAGGAATGGCGGACAACTTTGATATGCCCCTATAATTTTTAACGTTAGACTTAGAAGAATTTTTATGGAGTGGAATGATAAAAGATTCCTTCCAAATAGCAGGGAACACTGTTGTGTCAACCGACAAGTTAAATAATTTATGTAAAGATTTACAAAGTGAATCCGCAGAGTATCTAAGAATACAACCTGGCACTCCATCAGGACCAGGCAGAAAGTCTGGTTTGATAGAGTTAAAGTCACTTAGAAGCGTACACTCAGTTATAACTGGGATATACACTGACGAGCAAAACTGTAACACGAAATCGATTTTCTCACTTCAACGGTCTGTATTTTCTTTTCTACTTAATGCATTCTCAAGATCTTAGTCTTGTTTTGTTGGTGTAACATTTGGCTCTCTTTTGCAAACATTTTTTAGTATAGTTTTTTTTTTTGGTATAGTTCTTCCAGATTATCAAAAGTCATATGTTACAGTTTTGCACTGTGGTTATTTTAAAACAAATATTTTTATTAAACATTTTTTAATAGTGAGTCCACAGCCCTTTTGATTTTTTTTTTTAACTCTTGTATACGCTTTGGAATACTTTCGGTGTAGCGTCGCACCATTTCCGGAGGAATCGCGTACCAGACGTCCTTAGTTCTCTCCCACAGCTCAATCACTCCATTTGGAGGGACCGCATATTTTGTCAGCTGCGATTTAACGTGGCTCCATAAATTCATATCTGGAGATTGCGGTGGCCACTTCATGGACTGGAATCGTTGCTGGGAAATCCAATTTTTTTTTTTGCTTTGGGTCATTGTCTTGCTAAAAAATGCATTTTTCAGCAGCAAGACCCATATTTTCAATTACTCCTCCTAAATTTTGTTGCAGAATGCTTAGGTATTGCTCTTTACGCATTATACCATCGATTAATAACAACTACAGTGCAATTTTCGTAAGTTGCAGCAAAGTTTTTACGCAAAGTTATGTGCCTTTTTGCCAGGAACGGTTTTTTTTTTTCATTTCTTTGGCCTTCAGTCCTAATCTGTCGCAGCTTTTATTGGCGTGATGTCGCGATTGCTTGTGACCAAGTTGGCCACGTGGCAAGTGTCGCGATCGCTCAAAATTCTTGGTCGACCTCCTTGGTTAACAGGAATGCTCTCTTGAATTTGCTTTTTAACTGCACAGTCATATGAAAAACACCAAATTTGTTAGCCACTTTTCGAACGGATTCGCCTGCTATCAATAATTCGATAATTTTCTTCTTATATTCTCTATCCATGTTTATTGCATAGCAAATTGACTTAGAATGATCAAAGCTTAGAAAGTTTAATGAAAACAATTTGACTTTAACGGTAAAAAAAAGCTTTGTAACGGTAAAAAAGCTTTTAGCCTTGAGAGTGCATAACTGTAACATTTGACTCTTCTTACTCTTTGCCATTGCATTTCTCTTCCAGATTATCAAATGACTTAAAAATTTTTGCAAGAGAGAGCCAAATGTTACACCAACAAAACAAGACTAAGATCTTGAGAATGCATTAAGTAGAAAAGAAAATACAGACCGTTGAAGTGAGAACATTGAATTCGTGTTACAGTTTTGCTCGTCAGTGTATATGCAATTAGACGATTGAATTTGAAAAGGATAGGAATTACTACTTCTATGTAAATTCGTTGAATATACTGATTGAAAATACTCAGCAAATATATCGGCTACTGCCTGATCAGAACTTGCTTTTGTATTATCAGGGTATACTGAGGACGGCAAGCAAGAAGACTTACGTTTAGAGTTAACATATTTATAAAAATGTTTAGGGTCACGTGAAAAGTTTAGTAGCGAATTCAAAGTCCTATAAAATATGGCAATGACAGTTTCTGTATCACTACAAGAATAAAGACGAGACCAATTAGTATGTTGAAGAAGATAATTTAATTTAGTAAAGTTAGTTTTACGAAAGCAACGGGTTTTGAAAGTATTATAAGATACTGCACTAGGGTTAAAAATTTCGATGGATAGTTCTAAGGTTGGATGGTAGGTGTCTTCCGGAGGCACTAGAGGGGGTATTCTACAAGCATTACTGCAATCTGAGTTCGAAACAAATATCAAGTCCAACATTCTACCACTACAGTTATGCACCCTGTTAACTTGCGATAGGCCTAACTCCAGTAGGCCATCGATAAAATCATCAGAAGTGACTGGTAATATCGCCGAAGATGTGTCATTCACAGACCATACAACATGTGGCAGATTAAAATCACCAACCACTATCAGATTATCCATATCTGTCAACAATGACGAAACAAGTTGCATGGCACTAAGATGGGATGAGTAAATGTTAGTATCAGAATGAGGAGGAATATAAGAACAAGTAACATAAAGTGAACGGCTGTTTAGTAATATTTTAACACATAAAAACTCTAAGTCTGGAAGATCATGAGAATGAATCTGTTCAGAGGAAAAACAAGAGTCAACAGCAATGAGAACACCACCCCCCTTGCAGGAGGTGCGATCGCATCTGTACAAGCTATATTTTGAAGGAAAAACGGAATAATCAGAAATATCGGGTTTTATCCAGGTTTCCGAGAGTGCTACTTTATGTGAATCAAATGATAAGCTGTTAACATATAAGTTAGAAAGTTTAGTGTTAAGGCCTCTAACGTTTTGATAGGCCAAACTAAGTTGTTTTGTTAGTTTTTTTTTTTATTATGGACTTCCACTACTAATTACATCCGAGGAAATTGTTCCAAATATTGAATGTCATAAAGAAACAAATTATGAAAATTGCGACAATTTTGTTGTTAATAATGAGCTAATCCTTACTGCTGAGCAAAAACAAGTCTACGAAAAGATACAACATAGAGTTGAAGCAGAAAAGGGAGAAATCCATTTTTTTTTTTTTAGATGCACCTGGTGGAACAGGTAAAACGTTTCTTATAAATTTATTATTGGCAAAGGTACGGCAAAGTAAAAAAATTGCATTGGCCGTTGCTTCTTCCGGTATCGCAGCCACTTTCCTTAATGGTGGTCGTAAGCGCATTCTTCTATTAAGATTCCATTTAATTTGTTTCAATTGCTCAATTTCAAAGCAATCTTATATGGCTGCTGTGCTCAAATATTGCGTAGCTGGTGATTTTCGACAAACTCTTCTAGTGATCCCCAGAGGAACAAGAGCAGATGAAATAAATGCTTGCTTAAAGTCTTCAATTTTGTGGCCCAAAATACAGAAAATTGCATTAACGAAGAATATGCGAGTGCACTTAAAAGCTGATAGCATAGCTGGTGAATTTGCAGAAATGCTTCTTCAAATAGGAAATGGATTATTTCCAACCCATGATGGCAAAATAACTTTACCATCAACTTTGTGTCATGTTGTGAAATGTATTGAAGAGCTAACTCTAAAAATATTTTTGGATATTACACATATCTCTAAAAAATCACTCGAATGGTTTTCAGAACGTGCTATTTTGACTACGAGAAATGACAATGCATTGGAAATAAACGAGTTTTTATTAAAATCATTTCAATGTGAAGAAATGACATATAAAGGCCCATTTACTCTTGACTTAACTGAACTTAACTTGACGTAAGAGTCAGCTAATTTAATCTGCCTTATGGCTGTCAATGTTAGCGTTTACTCTCAACTTAACGTAACTTAAGTTAATTCTGAACCTGCAGGTTGCAGATTCTAACGTTAAGTTACTAAGTTGAAACGTGTTGATTAACATGAAAATCAAACAGCTGATCAAAAACTGTGATGCAAAACGTTTAACGCTCTTTACAAAATGTTTACAAAACAAACAATGAAATGGATGAACATAAGCTAATTATTTTAGTAGAAAATCATGCTTTGTTGTATGATAAAAAGTCAAAAGACTTTAAAAATATAATTAAAAAAAGAGAAGTGTGGGCTGCAATTACCAAAGAACTTGGTTGCAATGGTTAGTATATTGATAAAAATTGTTGAATTTGGTTTTGCATTGATATGTTTGTTTGTTTCAGTTAATATCTGTGAAAGGCGTTGGACTACCCTGAGAGAGCGATTTGCGAAGGAGTTGAGGATAGTGGAACCCTCAGGTAGTGGAGTTGGGGCGTCATCGGAATGGCTGCATTTCCAAAGTTTGGAGTTTTTAAAAACCCATTTGCAGAGACGCCGGTAATTAGTTATTTAAAATTTGTTTTTATTTTTTTTTTTGTACAGTACTTTTATTGTTTAGGCAAAGGTCAAATTTCAAGATGTCTGAGGAGTCGCTGCCAACATGTTTTGAAAATGATGACGTGTTCTCCTCAACCCCACTTATTTATGATACTTTCGTGGAATCTTCACCAGAATTTTTAGATAATGCACTTGCACCTGAACCTGTACCTGTGGCATCGCTACATCTGCGAAAAAACGCAAGACAAACACCACCGCGGACGATAATTTGTCAGAGGCAACAGCAGCGTTCAAGGATTTTTGCGAGTCCATGAAGCAGCAAGAAGCTGTGGATGAAGTGGCAGCAAGTTTTGGCAATAGTGTTAAAAAAAACGTTGTCGGCAATGTCTCCCAATAAAAAATTAATGTTGGAACGAAAATCTTGCAATTATTGTCCGACTATCAATAAATTGAAACAAAATTAAATTATGCTCGTTTTATTTTAATTGTCTCATAAAGTTAAACATTTTATTTAGGTTGAAACGAAACTGCTCCTTCATTCATTAAATAGCTACGCAATTTGTTTCTCAGCGTCATGGCATAGTTGGAGCTCCTGCGGCTATGTGACATGTACTCACGAACCCTATTGCAGGACTGCATTGCAGTTGGCCAGCCACCCAAAATAATGCTGTTGTCAGACGCATCCTAGTCAACAAACGTAGGAGGACAATACCAACGATCCAAATCATTTAACATAATAAAATTATGTAATGCGACACACGTCATAACAATTTTTTCACAATTATCTGGCATGAACTCCAACGTATTATTCAAAATGCGCCACCGTGCGGTCAGTATACCAAAACTATTTTCAATAGTTCGACGTGCCCTTGAAATCCTGTAGTTGTAAACATTGTCTTCAAGCGACAATGTTACCCCTGAACGTGCTGGAGAAATTGGCTTCATCAAATTTTGTCTTAACGGGAAAGCAGCATCGCCAACAAAAAAATGCGGGAATGGTTCTGTGTCGCTACAATTGGGTAGAGGTTTGCTTGGCGGCAATGGTAATGTTCCGTCTAAAAGTTTTCTACCAAAATCGGATACGCTGAAAACACCTGTTCAACATAATTACATTTTAATTATTTAGGGTTACACAAGAAATGAATGTGCATTAAATACCTGCATCGTTTTCACTGCCATAGCTTCCCACACTAGTAGCAATGAAAGTGTATCGAGCATCGCAGACCGCCATTAAAACTATACTGAATGTTTTCTTATAATTGAAATACATGCTGCCACTATTGTTTGGGCACTTTATTGCGATGTGCTTTCCATCCACTGCACCAACGCAATTCGGCAAGTTCCATAAACTTTCAAAATCAGCCGCGATGTCTTTATATTGCGACTCGGTTGGAGGTGACAGATACATGCCTGAAAAAACACAATGGTAAAAAAAATATTTTAAGTATTAAGTAAGGTACATGCATTATTGAACAACTACCTGAAAGCACATCCCATAAAGCTTCGCAAGTTTCAAAAACAATTTTCCATATAGTCGTTTTACCAAGTTTGTGACTCTAAGCAATCGATTGCAAACTTGTGCCATGAGATAAAAATCTTTAAAATAAACAATTATAACAAATAAAGTACATACAAATATACATATAATTTACATATATATGAAAATAAACTTACAATAATGTTATTTCAAGCCGCTCTTCTGTACTGATGCGCTGTCGCGGCTTCTTGAGTTTCTCTCGCAACAAACTCAATAATAATTGGAACAACTTTTTAGGCATTCGGGTATGAATAAAAACAAATCTCCAAATCTCTCATAGCTGAAAATGTCTTGGTGAAGTACCCACTCGTGTGCCAGTTCCGATTTATTGGACGTACTGCCCAGCGCCGCTTCCTTTTTTTCTTCTCTTCCTGCTTTTTAACTATGTTGATGTATGATGTTTAGGTAAACACCAAATGCTACACCAACTTTATCCATTATTAATTTCTTCCAAATAAGCAAACGCAAAAACGGTTGATTGTAAATGTTCTCAATATGTGATAACAGCTGTTTAATTTTTGGTTTAACAGCACTGCTTACATAATTCTACAGCACTGACACACTGATTTCTTACGTTAAGTTAAGTTGAGAGTAAACGCATACATTCCTTAAGTTAAGTTACGCTTAGTTACGTTAAGTTAAGTTAAGTTAAGTCAAGAGTAAATGGGCCTTAACTCTATTGATTCTGTGACTGAAATCGAAGATGCAGTTCATTACCCCGTCGAGTTTCTTAATTCATTAAATCCGGCTGGCCTTCCTCAACATAAATTAACTTTAAAGATTGGGTCACCTGTAATGTTGATTCGCAACTTGAAACCGCCAAAACTTTGCAATGGTACAAGATTGCAAGTTAAAATCCTTCATAAGAATGTTGTCGAAGCAATTATCTTTACTGGCAATGGTATAGGGGAAACGGTTTTTATACCGAGAATTCCATTAATACCTTCTGATTCTGAATTGCCAATTCAATTTAAAAGACTGCAATTGCCTTTAAAAGTTTGCTTTGCCTTAACAATTAATAAATCACAGGAACAAACTCTTAAATAAGGCGGACAAGACTTAAGACACGATTCTTTTTCTCATGGCCAATTTTATGTAGCCTGCTCAAGAGTCAGTTCACCAAAAAGTTTATTTGTATTAGCACCGCGCAGCGAAGCAAGCGGGCTACTTACTAGTACAAAATATGATACAAATTTAACAAATTAAGCTGTAATTTTTCTAGGCTTAATCAAATTCATAACTTCAATTTAACTTAATTTAATTCATAACTTCAATTTAACTTAATTTAATTCAAACAAATTAGCAATCATATTTCTAGACTTAATCAAATTCAATTCATCTGTTTGTTGTTAAAATATTGAATTCATATATATCTAGCATTAATCATAAAATCTGAAACTTATTTTTTGAAATTCTTTACGCACATACACTCAAAAAGCATAACAAACAAGTGATCAGCTGTTAAATGTTTTAGATATGCTAAGACCATCTCAACTAACTATCGATTATTTTAAAAGACTATTTGGCCACTTTTTACGATATATCTAAATTTTTTTAGAGTTGTAAGATTTGCTAGTGACGCCGACGGCGCGCCGTCGTCGCGAACTTGTTTACGAGATTTGGCGGCGGCGCGTCAGAAAAAACCAAATCGGCGACGACGGCGGCGTGGCTCGTGTCTAACCAGGACGGCACCTTTAAAATAATTCACCTTTTTGATTTGGAAAAATATGCTGTTAGCTGTTCATCATTGGACCCCAACCCATCCAATCCTCTATACCCATATCTTTCCCTTCAACTGGCAAAAATCAAAAACGATCTTAAAAGACTTTAACCCCAATCAAAAAGCAAAAGAGCAATTGAAGCCATAGGCACAGCGTGGAAAACTCCAGACCACCACGACCACGAAGTAATAATCAATAAAATAAACAGGTAGCTATAAACCGATTAATAAACGGAAAAATCAATTAACTATGTAACGTAACCAAAACAATTAAAAAAGCAGCATTAGGTTCAAAAGAAATTTTTAATAAACAAGTAAGAAGGCTCTAGTCGGGAGAGCCCGACTAGCAGATACCCTGAACCCAGTTGCAATAAATAAATTAAATTTATGTAAGACTTTGGTATGCTGACTTAGCTTCAAGCGATAAAATTCGATATCTCCGGTGTTTCTTAACCGATTTGGACGAAATTTTCAGAAAAGTTCTATCGCTACCCATTACTTCAATCCTCATTTTTACATTTTCCAAATTTTTTGTTATCGATATCATGTGTTTATCGGAAACCAGAATAGTTATCAATAATTTGAAGCAAACTTGTTCTGCTTATGGTATAGGACAAATTATATACAAAATCTGAAGTCTCTAGCTCTTGTAGTCTCTGAGATCCACGCGTTCATACAGACGGACAGACGGACGGACAGACGGACATGGCTATATCGTCTCGGCTGTTGATGCTGATTAAGAATATATATACTTTATGGGTTAAGGGTATAAAAAGCATATTCTTAAATATAAAATTCAATTGGTGTATGAGGAAGTAATTAATATACCATATGTAATTACGTGGGCAAAATCAAATACCGTAAACTCATTTTTATTCTCAGCCATAGAAACCGACATAGTGTAACAAATTTTTAAAAAAGCAAATAACCTTTTTTTCAACATAGAAGAACTTTTAGAATTTGCCGAAGTTTAACTCGCCATAAACACTAAAGATTTAATTTACATAATTAGTCTCCCGACAATAAGTTCAGTTGATGGTAAAACATGAAAATTTGTTAGAATGTAAGAATGAGCTATATGCTATTAAAGGAAATTGCGAAAATCATAATGATAGGACAATTTGTAACATAGATAAATTTAAGTAACGACACTTGCCTTTACGCACTGCTCAACCTTAAGAAACCAAAATGTACCATAATTAATATCCAACACGTCCCCGAATTTGCAGAGATACTTCCTGATTCGCGGATTCGCTACGCTAGACGAAAAAAGACTGCAACTTCAGGGAACATTCCTTATCCAATACCGAAAATTCACAGACAAAATTAACGACAGGATCTACAAAACAGAAGATATCCAACCCGCGGAGTCAGAGCCACCCCTGTTCCAGCTTTCAGTAGAAAAAACTAAACTGAATGAGGTTCTTTCGCTAAAGATGATCAGCGAACTAAATATAAACAACACAAAGACACTGGAGAAATTCGGAGCCAAATAAACTCTACAGGACACTCTCAGCTTCACTTCGCTCAGCATCCTATTTTTAATTATAGTAGAACTAGCCATCGAACTCATCAGAAGAAACAGAGAAACAACAGCTAAGAAGAGAAAAGTAAGCGAAGACAACACTTCAAGCAATAAGGCTCTAGAAGGAGTTCATGTAGCGATCGAGGACGCTCGCACTTAAAGGGGGAAGAGATAACACCCTGTATGTCAAAGTCTCAACCAGTATGCAGACAGCCAAGCCACAACAAAAACCTGGCTGATGAGACTCAACAATAACAACACAAGCAGTTACCAAATCACGCGCAGACACAGGTTGCGCAAGAAGCCACGAGCGCTGACCAAACATTAACAGCAGATGCAACCGGACACCCTCATACTGCAACGTTTTACAGGAATTTTTCTTTTTTTTTTAATTCCCACACTAAGACCCCATTTACACGCTGAAGTTTTTTCATGAAGTTTTTTTTCATTCTGTTTTAAAATTTCTTCGGAATTCAGGTCGCATTTACACGCTGAAGTTCTTCAGTGAAATTTTTCCTTTGAAAATGCAACTCTGGTTTAAATTTATGGTCGATAAACATACACAGTTAACACCAGTTAAATTAATTCTTTCTTCCATAACATTTATATTTATAACTTATAAGCCACAACAATATATTTACTATTTGCGCTAATATTTGCTTGTGCGATATTTCGTATCAATAACTTTATTTTTCACATCAAACACTGTGCAACTCTGTGCTTACATTCTATCAGAATAAGGCAAAGCAAAATTAGAAGAATAATTCACGACTTAACAAGTAGTGAATTTTTGCTTGAAATTTTACCCCTCTACTCCCCTTGCCTACGAACAAAAGATTCAGAGAGAAAATTCACGAAAAAACTTTAGTGTGTAAATGGGCACTTAGAAGATATCAATCATGACCGCATGTAAATCAAACGAAAGGAAATCACGTCTATTTTACGTTGCGAAATAAATCTGTCAAGGAGTTTTTTTTAGCAATTTGCAATTTAAACAAGTGGAAACGTTGCAGTCGGACGCAACCGACTGCGGCATACTCGATACCAGTATTAAAACCAGTAAAAAAAAAGAGGCCTGATTGCAAAGAGGTACGGACTGGGCAGGGGTGTACGCTGCCTTAAAGATTCTCCGATGCAGATGAGGATGCCACCAGCTATCTTCCTTCCAAATTTGGTGACTCTAGCTCAAAGTTTGTGAAATGTGGGGGAAAGGGGGGCGGTATGGGTGGGCGTGGCATCCAAACTGTTGCTGCAGATCTATGTGGAATGTCAATTGTTACCTTCACACCAAATTTAGTGACTCTAGCTCAAAGTTTGTCAAAGGTGGGGAAAGGGGGGCTGGGGCGGTATAGGTTGGCGTGGCATCCAAATTTATTTATTTATTTATTTATTTAATTGTTACCGAGAATTTAATTCTAAGTATCAATTTATTGTAAAGCCAGAGCAGCAAAGGCCTTCAGGCAGTCTTATTATTCATATTTAAATTATATTATTTGATTACATTATATACATTATTTACATTATATACATTATATCTCTATGTGTAGTTTATTAATTATTTTTATAAAATTTTCTATATTTGATATGTTGGGATTTGAGATAAGGATGTTGAGTGTGGGAGAATTAAGGGATTTGCAGATATTCATTACGTGTTGGCATTGAAGTGTTAGGTGTTTTATTGTCAAGGTATCGCTATTGCAAAATGGGCAATAGGGTGCCGGTGTTTTGTTGAAGATGTGTTAGTGTGTTAATATTGTGTGTCCTAGTCTGAATCTTGTGTATTTTATTGCATGTTTCCTTTCTATTTTAGTTGGTAGATGTGTAGGTTCTCTTGCAGGGTTGATGGTTTTGTAGAAGTGCGTGTAATCGTTCCAGATTGTTTTGAGTGTTTCTTTTGTTGTAAAGTTAATCAATTTATTTATGTCCTTTTTGTTGTTTATGTTGTGTAAGAGCAATGGTGAAAGTGTAGCTATTTTAGCTGCTGTGTCTGCTTGTTCATTTCCTTTTATATTGATATGTCCAGGCGTCCAGAGTAGTTTAATCCTTTAATCCGTTTGTGATTTGAGATGAGATTGTCTCGAATTTTTGCGATTGTGGGTTGATTTGTGTTTGGGTTTTTGACTGCCAGTAAGGTGGAGAGTTAGTCCGTGCAGATAACAAATTTAGTTTTTGTTTCTTTTTGTGTGATTTCTACTGCACAGAGAATCGCTTCCGCTGTGAAAATTGAAGAGTGCCAAGGAGTGACGGCTGATTTTAATATTTTATTATCTTCTGTGACAACGCTGAAGGCAGTTATGTGGTTGAGTTTAGATGCGTCCGTGTATAGGAAAGTCCATGACTTGTATTGGTTTCTGATTTTGTCGAAACCTTTTCTGTAAACTTCGCATGGGGTTTTGTCCTTTTTGTATTTCGCGAGCTCTAGCATTATAGAGTGCCCGTTTATTGTCCATGGTGGAAATTTTTCTTTGGATTTGCGTTCTGGTGAGATGAATATGTTTAGAGCTGCAGCTTTTTTGATAATCATTTCTAGGCTTGATGGCTTTTTTGTTGCTCTTTTCCGTTTAAGTTGTCTGAGGAGTGAATATTGTAAGGAAGATCCGTGTGAATTGGTTTTGTTTTTAATATGTCGTCCAATGCTCCATTGGAATCTAGTGTTTAAGTCGGGGAGTCCTGTTTCTGCCAGCATGTTTTTTATTGGGGTAGTGCGGAGGGCGCCTAATGAGAGTCTGATAGAGGAGTGGTAGGGAGTGGAAAGTTTAAAAAATTTTTTTTTTTTTTTTTTACCGTAAATTTAAAGACCGTAGTCTATCTTGGCGAGTATTACTGACTTAGCTATATTAATGAGGGATGAGGAGTTGCTTTTTAACTTATAGCTACTTAAACATTTAATTATATTAAGTCTTTTATTTAATGAGCTGGTTAAAACTTTCACATGTTCGTTCCAATTATATTTACTATCGAATGTTAACGTTGCAGTCGGACGCAACCGACTGCGGCATACTCGATACCAGTATTAAAACCAGTAAAAAGAGGCCTGATTGCAAAGAGGTACGGACTGGGCAGGGGTGTACGCTGCCTTAAAGATTCTCCGATGCAGATGAGGATGCCACCAGCTATCTTCCTTCCAAATTTGGTGACTCTAGCTCAAAGTTTTTAAAATGTGGGGAAAGGGGGGCTGGGGGCGGTATGGGTGGGCGTGGCTTCAAAATTTTAAATGCAGATCTATGTGGAATGGCAATTGCTATCTTCATACCAAAGTTGGTGACTCTAGCTCGAAGTTTGCAAAAAGTGGGGAAAGGGGGGCAGGGGGTGGTATGGGTTGGCGTGGCGCCCAAATTTTTTATGCAGATCTATGTGGAATGTCATTTGCTATCTTCATACCAAATTTGGCGACTCTAGCTCAAAGTTTGTAAAAAGTGGGGAAAGGGGGGCAGGGGGCGGTATGGGTGGGCGTGGCATCCAAAGTTTTTGCTGCAGATCTATGTGGAATGTCAATTGCTACCTTCATACCCAATTAGGTGACTCTAGCTAAAAGTTTGTAAAAGTGGGGAAAGGGGAGCTGGGGACGGTATGAGTGGGCGTGGCATCCAAGTTTTTTCTGCAGATCTATGTGGAATGTTCATACCCAATTTGGAGACTCTAGCTCAAAGTTTGTAAAAGGTGGGGAAAGGGGGGCGGTATTGGTGGGCGTGGCATCCAAACTTTTGATGCAGTTTTTTGGGGATTGCTAGTAGCTATCTGCCCACCAAATTTGGTAGTTCTAGCTGTAAGGATGTGCGAAATATGAGGATTTATCGGTTTTGATTTATCGAATTTATCGATTTGCCAGCCACCCAGTTATCGTAGAACCCCCATCTTGACACTTTAATTTACTATCCCATAGATAAAGAGAATTGGAAAGTTTCAAGTCTCTAGCTTGGAGGGTGTGGAAAAAAGTTTCGAACATACAGACGGACAGACGGACGGACGTACGGACACCATGACGGACATTGCACAAACCCAATATACTCTTTACCTTCGGTATCGAGCATTAAAAACAATTAAAATGAAGTGTCAATTTCACTAAAAATAAAACAATTTATTTTTTGCAATTTTTTATGCATTTAATTAAATAAAAAATATTTTTTTCACCAAAACTTATAGCTGTAACAGGTCATTACTCGAAAGTATTTCACATTTTCACCTATATTTAGTGATTATAAACTATAACTACTTCATGGAAATTAGTATATGTGCACAACATTTTTTGTTTATATCTCTTTTAAAAGTAACGGTACATTTATTTTTGGTACACACAATTTTTCTGTTTGAGCCTACTGCAAGAATTATTTTGCAAAGTTCCTCTTTCGTCACCATTCGCGGTACCGTTATCATAGTTTTGTGTGGCATCGGGCAATTTTCATAGGAAAGAAGTATATGTGCAATGTGACATTAGTAGGTATTTGGCAAATTTCGCGATACCATACAAGTGCTTCAGTGATTTCTTAATTATTTTTTATTATTAATAACGTAAGTAAATAAGTTAAAGCGTAAGAAACTAGAAATTAACATATTGTTGTTGTTGAATAGAATTTAAAAATGCCACTTGGGACGCGTTTGACCGCTGAAGAGCGTGGCTTGATTATAGGAATGAAAGAAAGTGGCAGAACAATTGCCGAAATTTCTTCCCGCGTGCATCGTCATAGGAACACCATAGCAAACTTTTGCAAAAATGTATCCAGTTATGGTAAAATCAAGCGCAGCGGCCGACAAACGGAGATCAAAGAACTCTGAAACGGGAAAATTGGCGTCTTGCTGCCCATAAGGAGATGTCCTGCAGCGAGATTTGCAGCCATCTGAATCTTAACGTGTCTAGGAGACGGGTTAACCAAATAATAGGCGAAAATAAAAATCTTTCATAGAGAGGCTGTACCAAAGCTACTACCACGCCACCTTAAGGCCCGTTTGGCATTTGCCGAAAAATATAAGTTTTGGACTCACGAGTTCCGAAATGTAGTTTTTTCTGACGAGAAAAAGTTTAATTTAGACGGTCCAGATGGTTGCCACAAGTATTGGCGAGATAAACGACAAAAACAAATGCGGAAATATATATACAGCTTCTTGATCAAGAGCTCATTGACTTCACGGAAAATTGGTGTCCTCCAAATTGGATTTTCAGCAGGACAATGCTCCCATACACACGGCAAACTTGACAAAATAGTTTTTTTCGTCACGTAATATTGATGTTTTAGAGTGGCCAGCTATAAGTCCGGACTTGAATCCAATCGAGGACCTTTGGGGCATTTTATCGGCCAAGGTTTATAAAAATGGACGTCAATTCGAGTCAATAGTGCAGCTCAAGGATGCTGTGGTCGCTGAGTGGGCCAAAATTGGCAAATCCACCCTTGAAAAATTGGCAGACTCAATGCACAGTCGCTTAAACAAAGTTATTCTTGCCAAAGGCAGTCATATTAATTACTTAATAAGGTTAAATAAGTTTTAATCGTTGAAATAGGCAAAAATTGCGACAAAAATGAAATATGCACACATAATTTTTTCCTATTAAGATTTTTCATTTTATTTTATATTTCAACTAGTAAGTGGCCCGCTTACATCGCTGCGCGGATAGTTTACATAAATTTTAGCAATAGAAGATAGATACAAAATAAATAAATTAGATAATATTTAACAAAATATTAAAGCAAAGTATTTATTATTCTCTTTTCCACGCCACCATTGAGGTAGAGAATCAGGCTCGTCATTTTTTATTGTGGTTTCACCAGCAGGCCTTATCCACTTATTGAATTTAATTTGCAATTATTAACAACTTTTAAGAGCTTCTTTATAAACGACATTGGTTGTTTTTCCGTCAGGTGCTAATACAAATAAACTTTTTGGTGAACTGACTCTTGAGCAGGCTACATAAAATTTGCCATGAGAAAAACAATCGTGTCTTAAGTCTTGTCCGGCTAATTTAAGAGTTTGTCCCTGTGATTTATTAATTGTTAAGGCAAAGCAAACTTTTAAAGGAATTTGCAATCTTTTAAATTTAATTGGCAATTCAGAATCAGAAGGTATTAGTGGAATTCTCGGTATAAAAACCGTTTCCCCCATGCCATTGCCAGTAAAGATAATTGCTTCGACAACATTCTTATGAAGGACTTTAACTTGCAATCTTGTACCATTGCACAGTTTCGACGGTTTCAAGTTGCGTATCAACATTACAGGTGAACCAATATTTAATGTTAATTTATGTTAAGGCAGGCCAGCCGAATTTAATGAATTAAGAAACTCGACGGGGTAATGAACTGCATCTTCGATTTCAGTCACAGAATCAATAGAGTTATGTGTCATTTCTTCACATTGAAATGATTTTAATAAAAACTCGTTTATTTCCAATGCATTGTCATTTCTCGTTGTCAAAATAGCACGTTCTGAAAACCATTCGAGTGATTTTTTAGAGATATGTGTAATATCCAAAAATATTTTTAGAGTTAGCTCTTCAATACATTTCACAACATGACACAAAGTTGATGGTAAAGTTATTTTGCCATCATGGGTTGGAAATAATCCATTTCATATTTTAAGAAGCATTTCTGCAAATTCATGAGCTATGCTATCACCTTTTAAATGCACTCGCATATTCTTCGTTAATGCAATTTTCTGTATTTTGGGAATCACTGAAGAGTTGGTCGAAAATCACCAGCTAAGAGAACAGTTATGCCAGGTATGCTAGGCATTCACTATCTCGAATGTTTTTCAAAGATCGATCTACAGCTTCAAAAGCACCTTTATTAGCCATAGTACACTCATCCCAAACACTAAGCTTGCAATCATTGAGCACAGTAGCCATATTAGATTGCTTAGAAATTGAGCAATGTGGTGCTTCTAAATGAAACAAATTAAATGGAAACTTTAGAGTAGAATGCGCTGCGCGACCACCATTTCGTAAAGTGGCTGCGGTACCGGAAGAAGCAACGGCCAATGCAATTTTTTTATTTTGCCACCAGGTGCATCTAAAAAATATATTTATCCCTCTTCTGCTTTAACGCTATGTATTATCTTTTCGTATACTTGTTTTTGCTCAGCGGTGAGGAGTAGCTCATTATTAACAACAAATTTATCGCAATTTTCATAATTTTTTTCTCTATGATATTCATTATTTTGAAGAATTTCCTCGGATCTGATTGGTAGTGGAAGTCCATAATAAGTCATGTTTTGACCACCAATAGACAGTACTATATCTTCAATGTACATAAGACATTTATTAAATACATTATTCACAATACTTTCATCAAAATTCCAGTGTTGTGAAAAATGAAAGGCTCTTAAAATATCTTGTGAAAAACTCTCTTTATAAGTATTCCACAGTTTAAGAGCATCCGAAATTTGACAAAATTCTAACCTTTTTGCAAAAAGTTCTCTCAGTTTTGTAGGATTTTGACATATGACAGCTTCGGCTATAGTTGAATCCAAGTGCTTATCATCTTCTAGTAATCCTAGAGCTTTACACGCCAATTGAAATGATGCTTATGCTATACCATTAACGGTTTTTAAAATTGAAAATGAAGTTGCGCCTCTTACAAAATGTAGTAAGAGTCTTAAATAGAAACACTCTGTATTATTGGGATGAATAGTGTAAACTCTTCCCAAAGCTAAATCTCTTTTAACTGCAGGAAAATTTGGCACATCATGCCCTCGTTTTCTTCATTGAAATTCTTTATTGTTCCATGTTAAATACGATGGAACTTCACAATATAGAAGCGTTCTTGCAAACTCATCACGTGTGCAAAGAAGGCTAGCAAAGTGGTTTTGGGTGTTGTGCTTAATCTGTCAAGTAATTGTTGCGGATTATTGGGGTTAAAATATATCCGTTGACCAATTTCTAAATGAACAGTTAAGAGTGTAATAGCCGGAAAACGTTCATGTTTGGGAAATGCAAGGATTCTCCATACCGCTTCTGAGCTACTTATATAACGGCCACTTTCGTACATATTTATTTCATTACGTTGGTCTTCAAGAGTAAATGATGTTGTTAATGCTTGATCACTGCGCTTAACATATTTACAAATGTATTTAATAGACTTTACAGAACTACAATACTCAACATTTATGTCAGCTTCAAATGTTCTCAATAGTACACAGTTATAAGGCACAACCCAACGATTATCTATGCAATTACCATTTATATTAATGCATTACCACCATCTTCTATCGCTCTTCTACGATATAGTAACTAACTATAGTAACTATCTTTTCCAGTCACAGTTTCTTTAAGTAATTGTCGAAGAAACCTTTTGCTACATTTTCAATTTTTCATGCATGGCGATTTATTATTAAATGCACCGCAGGGCCATGAAACATATTTGACTTAACAATGTTAAATAAGAAAGGATCCTCATCTGCGTTTTGTATTTCGGCACAGTTAATTTTATCGATTTTATCTGGTCTTATTTTACTTTCTAACCAAAGTAGAATATGTATATGTGGTAAGCCCCGCTTTTGCCATTCCACTGAGTACATGAAACATTGCACGCTTCCAAACAAAGAACCTTGTGTCGAGAGTGACATTAAAGCTTTAACTTTTAAATTAAAATCTCGAGCTATAATATCGTGACGATCATGCTGTTTTTGACCCGGTAATACAACACTTTTTATGTCATATCATTGTGGATTGCATGTGAATGTTATGAAAAGATCTGGTCGCCCATAATTGCGAACATATGTCATAGCATCTTGAGTCTTTTCATGCATATATCTAGCAGAGCTTGTAAAAGAAGATGGTAAAATTACCATCTGACCAAGTTGAGCTGCGACAACATCTTGTTGGCCTATTGCATCTTGTAGATGTATACAGCTATCTGCTCTGAATTTCGCTTGAATGTAGCGAATATAATTTAACCTTTCTGTTTTAATTTTAGCATACATATCAACCAAAAACTGACTAAAAAAGGAACGAAAATAAATCAAATGATTTATCTCAGATTGACGAATCATTATTTTATAGCTGTAAAAGCTTAACGCAGATATCATTTTTTTTGGTTCCTCCTTTTTATACCCTTAACCCATAAAATGGGTAAATAAGGGTATAATGGTTTTGTGCAAAAGTATGTAACAGGCAGAAGGAAGCATCTCCGATCCCATTAAGTATATATATTCTTGATCAGCATCAATAGCCGAGACGATATAGCCATGTCCGTCTGTCCGTCCGTTGTGAAACATGCATATATACGTCGCTATACTCGCCATTGCAAACAAGAGCTACCATACTAACAAAAAATTTACTAATTATTGACTTTTATCAATTAAAATAACTTAATACTAACTATAGTGATGCATAATTGTTATTACTTAAACATTCTTTAGCTATTTATCATGAATTCTCTTTTGTAACCATAAAAATTAAATAAATTAGTAATTCCTTTTTCAGAGTGTTCGTTTAATTTAATAAATGAAAAGAGATCCGTTATTCCAAGGAAATATACACACATAAGGCTGCCAACTTGTCTTCATAAACAATATAAAATGAGAAAAACACATAAATGCGATTTTCTCAATAACGTGCTGATTAATTTTCATGATTTAAACGGCAAAAGAATGAGAAAAATAGGGCCTATTTCCCCAACTATCGTGCAACTGGGGCCATGTTCTGGGAAAAATAATAATAGTTAGCAACAATTATAGTTTTTGAGCAAAAAAGAGCCACCTAGTTGCATATATGCACATATGTTGCTTTGGCTGAAAAGTCAAAATGTACATAATGCTATTTACATAGGGAATGCTTGATTAATGGCTAAAGAATGTCAATGTTATGACATTTATGCATAATTATATGCAATATTGAGTTATTTTAATGGGAGAAAGTTAGTTTTAAGGAAATTTTTTGGTCAATATGGCAGTCTTCGTGACAATATGGCAGTCAATATGGCAGTCAATATGGCAGTCTTCGTGACAGTCAGCTGTAGCTAGCTTTATAGCAGCCAGCTTTCTGTTACGCAATAGTTCAGTTCATGCAGGAACTACAAGTTCGAAAGGACTTTTGCATGAACTTTTTGAGGTTACTTAACATTTAATTAAATTTCTCAAAAACTGGCTGATTGATTTTTCTAAATTCAATTGTTATAGCTTCTCCATGCATGTAGCTTTAATTTGGTATATGCCTCATTCGGGGCCATGTTCTGTGAGAACCATGCATGTATTTTGGCTGTCATTTTGTATGGGGCAGGTACCGAGGTAGCTGCACTCTTTCACAAATTGCTTAAAAACTGGCTGATTCATTTTGTTAATTTTTTTTTAAATAAATAGGTGAAAATTTAGGCTTCAAACGTAAATATGTCATATTCGGGGCCATCCTCTCTGAGTTGAGATATTTAAGAAATGCTGGATTTGCGATTTTTTAATCACTTGTTTCATCCATTTTAAAAGCTGAAATATGCCAAAAGGTGCATGAAAACAATAAATAATTAATTTTTTAACACTACTGCATCAATTTTTATTTGATTCCATGCTGAAAACGTCTAAAACATAATATTAATCGGTGGTCCCAACTCGTGAGTAAACATCCGATATTCGTTGCTGGCGATAGTCGTTGCTAACTTGACGCA
>JARNME010000404.1:61815234-61855599 GCA_030179655.1 Scaptomyza flava
AGATGATGTGTAAAAGTTAGCCAGATCGGACCACCATGTCATATAGCTGTCATATGAACGATCGGTCTGGAATCAATTGTTTGTATGGAAAACTTTTTTGTTTTCCATTATATTGCAACGCAACCTTATAATTCTTCTTTAAAAACTACTTTATTTAACCAGGGCGAGCCAAGTGAAAATCTGACTGAATATTTTTTTTTCGAATCACAAATTTACCTTAAGGTGTTTCAGAACGTATTTGTCAAAATTGTTGGTCTAATCTATACAAAATACGGAGCAAATACTCAAAGAATCATATGTAAGAATGTAATGGTGCCAGCCCAAACTCATATCGTTCCTCATGAACCGTGAACATGTGCTTTTTATACCCTTAACCCATAAATGGGTAAATAAGGGTATAATGGTTTTGTGCAAAAGTATGTAACAGGCAGAAGGAAGCATCTCCGACCCCATAAAGTATATATATTCTTGATCAGCATCAACAGCCGAGACGATATAGCCATGTCCGTCTGTCCGTCTGTCTGTCTGTCTGTATGAACTCGTGGATCTCAGAGACTACAAGAGCTAGAGACTTCTGCTTCTGTATTTAAGTTATCCTATACCATGAGCAGAACAAGTATCATATTATCGATATCATAATATCGATAACAATAAAATATCGAATTTGGAAAATGTAAAAATGAGGGTTGAAATAATGGGTAACGATAGAACTTTTCTGAAAAATTCGCCCAAATCGGTTAAGAAACACCGGAGATATCTAACTTTATCGATTGAAGTTAAGTCAGTATACCAAAATCAATTATAAATTTTATTTACATATTTATTGCAACTGGGTTCAGGGTATCTCCTAGTCGGGCTCTCCCGACTAGAGCCTTCTTACTTGTTTAAAGTTGAGGTTAGGTTACCTTTCGGAATAAAGCAAGAGCCCGGGCACCTACGGGCACTTGAAATTAACACCACATAATCTTAAAATGCTAATCAATAATATACAAAAAGAATTATTGAGAAGTGTGATGACGGTGATAACTAAAACTCTAACGAAACAAAGCAAAGACAAACACAGAACGTCCACAATAACGTACTTAACAAAATAACGATTTACACAACACACAGCGAGAAGTACACATATTTTGTGTTGTACAAATATTGTTAATACCTTTATTTATAATAATAATCCCTTCCATCGCACAATTACTTTGTTTTAAATGTTTATTTAACTTTTTTAGTGAGAGCTCTACTTGCAAGTTGCTCACGCTGCAATACCAAAATAATTTTATGCTGTCTCTTTTGATGCTATTCTTGAAGAGGACAGTTAGAACAAAACAAAAACAAGTATACAGTTTAATAGCTAGACCAATAATGAAAAAGATTATGCATTTAAAGTCAAAATTTTTACTTTGACTTTTTTATTTTTGGCCACTTTGCTAGGGTTGGAAAATTCTGTGTGGCAAAAATATTTTTTGTCCGATTCACTTGACACACAGTTTGTTAAAACGTATTTTCAAATGAATTTTTCCGAATTTGCAACATCCAGTGAAAATTCCTGGGACATTCTGTTTTATGACTAATAAAAAGTTTATATGGGGTGGACACTTAAAAATACTGCGCAGCGAAGCACGACGGCTACCACGCTAAATTGTACATATAAATATAGTTATAGGTTAAGCCGTTTTTCAAAGGGACAACGCCCAGACCAAGCTACTCGACCTTTTGTAAGGAAATTTTGCAGGGATATAGATTTGATAGCGAGGATTCTGTAGAAGACTGGATTTTTTCAAATTACGCGAATATCCACAAAAAAAGGTGTGTCAAGCTCTTGAAGCGCTATATTTAAGCCAGATTTTAAAGAAGAGCCAAGAAATTTAAAATGATGTTAGCTTTTAAAATATATCATTTCAATTTTTGAATAATAGATTTCAACACCAAAATATTATCCAATTTTAGCATTTGTTACCAATTTCCAAAAATAGATTTCTTTGCATTTGCTGTCAAATCAATTTGGATTGCAAACTTCAAATTTGATATTGCGACCTTTTATATTGTACAGTCTACTGAAGTGTGAAATAAACTGCAAATTTTATTGCTGATGTCCCGTCAATATACTGTTGGGTCGCTTTGTGAATTGGTGGTAGCAGCACAATTTATGATTTTCGTTTTGAAATTTATTGAAATGAAATTTTTTTAAAATTATAAATAAAGGTAACCTTTGGAAGCAATATACATCCGGTGACTACTCTACGTTTCACAAACGATCTTTCATACGGTCACTTTGATGTATAAGTTCCTAATGAAAGCAATGTAAGAGATTGAGAAATAATTGTGCCACCGATATCAGGATACCAGGAGTAACACCTTAATCGAGAAAAACAAAAGAAGAGTGCAAGGAAAGAACTATCAAAAAAAAAAAAAAAAAATTTAAATCTAAGGCTCTATCAGGGCTGAACTACGTCATACAATTGAGTATAAACAAGAAAAGAGCACTTATTGTAATGCGTTGAAATGGAAAGATGAAACACCAGGAATGGGTTGTTGCTCGGGAAAAGTACAACTTCCTCCACCTGATTCAATGCAACAGTTGTTTTCAAATGTCGTCATTTGGAGCAACAAAAATAGTTGAAGGTGGGCTTATGCCAACTTTTAAGCGTCAAGAGTCTTTTGCCTTATTGGAAGCCTTTTGCCAGAACCACAAAATGTGCCTAAATTTTAGCAAATTTATTTTGCAGAGAAACTAGCTGTGATATCATTAACTTGAATGTTAAATTATGAAAAGCATCAATAATAATGAAGGCAAAGTCTTCTTTTAAGATGCTCCTGGTGGTACCGGCAAAACACTTATATTAAATTTACTACTTGCTGTTATTCGTAAAGAACGATAGGTAGCACTATCAGTCGCTTCCTCCGGAATAGCAGCTACGTTATTGAATGGCGATAAAACGGCATACTCTACATTCAAGTTGCTCTTGAATATAAATAAAACTGAAACGCCTCTTTCAATATTTCAACAAAGTAGCAAGCCGCAAGTATTGAAAGCATGTAAGTTTATTGCTTGAGACAACAGCACAATGGCTCATAAAAGTAGTTTTGAAGCGTTAAATAAAATGGGAATAATAATATGGGAAAAGAATAGTCCAGTTCACATGAGATTTTCGTCAAACACTAAGGGAAATGTTCCAATGGTGGAAACTGTCCCTAAGTCGGACACGCCATCCATTTTGGCGAGTTTTGTTGTCAACTTTAATAGCTTACTGTCGTCGAAAGCTCTCAGTGTCGGCTTGCTTTATATGTGGTCTACACGTAGTTTTGGTTGCTCCAGAGACAAAAAAAAAAATGTAGATTTTTCGATCTAAGCTTTGTAATTTTTCAGCGCGTTTGTAATTGTCTTATTTCAAGTTTCAGCAAAGGTAAATAATTCTTTTCTTATTCGTTTTTTCATTCTCTTTTATATTATGCAATGAAACATTTTCTTGTAGAATAATTTTGGTTAAAAATTAAGATACGTCAAAACGATGTTTGCCTAAGTTTGACACCATTGATTTTCATTAATTTTTATGCACTTTTCTGTAATTATACTCGTAACCGAATGTAAAGAGTATGCTGGTTTTGTGCAATGTTTGTCATGGTGTCTGTCTGTCCGTCCGTATGGTTGCAAGTTTTTTCCACACCCTTCAAGCTAGAGACTTGAAACTCTTCAATTCTTTTTATCTATGGGACAGTAAATTAAAGTGTAAAAATTAGGGTTCTACGATAACGGGGGGCTGGCAAATCGATAAATTCGATAACTCAAAACCGATAAATCCACATATTTTGCACATTCTTACAGCTAGTACTACCAAATTGGGTAAGAAGATAGCTACTAGCAACCCCCAAAAATCTGCATCTAAGTTTTGGAGCCAAACGCACCCATTCTGCCCCCAACCCTCGCATTTTGAAATCAGAAAAGCCTATATCTCCCACAGTTTCTAAGCTGTAGCCACCAAATTTGGTGGCAAGATAGCTGGCAACATCATCCAAAAATCTGCATAAAAAGTTTGGATTCCACCCACCTCTCCACACTTTTTACAAACTTCGAGCTAGAGTCACCAAATTAAGTATGAAGATAGCAATTTAAATCCCACATAGATCTGCAGCAAAAATTTGGATGCCACACCCACCCATACCGACCCCATATCTTCTTTGAAGTTGAGTGTTCCGCCCGAACTTTTCTCGACAATTTGTTCTGAAAAGTTTTGGCCGCCAAAGCTCGTTGTAAAGGAGTATGTGAATAGGCGCAACGATAATTATAATAATAATGGCATTAGGATTAGTAGTGCACAGCCTGTTACTCACCCAGTTGCCTCCGCGTCGGCGGCAAAAAACTAACAAATGTAGTTAGCTTGGCCTATCAAAATGTAAGAGGCCTTAAGACTTAACTCGCTAAATTATATGATAACAGCCTATGATTTGATTCACATATAGTTCCACTTACAGAAACCTGGTTAAAACCCGATAATTCTGATTATTCCGTTTTTCCTTCAAAATATAGCTTGAACAGATGCGATCGCACTGCCCGCAAGGGGCCGGTGTTATCCTTGCTGTTGACTCCTTTATTTACTCTAAACAGATTCATTATCAGGATCTTCCGGACATTGAGTTTTTATGTGTTAAAATATTACTTAACGGCCGTTCACTTTATGCTACTAGTTCTTATATTCCTCCTCATTCTGATATTAACATTTACTCATCCCATCTGAATGCCCTGCAACTTGTTTCGTCATTGTTGACAGATATGGATAGTGGTTGCTCATTTTAATCTGCCACATTTTGTATTTTATCAATGGCCTACCGGAGTAAGGCCTATCGCAAATTGACAGGGTGCATAACTGTTGTGGTAGAATGTGGAACTTAACATTTGTTTCGGACTCAGATTGCCCCCTTTAGTGCTTCCGGAACATACCTACCATCCAACCTTAGAACTTTAAAAATTTTAAAAATCGGGAACATTTTTAAATTTATCTTCGTATTTAATAGCAAAATCTTATTTTCTTGTTATGATAACTATCTTAATCGTTGTAGTCTAAACTTTTTACATGACCCTAACCAGTTTTATAAATTTGTTATATCTAAACGTAAGTCTTCATGTTTGCCATGCTCAGTTTACCTGGATAATAAGAAAGCAAGTTCTGGTCAGGCAGTAGCCAATTTGCAGAGTATTTTCAATCAGTACACTCAACGAGTTCATGTAATTGCAGGAATTCTTATCCTTTTCAAGTTCATTCGTAAAATTTCATACATATCCCAGTTACAGCTGAGTGTACGCTTCTAAGTGACCTTAACTCTATAAAACTTGGCAACTAGCCTAGTCTTGATGGGGTGCCAGATTGTATACTTAGATACTGTGCGGATTCAATTTGTAAGCCCTTACATAAATTATTTAACTTGTCTGTTGACTCAACTGTGTTTCCTGCTATATGGAAGGAATCTTTTGTTACTCTACTCCATGAAAATTCTACTAAGTCCAACGATAAAAATTATTGGGGTATATCCAAGTTGTCCGAAATTCCACAAGTCTTTGAAAAAATTACACACATGTAGTTCAATTATATCGCCTTATCAACACGGTTTTGCTAGGCGTAGATCTACTACCACTAACCTTCTTGAATTCACTTCGCTTGTTATCAAAGGGTTTTATTTATTTATTTATTTATTTATTGTCAGCTAAGAGCAGCTGACATTAAAATGAAATCAAAATTAATTTAAATTAAAACATAGTTAAGTAAAATATAGAATTATATATAAATCTGAAAATATATTTAAAAGTTAACGTTAAAGCTCTGGGAAATTCAATAAAAAATTTAGTAGTCCAACATTTTTTGCGAGGATTGGGAAAAACCCAGAAAAACCCAATCAGACCAGCGTGAGATTAGTAGCTAATGGTTACGATTAAATAAAGCAAAGAGGATCGATCTTTTTAGTACTGGAATTGAGGACTCTAAGGAGACAAGAGAATTAAGCTTGTTATTGTCAGAACATATAACACGAAATGGTTCATGAATTAGATAGTTGCTGAAGCAACGATCAAGGCTAAGGGGAAAAAAGTTACGTGAAGATCTAATTGGGACATTAAATTTAATTTGACTCAAAAGAACTGATGAGTCGATTTCACCGTTAAGTAGGTTAGTAATAAATAATACTCCATGCATAGTTCTACGGCTTAACAGGGAGGGAAGATTAATCAAAAGGAGTCTACTTGAATACGGGGGTAAGTCTACTCCAGGAACCCAGTTAAAACTTCTAAGGGCAAATATAAGAAACTTCTTCTGTACAGATTCAATTCTACCCTGGTGAATCGAGTATTGTGGGGACCACACACAAGATCCATAATCCAGGCTGGGACGTACTGGGGATGTATACAGCGTTTAAGTGGTGTAGGGATCGTTAAACTCTTTCGACCACCGCTTGATGAAGCCAAGGACATTAATGGCCTTATTGACCATGGACAAAATATGAGCGTCAAACTTTAATTTAGGATCAAGAATAATGCCTAAATCTTTAATTTCAAGCAAGTAGTGAGCAGTATGAGAGGTACTTCTACAAAAAGACATGACTTTACATTTAGAACAATTTAGATTGAGTTAGTTAAAACGACACCAGGCCGACAATGCACCCAAATCCGACTGTAGTAAATTACACAGGGAAGCGTCATTATATGTGAAACATAGCTTTACATCATCAGCAAACATATATAATAGGAGTTAGTAATAACAGCTGGAAGATCGTTAAGCTGCCTTCACACGATCGGTTTTTCATCGGTTTTTTTTTTTAAAGCCAGCGCTCTCGTGTGAACAAACAAAAATTTTTAGGTTCGGTCAAAAACCGACTCAAAATGAGAAAAATAGAACGTGTTCTATTTCTGCTCTTTTTGAGTCGGTTAAATTTGTGCCACGAACATGTTAACGTAAAAAAGGCGTTTTTGGTATTTTTTTTAGTAATTGTTGGCAAAAAACAAGTGGAAACGTTGCAGTCGGACGCAACCGACTGCGGCATACTCGATACCAGTATTAAAATAGGTAAAAAGAGACCTGATTGCAAAGGGGTACGGATGCGGCAGGGGTGTACGCTGCCTTAAAGATTCTCCGATGCAGATAGGGATGCCACCAATTATCTTCCTTCCAAATTTGGTGACTCTAGCTGAAAGTTTGTAAGAGCTGTTGAAAGAGGGGCTGGGGGCGGTATGATTGGGTGTGGCATCCAAATTTTTACTGCAGATCTTTGCGAAATGTCAATTGCTATCTTCATACCAAATTTGGTGACTCTAGCTCGAAAATTGTTAAATGTGGGGAAAGGGGGGCTGGGGGCGGTATGGGTGGGCGTGGCATCCAAATTTTTGATGCAGATCTTTGTGGAATGTCAATTGCTACCTTCATACCAAATTTGGTGACTCTAGCTCGAAGTTTGTAAAAGGTGGGGAAAGAGGAGCTAGGGGCGGTATGGGTGGGTGTGGCATCCAAATTTTTACTGCAGATCTTTGTGAAATGTCAATTGCTATCTTCATACCAAATTTGATAACTCCAGCTCGAAGTTTGTAAAGAGTGGGGAAAGGGGGGCTGGGGGCAGTATGGCTAGGCGTGGCATCCAAATTTTTGATGCAGATCTTTGTGGAATGTCAATTGCTATCTCCATACCAAATTTGGTGACTCTATCTCGAAAATTGTTAATTGTGGGGAAAGGGGGGCTGGGCGGTATGGGTGGGCGTGGCATCCAAAGTTTTGATGCAGATCTGTGTGGAATGTCAATTGCTATCTTCATACCAAATTTGGTGACTCTAGCTCAAAGTTTGTAAAGAGTGGGGAAAGGGGGGCTGGGGGCAGTATGACTGGGCGTGGCATCCAAATTTTTTATGCAGATCTTTGTGGAATGTCAATTTCTATCTTCATACCAAATTTGGTGAGTCTAGCTCGAAAATTGTTAAATGTGGTGAAAGGGGGGCTGGGGGCGGTATGGGTGGGCGTGGCATCAAAAGTTTTGCTGCAGATCTATGTGGAATTTTAATTGCTACCTTCCTTCCAAATTTGGTGACTCTAGCTCGAAGTTTGTTAAATGTGGGGAAAGGGGGGCTGGGGGCGGTATGGGTGGGCGTGGCATCCAAATTTTTGATGCAGATCTTTGTGGAATGTCAATTGCTACCTTCACACACAATTTGGTGACTCCAGCTCGAAGTTTGTAAAGAGTGGGGAAAAGGGGGCTGGGGGCAGTATTTCTGGGCGTGGCATCCAAATTTTTGATGCAGATCTTTGTGGAATGTCAATTGCTACCTTCATACAAAATTTGGTGACTCTAGCTCAAAGATTGTAAAAGGTGGGAAAAGGGGGTGGCAGGGGTGCGCGTGGCTCCTAAACTTTGATGCAGTTTTTTGGGGGTCGTTGCAAGCTATCTTCCTGCCAAATTTGGTGGCACTAGCTCCACAACTCTGGAAGATACACGCATTCCCGTTTTTGACGAAGCGTTGGGGCATCTGGGGGCGGCTAGGGTGGTATTGGTGGGCGTGGCATCCAAACTTTTGATGCAGTTTTTGGGGGGTCATCATCACCTATCTTGGCACCAAATTCGGTGGCTCTAGCTCAAAAACTGTGGAAGATATAAGCTTTTCGGATTTTAAAATGCGGGGGGGCTGGGGTCGGAATGGGTGGGCGTGACTCCAAAACTTTGATGCAGTTTTTTGGGGTGCGTTACCAGCTATCTTCCTACTAAATTTGGTGGCTCTAGCTCCACAAATCTGGAAGATACGCGCACTCTCGTTTTTGACGAAGCGTTGGGGCAGCTGGGGGCGGCTAGGGTGGTATTGGTGGTATTGGCATCCAAACATGTGTGCAGTTTTTAGGGGGTCATCATTGCCTATCTTGGCACCAAATTTGGTGGCTCTAGCTCAAAAACTGTGGGAGATATAGGCTTTTTTGACTTTAAAATGCGGGGCGGGCTGGGGGCGGAATGGGGGGGCGTGGCTCCAAAATTTTTGATGCAGTTTTTTGGGGGTTGCTAGTAGCTATCTTTTTATCAAATTTGGTAGTTCTAGCTGTAAGGGTGTGTGCAATATGCGGATTTATCGTTTTTGAGTTATCGAATTTATCGATTTGCCAGCCCCCTAGTTATCGTAGAACCCAAATCTTGACACTTTAATTTACTATTCCATAGATAAAGAGAATTGGAAAGTTTCAAGTCTCTAGCTTGAAGGGTGTGGCAAAAAGTTGCGTTCATACAGACGGACAGACGGACAGACACCATGACGGACATTGCAAAAACCCAATATACTCTTTACCTTCGGTATCGAGTATAATAATGTAAACAAACTTATATATATAGGGAAGTGTGACCAGATTGTGTAACAACAAAAAGCGATGGGATTTTGGATTTAACCGATGCGAATAATGTGAGTGCCAACCTTTTTGGTCGGTTAAAAATAGCTACAGAAAAACCGACTGTGTGAAGGCAGCTTTAATAAACAGATTAAATAGCAAAGGTCCAAGGTGACTACCCTGGGGAACACCAGAGGTAACAAATATAGGTTTAGATACCGACGATTTAAAAACTACTTTTTGTGTTCGACCACACAAGTACTCCGAAAGCCACAATACGAGTTTTGATGGAAATCCAATAATATTTAATTTTTGAAGCAACAGAGAATGACTAACAGAATCAAAATCGGTGTAAACAACGTCAGTTTGCATTTTTTCCTGGAACCCTTTGATAACAAGCGAAGTGAACTCAAGAAGGTTAGTTGTAGTAGATCTACGCCTAACAAAACCGTGTTGATAAGGCGATATAATTGAACTACATGTAAACTGTGTTGCAGTTGAGAACATATCATTTTTTCAAAGACTTTAGGAATGGCGGACAACTTTGATATGCCCCTATAATTTTTAACGTTAGACTTAGAAGAATTTTTATGGAGTGGAATGATAAAAGATTCCTTCCATATAGCAGGAAACACTGTTGTTTCAACCGACAAGTTAAATAATTTATGTAATGGTTCACAAAGTGAATCCGCACAGTATCTAAGAATACAACCTGGCACTCCATCAGGACCGGGCAGATAGCCTGACTTGATAGAGTTAAGGTCACTTAGAAGAGTACACTCAGCTATAACTGGGATATATATGCAATTACACGATTGAACTTGAAAAGGATAGGAATTACTACTTCTATGTAAATTCGTTGAATATACTGATTGAAAATACTCAGCAAATAGATCGGCTACTGCCTTATCAGAACTTGCTTTTGTATTATCAAGGTATACTGAGGACGGCAAGCAAGAAGACTTACGTTTAGAGTTAACAAATTTTTCAAAATGTTTAGGGTCACGTGAACAGTTTAGTCTACAACGATTAAGATAATTATTATAACAAGATGTGTTAACAGAAAGAAAACTAGATTTTGCTATTATATACGAAGATAAATCTAAAGTGGTTCCTGATTTTTTAAATTTTGTATAAGATTTTGTCTTCGCGTTTTTCAATTTCGATAGTTCCCTCGTAAACCAAGGTGGCTTATTAACACTTGAAGAACAAGTGAGGGGAACAGAAATATCCAAAAGCGAATTCAAGGTCCTATAAAATATGGCAATGGCAGTTTCTGTATCACTACAAGAATAAAGACGAGACCAATTAGTATGTTGAAGAAGAAAATTTACTTTAGTAAAGTTAGTTTTACGCGATACTGCACTAGGGTTATGAATTTCGATGGATAGTTCTAGGGTTGGATAGTAGGTGTCTTCCGGAAGCACTAGAGGGGGTATTCTACAAGCATTACTGCAATCTGAGTCCGAAACAAATATCAAGTCCAACATTCTACCACTACAGTTATGCACCCTGTTAACTTGCGATAGGCCTAACTCCAGTAGGCCATCGATAAAATCATCAGAAGTGACTGGTAACACCGCCGAAGATGTGTCATTCACAGACCATACAACATGTGGCAGATTAAAATCACCAACCACTATCAGATTATCCATATCTGTCTACAATGACGAAACAAGTTGCTGGCCACTAAGATGGGATGAGTAAATGTTAGTATCAGAATGAGGAGGAATATAAGAACAAGTAACATAAAGTGAACGGCCGTTTAGTTATATTTTAACACATAAAAACTCTATGTCCGGAAGATCATGAGAATGAATCTGTTCAGAGGAAAAACAAGAGTCAACAGCAATGAGAACACCACCCCCCTTGCGGGAGGTGCGATTGCATCTGTACAAGCTATATTTTGAAGGAAAAACGGAATAATCAGAAATATTGGGTTTTAACCAGGTTTCCGTGAGTGCTACTATACGCGCATCAAATGATAAGCTGTTAACATATAACTTAGAAAGTTTAGTGTTAAGGCCTCTAACGTTTTGATAGGCCAAACTAAGTTGTTTTGTTAGTTTTTTGCCACTGAGGTGGAGGCAACTGGGTGGCTAACAGGCTGTGCACTACTAATCCTAATGCCCTTATTATTATTACTTCGCCTATTCTCATACTCCTTTACAACAAGCTGCTGCGGCCAGAATTTTTCTGAACAAATTGTCGAAAAGAGTTCAGGCTGCACGCTCAACTTGAAAGAAGATATACTTCGGGCGTGTTTAAATTTAAAATTCTCAACAATAATAAGAGGAGAATCAATTTTACTTTTAACATAAGCTGAAACATTATCCGATGATGTATCGGATGCCAGCCTGGACACAAATATAAATGTGTTAAATGGCACAACAACAAGAGGCTTGGGAGCCCCAGTTGTACCTGCATTGGGATCAATAGGTGCACAGGCAGTTGAACCGATTTCATGCACTGGATCAGAAGAAAGGTTATTAGTAATGGTTCTTGCCGGCGAATTAAATAACATTAATGGGCTGGCCGTAGGTTGATTAATGCTGGGCACCAGAAGGGGCTTTGTGGGGATGATAGGTGGGACAATAGGCGGATTAGGACTCGAACTCTTTTTACGCTTCGGAGATTCAGTCGTAACCTTGCCATTTTTAAAATTAGACTCAAGCTCTGTAAAGGAGTTTTGCAGTGCATTAAATGCAATATGCATAGCTTTGAAGCCTAAATGAGTCTGTCTCATGAATTTTGAAGACTCTTTAACCACCTCCCTACAGGGCTCACAATACCATTTAAGGCCTGTGTCTGCAATCAAGCAGTCCCTGGTTTTGGCAGTAAAGCCAACACATTTCATGTGGATCATGTTGTCGCACAATCCACACAGAATTAAATCTTGATTGGTTGTACCAACCAATTTGCAATTTTTGCTGCAGCAAACAAGCATTATAAAATATGTAATAAATTTACTAAAGAAATCGATATGCTACAGCAAAACAAGGTAGAGTGCAAGTAAGTAAGTATTAACGTATCGAAGCAACGAGCACGATACAACGGTTAAAATCAAGAGAGCGGTTGAGTGAAAGAGCGTGATCGCAAATGCAGATAAATACAACCGCCAGATAAGAGCGGACAAAGCGGGAGAGGTGCTGGAGAGCGAGATCAAGCAAATAGACAAGATGTTTGTTGTTAGTAGAAGAAGAATATATATATCACACAAAAAATGTATATAAAACCGCAAATATATGAGTGTATGTATGTATGTATGTACGTATGCTCGTATGTTTTCTTTTCAAGCACTGCAGCGTCAATTCGCACGCGCAAATGCACACAACGTACACTTGCGATCACTGTTAGAGACGTTTACCAAAATAAACCGATTAAAACACCCTACACAAACACAAGAAATTAATAAATTATAAAGAGCACTCAAGAACACATCCGTCACCAACGAATGACAATGTTATTATGAAACAAGTAAGAAGGCTCTAGTCGGGAGAGCCCGACTAGAAGATACCCTGAACCCATTTGCAATATATAAATTCAATTTATAATTGACTTAGGTATACTGACTTAATTTCAATCGATTAAGCTCGATATCTCCGGTGTTTCTCAACCGATTAGGATGAAATTTTCAGAAAAGTTCTATCATTACCCATTACGTCATTTTTAGATTTTCCAAATTCGATATTTTATTGTTATCGATATTATGAGTATATCGGAAACCAGAATAGTTATCGATAATTTGAAGCAAACTTGTTCTGCTCATGGTATAGGAGAACTTAAATACAAAATCTGACGGCCTCTAGCTCTTGTAGACTCTGAGATCCACGCGTTCATACAGACGGACAGACAGACGGACAGACGGACATGGCTATATCGTCTCGGCTGTTGATGCTGATCAAGAATATATACACTTTATAGGTTCGGAGATGCTTCCTTCTGCCTGTTACATACTTTTGCACAAAACCATTATACCCTTATTTACCCATTTTATGGGTTAAGGGTATAAAAATGCAAACTGACGTAGATTACACCGATTTTAGTAAGGCATTTGATTCTGTTAGTCATTCTCTGTTACTTAAAAAATCGAGTATTATTGGATTTCTAGCAAAACTCTTGTTGTGGCTTTCGGAGTACTTGTGTAGCCGAACACAAAAAGTTGTTTTTAAATCGTCTGTATCTAAACCTATTTTTGTTACCTCTG
Organism: Scaptomyza flava; assembly: GCA_030179655.1. NCBI lineage: Eukaryota > Metazoa > Arthropoda > Insecta > Diptera > Drosophilidae > Scaptomyza > Scaptomyza flava. The sequence continues at coordinate 61,828,771 of JARNME010000404.1, forward strand.
GTGTTCCCCAGGGGAGTCTTATTGGACCTTTGCTATTTAATTTTTTTATAAACGATCTTCCAGCTGTAATTATTAGCTGTTATGTATAGATGTTTGAAGATGGTGTAAAACTATGTTTTACCTTCAATGATGCTTTTCTCTGTAACTTACCACTGTCGCATTTTTGTACATTGTCGGCCTGGTGCCGTTTCAACCCACTTTATTTGAATTATTCAAATTGTAAGGTCATGTCTTTTTGTAGAAGTACCCCTCACACTACTCACTACTTGCTTGATGCTTCACCACTTGACCGCGTGTTTAAAATTCAAGATTAAGGCATTATTTTTGATCCTAAATTAAAGTTTGACTCTCATATTTCGCCCTTAATGTCATTGGGTTCAGCAAGCGGTGGTCGAAAGAGTTTAACGATCCCTACACCACTAAAACGCTGTATACATCCCCAGTACGTCCCAGCCTGGAGTATGGATCTTGTGTGTGGTCCCCACAATACTCGATTCACCAGGGTATAATTGAATCTGTACAGAAGAAATTTCTTATATTTGCGCTTAGAAGTTTTAACTGGGTTCCTGGAGTAGACTTACCCCCGTATTCAAGTAGACTCCTTTTGATTAATCTTCCCTCCCTGTTAAGCCGTAGAACTATGCATGGAGTATTAGTTATTACTAACCTACTTAATGGTGAAGTCGACTCATCAGTTCTTTTGAGTCGAATTAAATTTAATGTCCCAATTAGATATTCTCGTAACTTTTTACCCCTCAGCCTGGATCGTTGCTTGAGCAACTATTTAACTCATGAACCATTTCGTGTTATATGTTCTGACTATAACAAACTGTATTTTCTTGTCTCCTTGGAAGCCTCAATTCCAGTACTAACAAGTGGAAACGTTGCAGTCGGACGCAACCGACTGCGGCATACTCGATACCAGTATTAAAACAGGTAAAAAGAGACCTGATTGCAAAGGGGTACGGATGCGGCAGGGGTGTACGCTGCCTTAAAGATTCTCCGATGCAGATAGGGATGCCACCAACTATCTTCCTTCCAAATTTGGTGACTCTAGCTGAAAGTTTGTAAGAGCTGTTGAAAGAGGGGCTGTGTGGCATCCAAATTTTTACTGCAGATCTTTGCGAAATGTCAATTGCTATCTTCATACCAAATTTGGTGACTCTAGCTCGAAAATTGTTTAATGTAGGGAAAGAGGAGCTAGGGGCGGTATGGGTGGGCGTAGCATCCAAATTTTTGATGCAGATCTTTGTGGAATGTCAATTGCTATCTTCATACCAAATTTTGTGACTCCAGCTCGAAGTTTGTTAAATATGGGGAAAGGGGGGCTGGGGGCAGTATGGCTAGGCGTGGCATCCAAATTTTTGATGCAGATCTTTGCGGAATGTCAATTTCTATCTTCATACCAAATTTGGTGACTCTAGCTCGAAAATTGTTAAATGTGGGGAAAGGGGGGCTGGGGCGGTATGGGTGGGCGTGGCATCCAAATTTTTGATGCAGATCTGTGTGGAATTTCAATTGCTATCTTCATACCAAATTTGGTGACTCCAGCTCGAAGTTTGTAAAGAGTGGGGAAAGGGGGGCTGGGGGCAGTATGGCTGGGCGTGGCATCCAAATTTTTTATGCAGATCTTTGTGGAATATCAATTGCTACCTTCCTTCCAAATTTGGTGACCTTAGCTCCACAACTCTGGAAGATACACGCATTCCCGTTTTTGACGAAGCGTTGGGGCATCTGGGGGCGGCTAGGGTGGTATTGGTGGGCGTGGTATCCAAACTTTTGATGTAGTTTTTGGGGGGTCATCATCACCTATCTTGGCACCAAATTCGGTGGCTCTAGCTCAAAAACTGTGGGAGATATAAGCTTTTCTGATTTTAAAATGCGGGGGGGCTGGTGGCGGAATGGAGGGCGTGGCTCCAAAATTTTTGATGCAGTTTTTTTTGGGGGTTGCTAGTAGCTATCTTCTTACTAAATTTGGTAGTTCTAGCTGTAAGGGTGTGTGCAATATGCGGATTTATCGTTTTTGAGTTATCGAATTTATCGATTTGCCAGCCCCCTAGTTATCGTAGAACCCAAATCTTGACACTTTAATTTACTATTCCATAGATACCTTCGGTATCGAGTATAAAAAGATCGATCCTCTTTGCTTTATCCAATCGTAACCACTAATAACTAATCCAATGCTGGTTTTATTGGGTTTTTCTGGGTTTTTCCCAATCCACGCAACAAATGTTGGACTACTAAATTTTTTATTGAATTTCCCAGAGCCTTAACGTTAACTTTTGAATTTTTTATCTTAATATATTTTCTGATTTATCTATAATTCTATATTTTACTTAATTTAATAGTTTTAATTATTTTTTAATTTAAATTAATTTTGATTCCATTTTAATGTCAGCTGCGCATAGCTGATAATAAAAAAGTAAAAAAAAAAATAAATAAATGAATAGTGGATGATCTAATAAGTAACATCTTGTTACTTTCAGATACGTTTATTCAATGTTTTTATTGCTTTAAAGAGAGGGAGAGCGATTGTACTCATACATACGTTTGGCTAAAGTGCAAACGCAGCGTTTCCCGTCCGTCAACGGTACGCGCTAGCTTGACCTTCTCATGAGGCTTCATATTAATTGCACGCGCAGACCATATGTATATATGTGGTTTGGTAATCACATACATATATATGTTTATGCTGAGCGTGTTTAGGTTTATTTATACTTGAAACAAAGTGTTGCAAGTAACGTTTTATACATATTTGAAATTTCATGTGTATATGAATATACTACATCGAACTCGTACCATTCTATGCCTATCTTCTTCATTTTTACTCAATAAAGAACGCAAATCTGAAATAGCAGTACGAAAATTTTCTTGTTCTGTCTCTCTCTGGTCATCAGTGCGGTTGGCACTTGAGGTAGCTCTTCAAACATTTGATTGACTGCGATGACCTATGTACGGTCATCTTCTCCTAGGCATCGTTAATTGTTGTTAAACCAAATGAAGCAAATGAGAAAAACTATAAAAATAACACCAAAATTAAAAACACACCGAAACAAATATGATTAAACAAGTAAGAAGGCTCTAGTCGGGAGAGCCCGACTAGAAGATACCCTGAACCCAGTTGCAATAAATATATTTAATTTATATAAGACTTTGGTATACTGGCTTAGCTTCCATCGATTAAGTTCAATATCTCCGGTGTTTCTCAACCGATTTGGACGAAATTTTCAGAAAAGTTCTATCATTATCCATTACTTCAACCCTCATTTTTAGATTTTCCAAATTCGATATTTTATTGTTATCGATATTATGTGTATATCGGAAACCAGAATAGTTATCGATAATTTGAAGAAAACTTGTTCTGCTCATGGTTTAGGAGAACTTAAATACAAAATCAGAAGTCTGTAGCTCTTGTAGTCTCTGAGATCCACGCGTTCATACAGACGGACAAACGGTCAGACGGACAGACGGACAGACGGACAGACAGACGGACAGACGGACATGGCTATATCGTCTCGGCTGTTGATGCTGATCAAGAATATATATACTTTATAGGGTCGGAGATGCTTCCTCCTGCCTGTTACATACTTTTGCACAAAACCATTATACCCTTACCCGTAAGAAGGCGCTAGTCGGGAGTGCCCGACTAGAAGATACCCTGAACCCAGTTGCAATAAATAAATTATATTTATAATTGACTTTGGTATACTGACTTAGCTTCAATCGATTAAACTCGATATCTCCGGTGTTTCTTAACCGAGGTAGACGAAATTTTCAGAAAAGTTATATTATTACCCATTACTTCAACCCTCATTTTTACATTTTCCAAATTCGATATTTTTTTTATCGATTCCATGTGTTTATCGGAAACCAGAATAGCTATCGATAATTTGAAGCAAACTTGTTCTGCTCATGGTATAGGATGGTCTGATGAACTTGTGGGATGGTTCGGAGGGGGCTAAGCTGTGGCCACCAGGCGGGTCGCGGGTTGCGGATAGCGAACGGCCCTTCGGGGTCAGCTGCGAATAGCGAGAAATCCTCGTGAATAAGCAGTCCCGGACAAACAGCGGGTGCGGTAGATTTTATCGCACTTACAAGACGCTTGTGTCGCCGTCTTTCAATCATAGCCTCACACACTCCCAACTCCCCCACAAATACCCATCTACATCCCTTCCCTCACATCTCACTCCGGGCTGGGGTAAGGTGTCAATCGGACCGTGCCGAGAGTCAGCCTGGCTGGGGGCCCGGATTAAAAACTAGCCCAGTCTCTGACGGTGGGCTCAGGCAGATGGCGACCGCCTGTTCTATCCAACCTTACCCGGGTATGGCGGATCTCTGCCCGGGCGGACCATAATTTCTCCGCAACTCGTGGGAATAAGTATGAAGAAAAGTTATAACAACAATAAAGTACGGCAGGATATCCCTGCCGCCAGTGTCGCGAGACACTTTGAGGACCGCCTCCTTGATGGAGACCGGCCCTCCAGCGTGGGACCAACCCCACATCGCCCCAAGGAGAGGCAAAGGAGGCATCAGGCGACCAGCGCCGCGACGGGACATCCCCGTCGAGACGCCGCCCCCGCAACCGAAAGCATGCGCCAACCGGCGCGGCCGACGGTTAATGCGGTCAGGAGGCACAGTCAGGCGGCACATGGGAGTCAGCAGCCGAAGAAGACCCTTCCGAAACTCGGAGAGCCGGGGGGTATAGACGATCCAAATAGGAAGGGACTATGTGGATCAAAGGTGAAGTGGTACCTCAGGTATCTGCAGCAGGGACTATCCCCTGCTGAGGCGCTAAAAAAGGCGACCACCGGCAGAGAGACGGCGCAGCAGGCAAGGGGACCAACCCCCAAACGCCTGAATGACACTTTGACGCCACCTACTGAGGCCCCCAAAAGGGTGTGTCAGGAGGAGCGTCCAAGCACGTCGAAGGCTGCTGCTGCTGCTTCCGTCCCTAAGGCTGTGAGGAAACCTTCTCCTCCACTGCCCACTGCGGCTCGCCCGTCCTACGCGACGATGGCAAAAAGGGTCAAAGTGGCCGTGTTACCTGTGGAATATCCCCAGGTAATGCTCAGTCACGGGGACTTGTCCGCATTGGAGGAGGCCATCCTCGATGAGATTATTCTCTCGGGATGGGGCACCGCGGTTGCGTTCGCGGGCATTCATTTCAGGGTGGGACACCTGGTGATCGAATGCTCTGACGAATGCTCCGCAGATTGGCTGAGGACCATGACGTCGAGGTTGCAGACGTGGAAGGGAGTACCCCTTGACTGTAGGGTAGGTGAGGATATCCCCTCGCCACATACCATCACCATTTACTGTCCAAGGAGCGCTGATCGGTCTACCGAGTCAATACTGATTTTGCTGAGGAATCAGAACATGATCGAGACCGAGGCGTGGAAGGTAATTTCGAGAAGAACGGAGGGTGGAGGTGCGCTGATGGTGATCGGCATCGATGAAGCCTCCAAGGATGCCATTGTGGAGAAGGGCCACCAGGTCTCTTTCCGCTACGGGACCATCCCCGTTAGTGGCCTTAAGAAGTCGACCGCTGGCCAAAATGCCCCCGCCCCCGCCCCAGTACCGGCACCCAAACCAGCAGAGGTGGTACCGTCCCCCTCACCAGAGGTGATACCCCCCCCCCCCTCCCGCTGCCTCGGAGGTGTGCCTGGATCTGGCGGACGACGAGGAGCTGGCGGACGTGACGCTCAGGCCAGAAATGCTGGAGGATGGGCTAGACGAGCAGGCGCCAATATCGTCGCAGGAGCTGGCTGCAGAGATGGAGGCAGAAAATGAAGCTGACGTAACGATGACGGGCAGCGACGATGGGGGCAACTCCGGGCCTTCATCGTCAGGAAGCGGAGCGGCGGTAAAGTGATGGTGACGCCTCTCGTCGCCACCACGGGGCTAGCCCAGATAAACCTCCATCGGGCTAAGTCGGCCTCGACCGTCCTAGCCAGGATGTTTATCAAACAACATCTTGGGCTGGCCCTTGTACAGGAGCCATGGGTGAACGATGGCATCAAAGGCCTGTGCACCGCTAATTCGAAGGTAATCTGGGACCACAGAGATCCGAAACCTAGGACATGTATCATGGTAAGAAAAGGCATTAACTTTACTATTCTTTCAGAATTCCTTACTTGGGACTGCGTGCCCATTGCCGTTAAAGGCAAAGGAAGCGCCCCCTATAGTAGTGGTATCCGCCTACTTCGCGGGTGATGAGGCATGCCCTCCACCGGAAGTGGAAAAGCTGGTGGATTACTGCAGGAGAGAGAAGCTGCCAATTTTAATCGGCTGCGATGCCAATGCGCACCACACAATATGGGGCAGCAGCGACATCAACACACGGGGTGAGTGCCTCACTGACTTTATATTCAAATATAATTTAGAAATTTTAAATGTCGGGTCAACACCGACATTCGTAACTAGAATAAGAGAGGAAGTTTTAGACATCACCCTGACCAGTCGGTCTTTACGGCCACATCTCAGAGAATGGCATGTCTCCTCAGAAGAATCTATGTCTAATCATAAGATCATCCTTTTTAAGCTTCAGTTTAATACGGAAAGTAACGTTACAACTCGCAACCCCAGAAAAACCATTTGGGAAAAGTTTAGGTCAACCCTAAAACTTAACCTAGCCTCCGAAAGTTTTGGAATAGCCAAACGCACAGGTGAGCTAAATAGAGTTGTACGGAATTTAGGCAAATGCATCAGTAACGCATTTGAAGAAAGCTGCCCACCAGGCATAACGCGCAGAGAAATAGATGCCCCATGGTGGAACGATAGTCTAGAGAGACTACGAACATCCACCCGTCATCTCTTCAACAGAGCCAAGAGTGACGGATCATGGGATAACTATCGGGAAAGCCTCACCTTGTACAGCAGGGAAATCCGAAAGGCTAAACGTAGGAACTATAGGGACTTCTGCGAAAGCATAGCTAGTACGACTGAAGGTGCACGGCTCCATAGAGCATTATCCAAACGGGCACCGGAGGCGAATCTAGCCCTGAAACGTAGGGACAACACCTTTACGACCAGTAACATGTACAAGCTAGAGCTTCTATTCGAGACGCACTTCCCAGGAAGTATTCCCTGTGGCCCATGCGAAACACTCGAAACGGAAGACAGGCACAGACCGACTGCCCTAGACTGGGCACTAGCCAAGTCAGTAGTCACAATGGAGAAGACACAATGGGCAATTGGAACTTTCCAGCCCTATAAATCTCCCGGTCTGGACAGTATATCGCCAGTATTCCTTCAGCAGGGGCAGGACATACTCCTACCCACCCTGAGGAAAATACTAGTCAGTAGCCTAGCACTCGGTCATATACCGAGCACTTGGAGCAGAGCTAGGGTGGTCTTCATCCCCAAAGTAGGGAAGACAGATATCACCAACCCAAAGTCCTTCAGACCCATTAGCTTAACATCGTTTTTGTTGAAAACGTTGGAAAAGCTAGTGGATAACTACATGAGGAGTACTCTGTTGACACGGAGTACGCTGCAAGCTACGCAGCATGCATACAGAGCAGGCCGATCTACGGATACGGCACTTTATAAACTGCACCGCACTTTGCGTTCTGCAGTTTTAAACAAAGAAGTAGCAATATGTGTATTTTTAGATATTGAGGGCGCCTTTGACAACACCTCACACGATGCCGTCAAGGCTGCCCTAAATAGAAGGGGTCTGGACATGACAACTAGCAGATGGATCTCATCGCAACTCAGGTCCAGACAAGCTACGGCAACTATACAAGAAAGTACTGTAACAGTGACAACCACAAGAGGCTGTCCACCAGGGGGGGTTTTATCACCGCTCTTATGGAGTATCTTAGTAGACGAATTGTTAAGTAGACTTGCCAGCAGGGGTATCCAATGCCAGGGCTATGCCGATGACATTGTGATAATAGCGCGGGGCAATTATGAGGAAACTCTGTGTGAAATTATCCAACTGGGACTTAGGATCATGTGTGACTAGTGTAGTGTGGTTGGACTCAACCTAAACCCTACAAAAACCGTCATAGTTCCGTTCACCAGGAGGTATAAGTTGCAGAGGATGAGAGACATTAGGCTCGCGGGGAGTCGAATAGTAACAAGCAGGGAAGTCAAATACCTTGGGGTCACATTTGACAGTAAATTGAACTTTGGGGCCCATATTCAGAATACGATTCTAAAGTGCTGCAGAGCACTCTACACATGTCGTAGAATAGCGGGGAAATCATGGGGAACCTCTCCAAAAATTTGGAGATGGCTATACCTCATGGTAGTAAGGCCCATGCTCACATACGGAGCAATTGCATGGGGGGACAAGGCACAGCAAATCACTGTGCAGAGGCAATTACATAAATTGCAAAGAATGGCCTGTGTAGGAATCACTGGAGCGATGAGGACCTGTCCCACATCGGCGCTAGAGGTTCTGTTGGAGATTACCCCACTCCATCACACAATTAGGCTACAGCAGAAAGCTGCATTATTAAGAATGTCGGTCGAGGGAGTTGGCAAGGAGCATATTCTGAGCCAACTAGATGCAGATATGCTGTCAGGTGAGCTTCCCCTATTGGCACAGCCTAGGGACGAAATGAAAGCCGAACACATGTTCGAGCAAAAATTTCAAGTTCACCTGAGCAGCAAAAGGGAGTGGACATCTCTTGAAGAGGTCCACCAAATGAAATCCCACACCATCATATGGTACACCGATGGATCCCTTACCAACCAAGGCTCCGGTCTTGGAGTGGTAGGCCCTCGGCTAAAATACCATGAGTCCCTGGGTAAGCACACCAGCATCTTCCAGGCTGAGGTATGTGCAATAGGGAGGTGTGTGGACTTTAATCTGAAGCGTAACTATCGGAATAGGGATACAGCTATATTATCAGATAGTCAAGCAGCCATTATGGCACTCAGCAAGTTCGAAATTAGGTCGAAGGTAGTTCGCGAGGTGCGAACCAAGCTAAACACTCTATGACTACATAATAGACTAACCCTAAGATGGGTCTTAGGACATGTTAACATAGCTGGGAACGAAGAGGCAGACAAGCAAGCAAGGCTGGGGGCAGCGACACCCCTCATAGGGCCCGAGCCGTACTGTGGGATAGGAAGAAGCACAATACGGCAGGAACTTAGGAGTGAAGAGAAACTCTTGCGCGAAATGAGCTGGGCGCAGTCCCCAGGACTCAGACAAGCCAAGTGTCTTCTTGGAACTTACAATCTGAAAAGATTCAAGCAGATTATAAATATGGGAAAGAATAGACTCAGCATAATCACCGGTCTTTTGACAGGACACTGCAGACTAAGAGGTCACCTAGCCAAGCTAGGAATCGCTAGTAATGACATGCAGATTCTGCGATATGGAAAGGGAATCCTCCTTGCATATCATAGCAGAATGTGTAGCCTTAGTGGGGAAGAGAAGCAGGTTTCTAGGAAAACATGTTATTCAGCTCACTGACCTGAAGACCATCGATCCAGTAAATATACTTGCCTTTGTACAAGGACTGGGTCTGATGGAAGAGCTTTAAGCCAAGAAGGGGGCACAATAGATCTTCTAGGTCGCAGTGCACTTCACCCCAATTATAATAAAAATAATATAGGAGAACTTATATACAAAATCTGAAGTCTCTTGCTCTTGTAGTCTCTGAGATCCACGCGTTCATATAGACAGACGGACAGACGGACATGACTATATCGTCTCGGCTGTCGATGCTGACCAAGAATATATATACTTTATGGGGTCGGAGATGCTTCCTTCTGCCTGTTACATACTTTTGCACAAAACCATTATACCCTTATTTACCCATTTTATGGGTTAAGGGTATAAGAAGTGAGTTTGTGTGCATTCACAAAAGATGCAAAACAGAAATGCACTAGACGAATGATGAATGTTGAATACTCTAATAAAATATAAGTGCTATTGTGGATATGTAGTTATAGAATATATTTGCAATAATTGCATATTTTGATTATATTTTGAGAAATAACTAAAAACAGTTTAATAACATATCATCTTCCAACATTATTAGAGTATTCATCATTTATCATTATGTATTGCTTCTTTTGTGAATACACACACACACACACACACACACACACACACTTACAGACTAACATAGCGGACTTCTCTTTAATAAGAGAATGAACTGACGACTGACGAACTCAAATTCAAAAAGTAAACCCAAATTCAATAAAATATTATTTTTGTTCAAGAAAACGTGCTCATAGCAATAATACAGTTACAAACACACCAACAAACAGGTGTTAACACATCGCCCGTGAGTTCCAACGCTCAGTTTCCGTGTTATGCGATAGCAAGGCTTTCCTGAGCATCAACGGTGATAGTCTCAGCAAATAAGATTTTACAGAATAATTTTACAAATTTGCCATCAGACATGCATGGTGAATCGCTAATGAGTACGCCACATGGACCATGACCATGAATCATAATACGTGAGAAGACTTCTTACAACTCTGGATCAGTGTCTTAATTTCGTACATTAAATCTGGTAACGTGATAACAATGATCCAGAGTGATTATATCGATCTTCTTTATTGGCATTCAACTGAATAACTACAAAAGCGTGTTGCTTCAAGAGCGCAAAACTTAACGATGATGTCTGTCAAGGGCTTAAGCTTTTGTTTGAAGACTCTTGCATTACAAACATGATAATAGTTGGGTTTCACTTTTCAATCAGTGCAGCACCTGTCCGCTTTTTCATTCTTTTATTTTAACGCAATCGTTTGGACGTAGACTGTATCATTTTATACAGGGAAGCCACAGAAATGGCTAACGAATTTGAATTCCGCTATAAGCCATTCCGCCTGTAAATTTTCACGTTGCCCCAGAACTCCGAGTGATTTGATTTATTTTATTACTTGTATTGAAAATGATGTCAAGAACGGCGACGAAATCCCTGAAAAAACTGCATCTAAGCTGTGGATACCACGCCCACCCAAACAAGCGGTAGCGCATTTAAGATTTCAAAAGTCGAGGAAGATGGCGTGGACGTAGCTTTCAAATTGTTTTTCTAATATTTCATCAGCTATCCACCTACCAAGTACTTACTCTAGCTCATGCACAGTGAGAGGTATATACATTTATTTTTTGAAAGATGAGGGTCCGGGACCGTTTGGGGTGGGCGTGGAATCAAAAACAAAGTAAATTTAACCGGCAATCTAACTACCAAATAAGCCGACACCAGCTTGAAAACTGGGTAAGACGTAGGCAATTTCGGTTTTCAAAAGAATTGTGGCATTCAAATTATTTAATGCAAATATTTGAGAGAATGTCACCAGCTTTCCTCTGACTAAATTTGCAGACTCTAGCTCGAAAATCGTGAATGACTCAATCATGGAGGCCGGCGGCGGCGAAGGTGTGCGTGACACCCGAATTTTAGATTCAAATATTTTGGGAAAATAACCAAGAAACTTTCTACGAAATTGGGTGTGCCTAGTAATTTGAATGTGGGAAATAAGTGAGTTTTTATCGCGAGGTGCATAGTTATGTTATCGATTTCCCAGTTCCTATCGAAACCCCCTATATAGACACTTTGTCTGACACAGATAGGAACTAGAGGTGGGCACGGGCTGGGCTTTTATCGGGCACCCGTGGGCACCCGCGGGTAACCGTGGGTACGGGCTGAAAAATCATATTTCGAGTTGGGTGCGGGCGGGTGTGGGTTAATCCGTTCAACTCGCCTTATCCGAAATAAAGTTAATAAATTGTAAATTGGTAAATATTCTGGCATATACTTCAAAGTTTCGTTTTTATACCCTTCACAGAGTATATTGACTTTGTCATGAATCTGTAACGCCTTAAAGGAATGATGGGAGACCCCATACACTATATATCAAAATGATCAGTACGAGCTCAGGAATTGATTTCCGTCTGTCCGTCCGTCTGTCCGTCTGTCTGTCTGTTTCAACACGATTTCCGGCCAAACTGCTGAACCGATCTTGATGAAACTTTCACAGATTGCTTAGATAATGTCGGGTTTGTTCACTATGAAATTTCATCCCGATCGGAGCATTCTACGATACAGCCACCATATAAATTTACCATATCAACACGATTTCCGGCCAAACTGCTTAACCGATCTTGATTAAACTTTCACAGATTGCTTAGATCATGTCTGGTTTGTTCACTATGAAATTTCATCCCGATCGGAGCATTCTACGTTAGCCACATATAATTACCATTCAACGATTCCGGCAACTGAACCGATCTGATGAACTTTCTCAGATGCTTGATCTGTCGGTTGTCACTATGAATTCATTCGATCGGGCATTCACATAGCCACCATACAAATTTAAAATATCGTTCTATCAATTGTTGTCTCTGTCGTGCACTTTCAGGTACCTACATGTCAAATTGTTGTTGTTGTCGCACACGAACAAGTAAATGACGCTCAAAAGTAAAAATATTAGCGAAAAATTACCAACAACTGCACAGAAACATTAATAAGAGAGGGGAGCATTGATTTGGCTGTGTGAAGGGTATCATAGTCTTGGCATAGCCAAAATTAACTATGCGCCACTATGTTTTTTTTGTAACTTTGTGTAAAAACCCTCCGTTTAAAGAGTTAAGTTTTTTTTATCAGCAGAACGAAAAGATCATGTTTTACAAAAAGTGAAATGTATGATGATTGAATATTGCGAAACGTTAAAAGACAATCTTAATGACTCGCAAACTGAAAACTCTTCGCCAAACACGAGTCACGAGTTTCAAGAGTTTTTTGACACGATCATCCAAAAAAACTTAAACTTGACTTAAATGCCTTTGATTTAGAAATTGAAAAGTATTTTTTTTTTGACCAAAATATGTCATTTTATTTAAAATAAATAAATAATAAATAAAGTTTTTGAAAAAAGTTCTAAATTTTTCGGGCGGGCGGGTTGGATTCGGGTATGATATTTTTTTGCCATCGGGTACGGGTAAAGATTTGCGCTGTGGCACATGGGCTGGGTCGGGTCAGGCGCGAAAAATTAGACCCATGCCCATCTCTAATAGGAACCAAGGCTTTTGTAAAGTTTTAGGTGGCTAGCCTTAAGCACACCCAACAAACGTGCGTTCATACACACAGGCAGACGGCCAGACGGCCATTATAATCTTCACTTTCGATATTAGAGTTTACAAATCATTTAAGAATTTAAAAACTAATATTCGTGGTAGTTTGCTATGACATCAAACTTGTGTGTCAGAAACTTTACAAAGGGAAATAATTTGGTCAATTAAGTGGCTTGAATTGTTGACTGCTGTCTAGGTTGTTCTTCAAGTAAAAATAAACCATCTTGGTTCGGTACGGATGATACGGATGCGGCAGAGTTTACGCTGCCTTTAAGATTCTGCTATGCAGATGGGGATGCCACCAGCTGTCTTCCTTCAAAATTTGGCAATTCTAGCTCAAAATTTGTAAAAGGTGGCGGAAGAGCGGCAGGGGGCAGTATGGGTAGGCATGGCATCCAAATTTTTGATGCAGATCTTTGTGGTATGTCAACTTCTATCTTCCTTCCAAATTTGGTGACTCTAGATCAAATTTTGAAGCAGTTGTGGAAGGGAGGGCTGGGGGCGGTATGGGTGGGCGTGACATCTAAATTTTTGATGCAGCTTTTTGGGGGCTCTTACCAGTTATCTTCATACCAAATTTGGTAACTCAAACTTAAAAACTTTGGCAGATACAGGCATTCTTGTTTTTTTGAATCGTTGGGGCGGCTGGGGGCAGCTAGGGCGTTATGAACTGGCATGGCATCCAAAGTTTTCGTGAATTTTTTCGAAGGTTATCATCACAAAACTAAGTGGCGCTAGCTCAAAAGCTCTCGAAATTATAGGCGTTTCTGATTTCAAACAGCGAGGGGGGCTGGTGGCGGAATGGGTGCGGGTGTCTCCACCAAATTTTGTAGATTTGGAGTAAACAAACTTATCGATTTGCCAGCCCCCCAGTTATCTATTTTTGAACTAGAGCCACAAAATTTGGTGCCAAGATAGAAGATGATGACCCCCAAAAACTGCATTAAAACTTTGCATACAACGCCCACCCATACCATCCTATCCCCCCCCCCCCCCTCCCCCCCTTCAGCACCACTGACTCCTTATAAACTGGAATGCGTGTATCACTCTTAGTGCTTGAGCTAGAGCCACATAATCTAGTATTAAGATAGCTGGTAACGACCTCAAAGTCCTGCATCAAACATTTGGATGTCAAGCAGACGCATACAAACCCAGCCCCTTTCCACCATTTTTATTTGGAAGGAAGATAGCTGGTGGCATCCCTATCTGCATCGGAGAATATTTAAGGCAGCGGGTGTATGCTTAAGGTTGCGTCCAACTGCAACGTATCCACTTGTTTTTCTTGAAAAACAAACATATTTAAATTATTTATTTATTTATTTTTTAATTGGAACTTAAAATTAATTCTAAGTTACAATTTTGTATTTATAGCCAGAGCAACGGGGGTAGAGGTGGAAAACCATCGATGGAATCATCGATTTTATCGATGGCTTCATTTTGAAGCAACCATCGATGGCTTTTGATCAATAATCGATGGTTTTCGCTGCGCGCAAAAGAAGAGGTAACATGTGAGCTTTACTTGCTTTCCGTATATTTTTTTCAATTTATATTTGGGGTGTTCAACAGCTCCGTTTCATCGTTTCATGTTTCAAAGTTGAAACGATTAACTCGTGAACGGCATTTTGGGTGGTAATGCGTTTCATGTTTGTGCAGTCAGCTGTTGTTTGTTGACATTTCTTAAGGTCCAACCAAACGATGCATTCGTGCATGCAGAGCCGTTGCAAAAATGAACGAAATGCTTGCTCATGCATTATGCATCAACGTCTATAGCCATACGTTGCATAAGTGCATTGTCTCTTCTTCTTCTTTATTTTTGCCAACCATTGTTACCACATGTTTGATTTTTATTCCATTAAAAAATAAATGTTAACATTTTATGTAATATTAAGTTAATAATAAAGACAACACATGTTACATGTAACTAGTATATTATATCAATGTGTTAATAAACAATAAAATGAAGATTTAACAGTTTTTTTTAAATATTTTCCATACAATAAAAAGACTGCGACAACTCTATGCCCAATGCATTGCTGCATGGTTTCAATTCAGTGAAACCATGCATGCGGCATTCATGCATTCGTTAAAAAAAAAACTGAACGAACCCTTGCATAAGCATCGTTTGGGCGGATACACGGCGTGCCATATGTTGAAACTGCTGCTCTGCATGCACGAATGCATCGTTTGGTTGGGCCTTTATTCTTCAATTTTTGTCACTGTTGCTGTTTACTGCGGTTATAGTTTAATTGTAAAAATTCCATTTAAAAGTGCTAAAGATATGCTATGCGATGCTTTAGCAAAGCAAGTTATTAGAGAAATAGAGGATATTGAAGGTGAGAAAAGCTCGTTGTTTGAATTAGTTGCTCAATTACATGCTTTTAAAATTTGGCGGCCATTAATCATATGTGTTTATACTTTTTTGCACAAAAATACACCAAATATACTAAAAAGTACTGAACATCGATAGCAAATATCGACTAAATATCGTGCTCTTCCCATCTTTACTTTGTTCAAACTTGAAACACTTTTTGTATACATAGGCTGGGGTGTTTCAACGTTTCAAGAAATTTTCTATGTATGTTGTTGTTGCGGGACGTTTCAACTTTGAAACGTGAAACGATGAAACGAGCTGTTGAACACCCCAATTAATTATAATGTTTTTTTTTCTAGATTTGGACTACATTTAATAGGTGGTGTTGGTAGCGTTCGACGGTTGCAAAAAGATCAATGGATAAATTCCTCAAAAGTAAGTTATATCTTTCATTGTGAAATTCTTTCATGATGTTGTGAAATTCGTTCATGCTCTTGTGAAAGTCAACTAATACTAATGAACTTCATTGTTTAGGAACATCGCAAGAGAACCATGAGGTGTCTGCAAAACGAAAGCGGGAAACTTCGATCGTGTGGGACCACTTTAAAAGGAGCGAGGATAAGAACTTCGGCATCTGTATGTACTGCCACAAACACTTAAAGACGGCCGGAAACACATCAAACTTATTAGAATATTTGAATCGTGTGCACCCAGACCGTCTTCAAAAACAAAGTGAGCTAGTGCCAAAAATAATGGAAACGTTTTTAAAAAAAGACATATATCATGCAACAGATTCTTAAAAAAAAAAACCCTGGACAAAAAAGTCATGAATATGGTATGTGTTGACGTACAACCTTTTAGTATTGTCGAAGACAAGGGCTTCGTTGAATTAGTGGAAGAGTTAGACCCACGATACAAGCTACCTAACCGGACTCACCTCCGTGAGGTGGTTCTACCCTCGGAATACTCAATCTTGAATATCAAGCTGCAGACCCTTCTAGAAAGTATCGATTTTGTTGCTATAACAACCGATCTTTGGACATCGTGTGCCAATGATGGCTATATTACCCTAACCTGCCATTTTGTCAATAAAACATTTAATTTAAAGTCGGCAGTTCTCGCTACTCAAAAATTATTGGACCCCACCAACCATACAGCCGCTAATATTGCGGATACGATTAAGACAGTATTGGTTGGGTGGAATGTGTTCCAAAAAGTGACCTCTATTGTTACAGACAATGATGTCACCATGGTGAAGGCTTGCGAATTGCTTGGCCTTAAACACTTGCCCTGCATGGCCCACACCATTAACCTTTTAGTGCAGGATGTTCTTAAGCTCGAGAGGATTGAGACAATTTTATCGAAGTGCAAGCGTGTGGTAAAATTTTTCAACAAAAGCACAGTTGCCCACGAAAAATATCTAAGTGCACAGGAGGGAAAGAAATTGCTAAGATTGCTCCAAGAGGTGTCAACCCGCTGGAATAGTGCTTTTGGTATGATAAACCGGGCCCTCGAACGAATGGATGAAATCACAGTGGCGCTGATAAACTCGCGAAATGTGCCATCGCCATTGTCCGCAGAAGAAGCAGACGTCTTAAAAGACCTTGCCGTGCTGCTGGCACCATTTCAAGAAGTCACATTTTCGATATCTTCAAATACTAAAGTATCAGTGTCACTGATTATACCAGAGGTTTGCGAGCTAATACAAAAAATAAACAGCTTGGAAAACCAAATAAAAACGGACGAGGGCAATTTGGTATTGGAGTTTCTGAAAAAACGCTTGCCCGAAAGGCTGCGTGGATTTGAGCTGCGGACGATCCTACGTATCGCCACAACTTAAGACCCCAGATTCAAGAAGATTGAATTTCAATCCACTTTAAATTCGGACCAAGCTGCTAAGGCTTTGGAGCAGGAGCTCGTTGTTTTACTTACAAAAACCGCAACCAATGAAACAATGCAACCAACACCACCAGCAGAAACAAACCACCCGAAGTTTTCGTTTCTGCAAAACAAAATGAGCCAACGAATTCAATCACCCAGGGCGGATGCAATTCTAATTTTACGCCAACATTTGGAAAAAGATTTGATGCCTGAGGATTCCGATCCATTAAAATATTGGGAGGTAGGAATTACATAAATTTATATAAATATAACAGAATAATATATATTTTCTTTATATTTATCCTTATTTATTTTGTTCCTTAACAAAAATAATCATCTCAATCTGGAAGACTAATAATTAAATTTTTATATTTAATTCCAATCTTGAATTCTAAGAGTTTCATTTTTATATGATATAAGTCTTGAAGACTTTATTCCATAGTTATATTTTTTTATTTTCAATATTTGATCTCAACAATTTTCATGAAGTTTTGTTATTAATTTGTTTTTAGTTTTATAGTTTATCAATATAGTAATAAAAATGTAATAGCACTGGCTGCTATTGACTATCATTATTAAATTGTGTTACTCTTACAAAATAAAAATTATTTTTTAAAAACATCGATGGTTCATCGAGGGTTTAGAGGAAAACCATCGAAACCATCGATGGATCCAACCATCGATGGTTTTCCACCTCTAGACGGGGGCCTTCAGGCTGTTATTTGTGCATATTTTTTAAAGCTAATAATTAAATTTGGAAGTGAGTTTTACAAAGTCTTTGATATTTTCAAATTAACTTCAGAAAGTAGATTTTTTGGACTACGGATTTTCAAGGAGGTACATTGGTTGATTACAAATTGGCATTGGTTGATGAAATGGTCTATGGTAAGAGTGGTTTCATTGCAATAAGAACAGATTGGAGGTGATGTTTTGTTTAGTAAGTAATCGTGTGTGAGTTTTGTATGACCCATTCGAAAGCTGATGTAGATTGATGCATGATTTTTATTCATTGTTATTGGTATTTCTATTGGCTCTCTGGATGGATTCATTGTCTTGTAATGGTATTTCTCCCAAATTTAGCTTGGAGATAATTTACTTGTTCTATTTATGAGATTGTTTATGTCCTTCTTATTGTAGGTGTTGTGCAGAATAAGCGGGGCGATAGTGGCGCCTTTTGCAGCCGTGTCCGCCAGCACATTTCCTTTAATTCCTGCATGTGGAGATAATGTCTCTGATTTTACTTATGGTGGGAATGTTGTTATTGACGTTTCGGACAGCATGTTTCGCTTTTTTGGTTGCTTTTGCCATCTTCACAGCAGCTAGGATTGCCTCCGCTTCGGCTGTAAAAATGGACGTATAGGAAAGTGTTACAGCCGATTTAACTGTTATGTTGTCTTCAGTGACAGTGCTGAGAACTGTCATATTTTCAGTTTTGGAACCGTCGGTGAAGAGAAATTTCCATGTGGGGAGGTTGGAACGAATGCTTTTGAAGATTGTTGTGTATATCTCTTTAGAGGTACTATATTTTTTATGGTTTGCGAGTTGTAATATGATTGAGCTGTTCTTAAAGTTACAGGGAGGAACCTTTTGCTAGTAGTTTCGTAGGGGGAATATCGTGATGTTGAGTTTAGCAGCTTTATTAATAATGAGTTGAAGGGTTGATGGGATTCGAAGTTCTCTCTTGCGCTTGAGTTGATTTATAAGCGTTGTATGCAACGAAGAGCCGCTTATATTGAAAAGTCGGTTTATTTGTCTACCGATGTTCCATTCAAACCTTGTGCTCAGGTCTGGGAGTCCTGCTTCTGCTAGGATGTTGGCGATGGGAGTGGTTCTGAAAGCACCTAGGGATTGTCTGATGGCGGTGTGCTAAGGAGTGGCTACTTTGTTTATGTTGGTTTTGCTTGTTTTGCCGTATAGACAGAGACCGTAATCTATTTTTGACAATATTATTGCTTTTGAGATCATAATGAGAGAGTTAGTATTACATTTAAAATATCAATTACTTAAGCATTTTAGGATATTTAGTATATTGTTTAGTGATTTTATTAATGTTTTAACATGTTCATTCCAATTTAGTTTCTTATCAAACGTTAGCCCTAATATTTTAAGATGTTCTGTTTTTAGTATGATTGTATTGTTAATTTTAATGTCTGTGTTAGCACATTTATGCTTTCTGCATATGCGTAAGTGTGTCGATTTTTCGTTTGATATTTTTGTGCCACTATAATTGCACCATTCATTTATTTTGTCAAAGAAATTTTCAATTTGCATGTTAAAGCCTTCTTTTGGGTTAAACAAAAGACAGAGATCATCTGCGTACATTGTATGAGTAAAGAATTTGTTTTGGTTTATTATAAGGCTTAGTTTATTGAAAGCTATCAGGAAAAGAGTTACCGACAGTGGGGACCCTTGCGGGATACCATTGTAAAGTTTCTCTTCTCCTGAAATGTGTTGTTAACTTTAACTTTAAATTTTCTATTGCTTAGATAGCTTCGGATATAATTTAATATTTTTGGTCCTAATTTCCAATCATATAGTTGTTGCAAAATCCAGTGTAATCCTACTCTATGAAAAGCTTTTTCCATATCTATTTATAGAGCTGATACATGGTTTTTTGTTGCGAGTTTATTACAAATATAATTGTCTATTATTAGCAACGGGTCTATGGTGCATCGATTTGGTTTATATGCGTATTGGTTTTGTGATAACAAGTTTTCCTGGTTGAGGAACCACATAATTCTTTTTGATACCATTTTTTCTAGTGTTTTTGATATGCAGGAAATTTGTGATATTGGGCGGTAGCCGTTTACTGCATTTTGTGGTTTATTTGGTTTTCTGATCGGGATAATGGTTGCTATTTTCCACTATTGGGGTATGTTGCTTGTATCAAATACTTTATTATATAAATCAAACAGTTAACTTAAGCCGGCTGGCGGTAGTCTCTTAAAAATTTCATAGGGGACATTGTCAAAACCTGGCGTGGATCCCTTTAGGCTGTGAAGGCAGAACTGAGTTCTGTTGGCTTGATGGGCGCTTCAATTAGTTTAGCTCTGGTTTTTGGGATATATGTTAATGGTAATTTATCTAAATGAAACTGTTTGTTTTGGACAAAATTGTCAGAGAAATTTGAGTCATCTGAGTAATTTGACCAGGTTTGGCTTAATGCATTTGCAATCTCTTTTGGGTCACAGGTGTTTCCACTCGCGGTTTCGATTGCATGGATGTGCGTATTCTTTCGAACTCCTGTAATAATATGAACTTTATCCCAAGGTTTTTTGTGCTATTGCTTGGGTTCATATCGTTTGTAAAGTTAGCAAAAGATGTTTTTTGTGCTCTTTTAGCTTCATACTTAAATTTTGCATTTGCCTTTTTGTATTTTAGCATGTTTTCTGTGCTTAAAAGTTTCCTTATATTGTTAAGGCACTTCACCTTTTCTCTTTTTAATTCCTCTAGATCCCTGTTCTTTTTTGCGAGTCTTGTAGGGTTTGTAGTTGGTATTGAGTCGCTTGCAGATGTCTTAATTAATTTAATAAATTTAGGTGCAGCTTGGTTTTTGTTATTTGTAATGTTACAGATGTCGGACAGTTCGTTAATGTTTTTTTTTTGGAATTTATCCCAGTTAGCTGAGTGTAGTTTGTATCTATGTGTTTTGCAAGCTATATAAGTAGGTCCTCTAAGAAAAAGTCTTATATGTATTGGAAAGTGATCACTTTCGTTTAAGTCTTCGTGAACACACCAGGAAGAATTTAGATTAAGTGGTGGCGAGCAAAGGGAGAGATCTACGTTTGTGAAGGTGTTATGTGTAGTGTAATGAGTGTGTTGCCCATTGTTCAGTAAAATCAAGCCGCTATTTTGTATAAAATTTGCAACTACATTACCGAGCTGGTTGTTAAAAGTAGATCCCCAAAACATGTGCCAGGCGTTAAAATCTCCCAGCACAAGTACTGGCTTATTACACGAAAAGTTGTTGATAAGGTCGTGCAGATCCTGTTCAAAAATCTTTTCAGTTGGCGAAATGTAAATGTTTAAAACTACAAAAGGTATTTCCGATTGGATTTCTGCAGCAATTGCAAGAATGTTGGAATGAATATTGATAATTTTGTTTTCAATTGATTTTGATATTAGGAGTGCGTCTCCTCTACTCGCCTTTGTATGAAGTGTATCTATAGGTCTGTTTGATAGTAGAAAGTGTAGGGTAGTGCAGGGCAGAACAGAACACGAAAAATACAACTCTGAAAATTTTAAGTGTAAAAAAGTGTAGAAGTACTATCGAACAAAAAAGGTGTAAGTTAGAGCAAATGAAGCAACAGCTGACTGACATGACTAACATGAGTTTGAATAACAATGAAAATTTCACTATAAGTGAGTTAATTGATGACGACAGTGGTGATGAAATAATTTCAAGCTCCACTTATCCAAGTGGCGATGAAGAGGATTTTTTAATGGTGCAATTGGTAGATTTCCCGATAGGAAAAAGAAATTGTGTGATGGACAATTTGAGACAAACTTTTCCAACCTACACGGATAAAGAATTTCAAACGCATTTCCCAGCTACAAGAGGAATTTTGTGCTTGAATTAAACCCAAATAGCCTTTTCTTTATTTTCATTGGGTGCGGAAGCTGCTGCATCCTACTCTGAATATAATTCAGGCTCTGCATATTGTATAAAAAGTTATAAAATAAACTCGTTTGACATTTTTAATTATTGTTAAAACTTGCAATGTTAAACTGATTTGAAGAGCTCAAAACCGTAATTGACGCATAACAGCTGTTTTGTTGTTCTACACTTTTCTGCTCTTGATTTTTGGTGGTGTAGAAAAGTGCAGAAAAGTGTAAGTCAGGGCACACTAAAAAACACAGGGCAGAACAGTTTAGTGTAAGAAAGTGCAGCTATCGAACACTTTTTTGTAAACTAGTGTACACTAGGGTACACTAGTGCAGCTATCAAACAGACCTTATGTCATTTTTTTGATGAAGTGAAAATTGTTTTGGATTTTTTGTTTTATCGTCGTGGACGAGATGGGTTTTCTGTAGCTCAGGTTTTTTTTGTTTATATTTATAACGTAACTGAGAGAGATTGTGGTATTTGTCTTTGTATCCGTTTATATTCCATTGTCTTATGTTAAAAGTCATTTTTTATACCCTTAACCCATAATGGTTTTGTGCAAAAGTATGTAACAGGCAGAAGGAAGCATCTCCGACCCCATGCAGTACATATATTCTTGATCAGCATCAACAGCCGAGACAATATAGCCATGTCCGTCTGTCTGTCCGTCTGTTTGACCGTCTGTCTGTCTGTCTGTCCGTCTGTATGAACGCGTGGATCTCAGAGACTACAAGAGCTAGAGACTTCATATTTTGGATATAAGTTCTCCTATACCATGAGCAGAACAAGTTTGCTTCAAATTATCGATAACTATTCTGGTTTCCGATAAACACATGATATCGATAACAAAAAATTTGGAAAATGTAAAAATGAGTATTGAAGTAATGGATAGAGATAGAACTTTTCTGAAAATTTCGTCCAAATCGGTTAATAAACACCGGAAATATCGAATTTTATCGCTTGAAGCTAAGTCAGTATACCAAAGTCTTACATAAATTTAATTTATTTATTGCAATTGGGTTCAGGGTATCTTCTAGTCGGGCTCTCACGACTAGAGCCTTCTTACTTGTTTTTTTTTAAAGAAAAGTATACTTTTTTGGTTTGTTTATTCTGTTTGTATTTTCTCTCTCTTTGCGCTCACCTCCTAAATACCGCAATTACGGCCTCACAAAGCATCAAGTCATTGTTCTGTTATAATTATAGTTTAGTATCTTCTCTAATCATGTCATGTGGATCAGAGAGAATTGAGTCGTTTTGTTTGAGTGCATTAATCATTTGTGTTTTGTAGTCGATAAAATGTGTTGTTGTGTCTGTTTTCGTTTGCTGTTTTGGTTTGTTTGGGTGTGGGCAGAAGAGGTAGTCGGCTTGATAACAGTTAAGTTTTTTTCGTTGTTTGCTTTTAAGCAATTTGTTGTTGTGAATAAGTATGGTTTGGACAGATGTTTGGTTTGTGGTTTTTCTTTGTTTAAGTGGTTTGTTGTTTTTGAGTCGTTGTCTCTTGTGTGTTCTTTTGTGACAACCAGTGGCTGCGATTTCAGAATAGGTTTGAGTTTTATTTGAGTGTGGTTGAGGAGTGTGTTGGTCGAATTTTGATTTCGCTTCATGCATTGAGCATTTTTCTTTAATTTTGATTTTTAGGATATCCCGTGCTTCGTTGTATTTTGGGCAGTCTTTGCTGTTGGCAGCATGTCCGTTGCCGCAATTGACACAATGTGTACGTGAGCATGGGGTTGGTTCATGCAGAGGAAGACCGCATGTGTTGCACATGGGTGCAGAATTTTGTGGTATGACCAATAAGTTGGCACTTTTTGCATCTCATTGGATTTGGGATATATTCTTTGAAACGAGCTTTGTGCCATGAAATTTGAATTTTAGTCGGCAGAGTGTAAAGATCGAAAGTTAGCTGCACCGCGCCAGTAGGAGCATAGACGAATAATGTAACAAGACGGGTCTTAAGAGCTGGAATGTTATGTTAATTAACAGAGTCGCAACCACGAAGCGGAAAACTGGGGAAACAGCGAATAGCCAGTATTTTTCATTACTTGTTTCCACACTTTACTCGAAACAATGCCAGCTGGTGCATAGTCGGCCATCATTGTTTAGCTTTTTGTTGTGACTGCAAAGTGTGCGAAGCGCAAGGCATAATTAAATGTTGCCGCACTTCGTTTCTCTTGTTGTTGTCACAAGATTTGAAATCGACAATTTTAGACTTTTGCTTCTTTCGGCTTGCTGCTGCTCACCAAGAAAGGGTGGTATAGACTTCATATGAACTTTGTACAATTGTAGAGCAAAACATGAGATACTTTAATATAATGTCTGTTTATATGTTTATTTATATTTTGGCAATAAGTTTGGGCTTTCACAACTTATAAGACAAGTTTTATATAAATAAATTAACTAACACTTAAACATACGTGTTTTGTCTTTGCGTACTTGAAAAAAATGGTTAATATATTAAAATTATATATTCAGGTTTTTTTTGACGATAACTGAATATTGTGACAAGGGGTATTTTTACTTTGTTCTATTTGTACATCTCATCTACGACAAGCCAGCACGTTGCTTGTTTTGTTTCAGCTCCGCTGTGCGTTCAGCGGCCTGTGCATTAAAGGAGAGGCGGCGGGCCAGCGGAAAGCCAGAACGGTAAAAATGTGTTAGCATGCCAATGCATGTGCGTTTGCTGCATTGTTGCTGGGCCTGCTCGTTGAGATTTTTATACTCGATACCGAAGGTAAAGAGTATATTGGGTTTGTGCAATGTCCGTCATGGTGTCCGTCCGTCCGTCCGTCCGTCCGTCTGTATGTTCGCAACTTTTTTCCACACCCTCCAAGCTAGAGACTTGAAACTTTCCAATTCTCTTTATCTATGGGACAGTAAATTAAAGTGTCAAGATGGGGGTCCTACGATAACTGGGGGGCTGGCAAATCGATAAATTCGATAACTCAAAACCGATAAATCCACATATTTTGCACATCCTTACAGCTAGAACTACCGAATTTTGAGGGAAGATAGCTAATAGCAACCCCAAAAAAAATGCATCAAGAATTTTGGAGCCACGCCCACCCATTCCGCCCCCAGCCCCCCCAGCAATTTAAAGTCAAAAAAGCCTATAGCTCCCACAGTTTTTGAGCTAGAGCCACCAAATTTGGTGCCAAGATAGGTGATGATGACCCCCCAAAAACTGCATCAAAAGTTTGGATGCCACGCCTACCGACACTGCCCTAGCCGCCCTTTCTCCACCTTATACATACTTTGAGCTAGAGTCACCAAATTTGGCATGAAGATAGTAATTGACATTCTAATAGATCTGCATCAAAAATTTGGATGCCACGCCCACC
The DNA here is from genome assembly GCA_030179655.1 of Scaptomyza flava. NCBI lineage: Eukaryota > Metazoa > Arthropoda > Insecta > Diptera > Drosophilidae > Scaptomyza > Scaptomyza flava. The sequence continues at coordinate 61,853,952 of JARNME010000404.1, forward strand.
CATACCGCCCCCAGCCCCCCTTTCCTCACCTGTCACAAACTTCGAGCTAGAGCCATTAAATTTGTTATGAAGATATCAATTGACATTCCACATAGATTTGGATCAAAATATTGGATGCCACGCCCACCCATACCGCCCCCAGCCCCCCTTTCCCCAATTTTTACCATTTTCGAGCTAGATTCACCAAATTTGGTATGAAGATAGCAATTGACATTCCACATAGATCTGCCCTGCCGCACCCGCTACCCTTTGCAATCAGGCCTGTTTTTACTGGTTTTAATACTGGTATCGAGTATACCGCAGTCGGTTGCGTCCGACTGCAACGTTTCCACTTGTTGTTAGGTGTTCTTTTTACGTTTTTTGGACAAATACACTATTCAATACACTTTCGGCATTTTTGCGCATCGTTGCATAGCTGTGTGATAGATGCGATGCCAAAATTGTTGGAAAGTGTCATAGAGCTAAAAACAAGAAAGATTTTGAATGACCAGCAATGCAAAACTGATATTTGTCTGCCTATTTTACTAAACGCTTGTTTATTTTCCTGTTCCCCTGCTCCTGCAAATGGTCAACCAGAAACAAAAATGATATTTTACTGCCTTGGAAGTATTGTTTTTTCTATTTTTCTTAGGTTTTTGTAGGCAAAAAATACAAAAATATGCACCAAATTTAATCTAAATATTGGCTGTTTAGGGTTTAGAGAAAGGTCACAAAATTCCATGGCAAATACATTTAAATATGCACATGTAGATATACGTGGCTACGACGAGCTAGCACGTGTTGTTGCGATTTGCCTATTCTCGAATGGCACACGCACATGCATACACACAAAATTACACGCATAGAAGAATTGACTTAGTTGCCTAGGCAACTAGCTAGCTAGCACTGCACACCAACAAGACAGCAGTGTATTGTAAACAAAAAAGCAATAATCAAAACAAGCGCAGATGTTTGTCATTAGGGGAAACCGACTTTTATACTCGTTGGTCTGTCCGCTTCGTGGTTGCGGCTTGGTTTACAGCATGTTAACTTGAACAATTCTTAAAACCCGTCCTTATGTTAAATGGTCTTTAAGTAGGAGTAGCTTTATCATCAATAGTTCGCGAGTATTTATAAATGTCGACTACTCCCTGTGATTTTAGCTCTTGGAGAATTTCGTCGTTTGCTATATGATTCGACACACACATTGAAATATTTACATGTATGCTAAACACACACAGCGTGCAGTGCGTTTTCTTATTTCTACGCCGAGCGGTTTCTTGTGTTGCTTCTGCTTTAGAATTTAGGCAAATGACTTGGGCAAATGGACGTGTGAAATACACTTTCGCGATTTGTAGGCATCGCTGCATAGCTGTATGGTGGTTGCGATGGCAAAATGATTGGGAAAGAGTCATATAGCTGAATACATGAAAGAGTATGTATGACGAGCAATGCAAAACTGATAATTGTCTGCTTATTTTACTAGAGGCTTGTTAATTTTTCTGTTCGCCTGATCAGCAAATGTTCGATGAGCACCAAAGCTGCCTTGGCAGTATTGCTTTTCTGGTTTTTCTAGGCGAATAATACAAATTTTATTATAAAATTTGGCTGTTTAGCGTTTGCCGAAATTCATATTAGTTGAGAAAGGTCAATGAATTGCCTGGCAAAT
>JARNME010000404.1:61855610-61943711 GCA_030179655.1 Scaptomyza flava
TCTAAGGGCAAATATAGACACTTCTTCTGTAGCAGATTCAATTCTACCCTGGTGAAATCGAGTATTGTGGGGACCAAACAGACAGATCCATACCTCCATCTGGGACGTACGTGGATGTTACACGTTTAAGTGGTGTAGGGATCGTTTCAAAAACTCTTCGCCACCGCTTGATGAACAAGGGACCATTATGCCTTATGACCATCGAAGGACCAAAATATGACGCAAACTTTAAGTTGGATCAAGAATAATGCCTCAATCTTTAATTATCAAGCAGTATGAGCAGTATGAGAGCTACTTCACAAAAGACATGATTTACATTTACAATTTAGATTGAGTTAGTTAAACACACCAGGCCGACCAATGCCCCATTCCGTCTGTAGTAATTACACAGGGAAGCGTCATTATATGTGAACATAGCTTTACATCATCAGCAAAATATCATATGATTAGTAATACCAGCTGGAAGATCGTTTAAGCTGCCTTCACACGATCGGTTTTTCACGGTTTTTTTTTTTTAAAGCCAGCGCTCTCGTGTGACAACAAAAAAGTTTTAGGTTCGGGGTCAAAAACCGACTCAAAATGAGAAATGAACGTGTTCTATTCGGCTCTTTTTGAGTCGTTTAAATTGTGCCACGAACATGTTAACGTAAAAAAGGCGTTTTTGGTAATTTTTTTTAGTAATTGTTGGCAAAAACAGTGGAAACGTTTGCAGTCGGACGCAACCGCTGCGGCGACTCGATAACCAGTATTAAAATGTAAAAAGAACCTGATTCAAACGTGGTACGGATTCGGCAGGGTGGTCGCTGCCTTAAAGATTCGCCGATGCAATATGGATCCCCATTATATTCCTTCCAAATTTGGTGACTCTAGCTGAAGTTTGGTAAAGCGTTGAAGAGGGGGCTGGGGGCGTTGATGGGTGTGGCTCCAAATTTGTACTGCAGATCTTTGGCGAAATGTCAATTGCTATCTTCATACCAACTTTGGTGACTCCTAGCTCGAAAAATTGTTAAATGTGGGGAACGGGGGGGCCTGGGGGCTTATGGGTTTGGGCTGGCCATCCACATTTTTGATGCAGATCTTTGTCGACTGGAATTGCTACCTTCATACCAAATTTGGTGACTCTAGCTCGAATTTTGTAAAAGATGGGGAAATGAGGAGCTAGGTCGGTGGGTGGGTGTGGCAATCCAATTTTGACTGCAGTCTTTGGGAAATTGTCAATTGCTATCTATACCAAATTTGTAACTCATCTCGAAGTTTGTAAAGAGTGGGAAAAGGGGGCTGGGTGCAGTCTGTGCTAGGCGTGGCATCCAATTTTTGATGCAGATCGTGTGGAGTCAATTTGCTATCTCAGACCAAAATTTGGTGCGCTATCTGAAATTGTTAATTGTGGGGAAGGGGGGCTGGGCGGTATGGGTGCGTGGGCAATCCAAATTTTGATGCAGATCTGTGTGGAATGTCAGTGCTAGCTTCATACCAAATTTGGTGACTCTAGCTCAAAATTTTGGAAAGAGTGGGAAAGGGGCTGGTGGCAGTATGAACTGGGCGTGGTCATCCAAATTTTTTATGCATATCTTTGTGGAAATGTCAATTGCTATCTTCATACCAAATTGGTGAGTCTAGCTCTAAAATTGTTAAATGTGTTGAAAGGGGGCTGGGGGCGGTATGGGTGGGGCGTGGCTACAACAGTTTTGCTGTCGATCTATGTGGGGAATTTAATGCTGACCTTCCTCCAAATTGGTGACTCGAGCTCGAAGTTTGTAAATTTGGGAAAGGGGGGTGGGGCGGTATGGGTGGGCGTGGCATCCAAATTTTTGAGGCAGATCTTTGTGGCATGTCAATTGGGCTACCTTCACAAAACTACCCCCAACTTTGGTGACGCCAGCTCGAAGTTTTGGTATAAGAGTGGGGAAAGGTGGGCTGGGGGCGTATGTCTGGGCGGTGGCATCCAAATGTTTGGTGCCGATCTTTGTGGGATGTCAATTGCTACCTTCATACCAAAGTTGGTGAACTCTAGCGCGAAGTTTGTATAACGTGGGGAAGGGGGGCTGGGGCCGGGAGGTTGCGGCGTGGCATCCTAATCTTTGCTGCAGTGTCCTTGGGGTCGATGTTCAATTGCTATACCTTCCTGCCAAATTCTGGTGGCTCTAGCGCCACAAGCCTGAATACAACGCATTCCCCGTGTTTTGACGAAGCTGGGCGCTGGGGTCGGCTCGGGTGGTATTTGGTGGGCGTGGCATCCAAACTTTTGCCTGCAGGTCCTTTGGGGGTGTCCAATGCATCACCAGTTCAGGCCCAAATGCGGTGGCTCTCTCAAAAAGCTGTGGAGCTAAAGCTTTCGGATTTAAAGGTGCGGGGGGGCTGGGGTCGGAATGGTTGGGCTAGGCTCCTCCAAAACCTTTGGATGCAGTGTTGTTTGGGGTGCGTTAAAGCCAGCTAGCTTCCTACCAAAATGTGGTGGCTCCTAGCTCCACTAACTCTGGAAGAGGTACGCGCACTTCCGCGGGTTTTTGACGAAGCGTTGGGGGCAGGCTGGGGGCGGCTAGGGCGGTATTGGCGGGCATTGGCATCCAAACTACATTTGATGCAGTTTTTTGGGGGTCAGCATCATTGCCTACATTGGCCCCAACTTTGGTGGCGCCTAAGCTCAAAACCTGTGGGATATATAGGCTTTTTTGACTTTCAACATGCGGGGCGGGCTGGGGGCGGAATGGGGGGGCGTGGCTCCAAAATTTTGATGCAGTTTTTTTGGGGGTTGCTAGATATCTTTTCTTACAAATTTGGTAGTATTCTAGCTGTACAGGTATGTGTGTGAAATATGGCGGATGTATCGTTTTGAGTTATCGAATTTTATCGATTTGCCAGCCCCCCAGTTATCGGAGAACCCCAATCTTGACACTTTAATTTACTATTCCTATAGATAGAGAATTGGGAAGTTTCAAGTCTCCTAGCTTGCAGGGTGTGGCAAAAAGTTGCGTCTCATACGGACGGAACAGACGGACCGACCCCATGACGGACACATTGCAACAACCACAATACTACTCTTTACCTTCGGTATCGAGTATAATAATGTAACAAACTTATTATATAGGGGAAGTGTGGACCAGATTGTGGAACACCAAAGAAGCGATGGGATTTTGGATTTAACACCGTGCTATAATGTGAGGGCCACCTTTTTGGTCGGTAAAATAGCCTACAGAAAAACCGCTGTGTTGAAGGCAGCTTTAATAAACAGATTAAATCTCAAAGGTGCCAAGGTGACTACCGGGGACACCAGAGGTACAAATATATGTTTAGATCCCGCCGATTTACAACTACTTTTTTGTTTTCGACCACACAATAACTCCAATCCCCAGACGAGTTTGATGGAAATCCCCTAATATTTACTTTTTTGCAGCACAGAGAAATGACTAACAGATCAAATCGTGTAAAAACGTCTTTGCATTTTTTCCTGGGACCCTGTGCTAACAACGAAGTGAACTCAAGAGGTTTATTGTAGTAGAGCTACGCCTAACAAACCGTGTTGATAAGGCGTAGTAATTGAACTACATGTAAAACTGGTGGTTGCAGTGAGAACATCAGCTTTTTTCAAGACCTTTTAGGAATGGCGGACAACGTTTGATATGCCCCTAAATTTTTAACGTTAGACTTTAGAAGCATTTTTATGGATGGAATGATAAAAGATCCCTCCATATAGCAGAAACACGTTGTTCAACCGACAAGTTAAAATAATTTATGTAAATGGTTCACAAAGGTGAATCCGCACAGTATCTAAGGATACAACCTGGCCCTCCATTCAGTACCGGGCAGAACCTGGTTTGATGAGTTAAAGGTCCTTAGAAGAGTACACTCATGCTCGACTGGGATATTATGCAATTACCACACTATTGAACCTTGAAAATGAAGGAATTACTACTTCTATGGAAATTCGTTGAATATCTGATTGGACAAGACTCACAAATAGATCGGCTACTGCCTTATCAACTTGCGTTTGTTAAAAAAAAAAAAATTATGCAAGTATACGGAGGACGGCAAGCAAGAAGACTTACGTTTCGAGTTTTAACAATTATCAAATGTTTAGGGTCACGTGGAACAGTTTAGTCTACAACGTTAAGATAATTATTATGACAATATGTGTACAGAACAGAAAACTAAGCTTTTTGCTATTATATAGCAGATACAATCTAAATTGTTCCTGTTTTTTAAATTTGTATAAGGCTTTTGTCTCCGCGTTTTTTCCATTTCGATGTTCCCTCGTAAACCACGGTGTCTATAACACTTTAAGAAGCAAGTGAGGAAACAGAAAATACCAAAAGCGAATTCCAGGGCCTATAAAATAATGCAATGCAGTTTCTGTATCCTACAAGAATAAAAGACACTACCAATATCTGTTTAAGAAGAAAAATTTTAATTTATAAAGTTTAGTTTTTTACCGCGAACTGCACTAGGGTTATGAATTTCGATGGATAGTTTCTAGTTGGATATTAGGTGTCTTCCGGAAGCACTAGAGCGTTATTCTACAGCAGTACTGCCATCTGAGTCCGAAACAATATCAGGCCAACTTCTCCCCACTGCAGTATGCACGCCTTTTAACTTCGATAGCCTAAATCCAGTAGGCCACGATAAATCATCAAAGTGAACTGGTAACACACCGCCGAAGATGTGTCATTCACAGACCCTCAACAGGTGCCGATAAAATCACCAACCACTAGCAGATTATCCATATCTTCTACAAGACGAAACACGTTGCTGGGCCACTAAGATGGATCGTAATGGTTTTTTTATACAGCATAGGAGGAATATAAGAACCATTACCCACAGAAAGTGAACGGCCGTTAGGGTTATATTTTACACATAAAACCTAGGTCCGGAAGATCATGAGAATGAACGTTCAGAGGAAAAACAGATCAACGCATATAACCCACCCCCCTTGCGGGAGGTGCGATTGCATCTGTACAAGCTAAATTTTGACAGGAAAAACGAATAATCAGAACTATGGGTTTTTACAGGTTTCCGTGAGTGCTACTACGCGCATCAAATGATAAGCTGTTCACATATAACTTAGAAGTTTCTGTTAGCCCTAAACGTTTTGGATAGCCAAACTAAGTTGTTTTTGTTAGTTTTTTTGCCACTGAGGTGGAGGCAATGGTTTGCTAACATCTGTGCACTACTAATCCTCTGCCCTTAAGTATTATAACTTACTCTTCGCCTATGCTCATACTCCTTACCACATGCTGGCTGCGGGCCAGACTTTGTCTGAAACCAATTGTCCGACAGAGTTCAGGGCTGCACGCTCCACTTGAAGAGAGATATACGTCGGGCGTGTTTACATTTTCAAATTCCCTCAACAATCATAAGAGGAGAAACTCAATTTTACTTTTTACAGAGGCTGAAACCTTATCCGATGATGGTATCGGATGCCAGCCTGGACGCAAATCTAAATGTGTTTAAATGGCACAACAACAAGAGGCTGCTCGCACGCCCCGTTGTGACCTGCACTGCTTGGGATCACTAGGTGCACAGGCAGTTTGACCCGCGGATTTCTCATGCCGGGATCGAGAGCAAGGTTATTAGTAAATTGGTTCTTGGGCCGGCGAATTAAATAACATTAATGGGCGGGCCGTAGGTTCTGATTAATGCTGGAGCACCAGAAGGGTCGTTGTGGGGATGATAGGTGGGACAATCGGCGGATTAGGACTCGACCTCTTTTTTTAACGCTTTCGGAGATTCAGAGTCACGTACCTTGCCATTTTTTAAAATTAGAGACCAAGCTCTGTAAAGGAGTTTTTGCCGTGCAGTACAATGCAAGATGCATAGCTTTTGCGCCTAAATGATTCTGTCTCATGAATTGTGAAGACCTCTTTAACAATTGAACCACCTCCCTACATGGCTCACAATACCATTGTCCGCAATCAAGCCGTCCCTGGTTTTGGCAGTAAAGCCAACACATTTCATGTGGTCATGTTGCCGCACAATCCACACAGAAGTAAATCTTGATTGGTTTGTACCAACCATTTGCAATTTTTGCGGCAGCAAACAAGCATTATACAATCTGTAATAATTTACTAACGAAATCGAGTATGCTACGCAAAAACAAGGTCGCGTGCAAGTACGTAAGTATTAAAACGTATCGGACGCAACGAGCACGATACCTAACGGTTAACATCAATGAGAGCCGTTTGCGTGTAAGAGCGTGATCGCAAATGCCGATAAAGACAACCGCCAGATAAGAGCGGACAAAGCGGGACAGAGGTGCCTGGAGAGCGAGATCAAAGCAAATAGACAAGATGTTTGTTGTTAGTAAGAAGAAGAATATATATATCACCACACAAAGGTTATATAAAAACCGCAAATATATGAGTGTATGATCATGTATGTATGTTACGGTATGCTCGTATGTTTTCTTTTCAAAAGCACTGCAGCGTCAATTCGCACGCGCAATTGCCACAACGTACACTTGCTATCACTGTAAGCACTTTTACCAAATAACCGATTAAACACCCTACCCAAACACAAGACTTACATAAACTATAAAAAAGAGCACTCAGAACCATCCGTCACCAACGAATGACATGTTCTTATGACCGTAAGAATGCTCTATCGGGAAGCGCCGACTGAAGAAGTACCCTGAACCCATTTGCATATTAAACTTCAATTTATAATTGACTAGGTATACTGACTTAATTCAATCGATTAAGCTCGAACTCCGTTGTTTCTGCAAACCGATTAGGAATGGAAATTTTCAGAAAGTTCTATCATTCCCCATTACGGTCATTTTTAGATTTTCCAAATTCGATATCTTTTTGGTTAGCGATATTATGATTATATCGGAAAACCAGAATCCGTTCTCGATAATTTGAAGCAAACTTGTTCTGCTCATGGTTAGGAAACTTAAATCCAAATCGACTGCCCTCTAGGCCTCTTGTAGACTCTAGATCCACGCGTTCATACAGACGGACAGACAGACGGACAGACGGACATGGCTATATCGCCGGCTGTTGATGCTGATCAAGAATATATACACTTTATAGGTTCGTATATGCTTCCTTCTGCCTTTACAATACTTTTGCACAAAACCATATACCCTTATTTACCCATTTTATGGGTTCAGGCTGAATAAAAATGCAACTCTGACGTATATTACATACACCATTTTAGTAAGGCATTTGATTCTGTTAGTCATTCTCTGTTAGCTTAAAAATCGAGTATTATGTGGATTCTAGCAAACACTCTTGTTTGGCTTTCGGAGTACTGGTGTCCCCCCCCGCAAAAAACGCAAAAATTTGTTGTTTAAAAATCGTCTGTATCTAAACCTATTTTGTTACCTGCTTTGTTCCCCGGGGAGGCTTATGGCCTTTGCTATTTAATTTTTTTATAAAGCGACTTCCAGCGTAATTATTAGCTGTTATGATAATGTGTTGAAGATGGTTAAAACTATGTGTTAGCCTTCAATTTGCTTTTCTCTGTAACTTCACGGTCGCACTTTTTGTAAGTGTCGGCTGGTGCCGTTTCATCTCACAACCCACTTGATTTAATTATTCCAAATTGTAAGGTCAGTCTTTTGTAAATACCCCGCACAACTACGCACGCTACTTTCTTGATTCTTTCCCACTTGACCCGGTGTTTTAAAATTCAAGATTATGCATTATTTTTGATCCTAAATTAAAGGTTTGACTCTCTCATATTTTCGCGCCCCTTAATGTCATTGGGTTCAGAGCGGTGTCGAAAGAGTTTAACGAGCCCCTCACCACTTCATACGCTGTATACATCCCAGTACGTCCCAGCCCTGTAGTGGATCGGTTGTGTTGGTCCCTCCCAATTACTCGATTCACCAGGTTAGAATTGATCTGTACAGAAGAAATATCTTATATTTGCGCTTAGAATTTTTAACTGTGTTCCTGGAGTAACTTTACCCCCGTATTCACGTAGACTTCCTTTTGATTAATCTTCCCTCCCTGTTAAAGCCGTATAACTATTCATGGAGGTATTAGTATACTACCCCTACTTAATTGGGATGTCCGATCATCGTTCTTTGATCGAAGTTAATTTAAGGTCCCAATGTAGATATTCCGTAACTTTTACCCCTCAGCCTGGATCGTTGCTTGAGCAACTATTTAACCCTCATTGAACCATTTCGTGTATATTGTTCTGCCTATAACAACTGTATTTTCTTGTCTCCTTGGAAAGCCTCAATTTCAGTACTAACATGGAAACGTGCAGTCGGACGCAACCGACTGCGTCATACTCGATAACCAGTATTAAAACAGGTAAAAATATACCTGATTGGCAAGGTTACGGATGCGGCAGGGGTGTCCTCTGCCTTAAAGATTCTCCGATGCGATATGGATGCCACACTATCTCTTCCAAATTTGGTGACTCTAGCTGAAAGTTTTAAGAGCTGTTTGAAAGAGGGCTGGGCGGTATGATTGGGTGTGTGCATCACAAATTTTTACTGCAGATTCTTTGCGAAAGTCAATTGCTTATCTCTACCAATTTGGTGACTCTAGCTCGAAAATTGTTTAATGTAGGGGAAAAGGAGCTAGTGGGCGGTATGGGTGGTGGGCTGGCAATCCAAATTTTTGATGCCGATCTCTTGTGGAAAGGTCCATTGCTATCTTCATAACCAAATTTGGTGACTCTCAGCTCGAAGTTTGTAAGAGTGGGAGAGGGGGCTGGGTGCGGTATGGGTTGGAGGCGTGGCATCCAAATTTTTGCTGCAGACTCCTGCGGAATGTCCCAATTGTCGACCTTCATAACTACCAAATGTGGTGACTCTAGCTCGAGCAATTTTTAAAGGTGGTGAAAGGGGGGCTATGGGGCTTTGGTGCGGTAGGTGGGGTGGGCGTGGCATCCACATTTTTTGCTGCCGGCGATCCTGTGTGGAATGTCAATTGCTATCTTCATCCCAATTTGGGTGACTCCAGCTCGAAGTTTTTGTATAAGAGTGGGGGAAGGGGGCTTGTGCGCAGTGTCTAGGGGGCTATCAGTCACCTATCGTTGCACCAAGTGGTGCGGCGCTAGCTCAAAACTTGGGAGAATATAGCCCTTTCGGAGTTCAAAACGCGGGGGGTGGCCGGGTCGTATGGGTTGGCGTCGGCTCCACAACCTTTGAATGCGTTTTTTTGGGATCGCTACAGCTCTCTTCCCACCAATTTTGGTGAGCTCTATCTCCACCACTCTGGAAGATACACGCATTCCCCCCGTTTTTTGACGAAGCGTTGTGGTGGATTCGGGGGTCGCTATGGTTGCAGTGTCGGTGGGCGTGGCTAACCACACTTTTGATGCAGTTTTAGGGGGTCCCTCATCCCCTAATCTTGGCACCAATTTGGTGGCTCTAGCGCAAAAACTGTGGGCGGATATACGCTTTTCTGTTGGACTTTAAAATTGCGGGGGGGCTGGGCGCTGGAATGGAGGGCGTGGCTCACCAAAATTTTTGATGCAGTTTTTTTTTGGGGGTTTGCTAGTACTACTTCTACTAAATTTGGTATTTCGAGCTTAAGGGTGTGTGCAATATTCGGAGTTATCGTTTTTGAGTTATCGAATTTATCGATTTGCCAGCCCCCCCCTAGTTATCGTAGAACCCCAATCTTTACACTTTAATTTTACGATTCCATAAGATACCTTCGGTAGTCGAGCATAAAAAGATGATCCCTCTTTGCTTTTATCCATCGTACCACTAATAACTATCCAAGGCTGGTGTTATTGGGTTTTTCTGGGTTTTTTTTTCCCCAATCCACGCAACAAATGTTGGACTACTAAATGTTTTATTGAATTGCCCAGAGCCCTTACCGTTAACTTTTGCAATTTTTTTCTTAATATATTTTCTGATTTATCTACTAGATTCTATATTTTACTGAATTTAATGAATTTTAAAATTATTTTTTACTTTAAAATTAATTTGATTCCTTTTTAAATGTCCGGCTGCCGCATGAGCTGATAAGCAAAAAGGGTAAAAAGATCAAAAAAAATAAAAATAAATAAATGACTAGTGGATTGGCGTATGATCTAATAAGTAACACCTTGGTACTTTTCAGATACGTCGTTATTCAATGTTTTTTATTGCTTTAAAAGAGGAGGACGGGAGGGAAGAGGCGATTGTACTCATACATACGTTTGGCTAAATGGTGCCAAACGCAGTCGTTTCCCGTCCGTCCTTCAACGGGTAACGCGCTTTACGCGGCTAGCCTTGCCTTCTCATGGAGGACTTCCGATAGTATTGCCAGCGCACCTCACACACGACAATATGTATATATGTGGTTTGGGAAAATCAACCACACATATATGTTTTATGCTGAGCGTTGTTGTTTTAGGTTTATGTATACTTGACAACAAAGTGTGTTTGGCACGTAACCGTTTTATCCATATTTGAAATTTCATTGTGTATATGAATATCCTACATCGAACTCGTACCACTTCTATGCCTATCTTCTTCATTTTTACTCAATTAAAGACGAACGCAAATTCTGAAATATAGCAGAGTACGTTAAGTAGGTATAGTACGAAAATTCCTTGTTCTGTCTCGGTCTCTCCTCTGGTCATTCAGTGGCGGGTTGGCACTTTGAGGGATATCGCTCTCAAACATTTGAGTGGACTACCTTCGGCGATGACCTTATGTACGGTCATCGTCTCCTCGAGGCACATCGTTTAAGTTGTTGTTTAAAACCAAAGGATAGCCAATGAGAAGGGAAAAAAAAGGAAAAAAAAAAACTATAAAATAACACCAAAATTTTACAAACACAACGACACGAAACAAATATGATTTTTGACACAGTGTAAGAAGGCTCTAGTCGGCCGGGAGCCCCCGCCCCGCTCGAAGATACCCTGAACCCGTTAGTGGCAATAAAATAGTATTTAATTTATATAAGACTTGGTTTCTGGGATAGGGCTGCTTAGCTTCCATCGATTATTAAGTTCAATATCTCTCCGTTTGGTTTCTCAACCGATGTGGACGAAATTTTCAGGAGCGAGGGCAAAAGGAGAAAACGAAACGAGAGAAAAAAGTTCTTATCTTATCCATTGACTTCACACCCTCATTTTTTAGATTTTTCCCAATTCGCTATTTTATTGGTGACGAGATTATGTGGGTATAGCCCAGGAATGACCAGAAGATAGTTTATCGATCATTTGAAGAAAGAAAAACTTGTTCTGCCTCATGGTTAGGAGAACTCTAAATACCCATACCAAAATTCAGAAGGTCTGTAGCTCTTGTAGTCTCTGAGATTCCCACGCGCGTTCATTTTACAGACGGACAACCGGTAACAGACCGGAGCAGACGCCGGAGAAACAGACGGACAGACACGACGGACACGACCGGACATGGCTATATCGTCCTCGGCTGGCTGTTGATGCTGCTCAAGCAAGTAATTATATATACTTTATCGGGTCGGCAAGGATGCGATTGCCTTTGCTCCTCTGCCGGGTACACATACTTTTGCACCAAAAACCATTATACCCTTACCCGTAAGACGGCGCTTGTCGGGAGAGTGCCCCCGACTAGAAGATACCCTGAACCCAGTTGCAATAAATAATTCTATTTATAATTGACTTTGGTATACTGACTTACGCTTCAAATCGATTAAACTCGATATCTCCCGGTGTTCCTAACCGAGTAGACAAATTTTCAGAAAATTTATATATTACCCATTACTTTCACCCTCATTTTTACATTTTCCAAATTCGATATTTTTTACGGGATTCCATGTTTTTATCGGAAACCAGATAGCTCTCGATAAGGTGAAGAAACATTGTTCTGCTCCTGTATAGGAATTTGTCTGATGAACTTGTGGATGTTCGGAGGGGGCTAAGCTGTGGCCCCATGCCCGGGTCGCGGGTTTGCGGATAGCAACGGCCCTTCGGGTCGCTGCGCATAGCGAGAAATCCTCGTGAATAGCATCCCCGGACAAACGCGCGGGTGCGGTAGATTTTATCGGGTTGCACGGTTTACAAGACCGCTTGTGTCGCCTCTTTCCATCATATCCTCACACCTCCCAACTCCCCAAAAATACCCATCTACATCCCTTCCCTCACATCTACACTCCGGGCTGGGGTAAGGTAGTCCATCTTGGACCGTTCCGAGGTCAGCCTGGCTGGGGGCCCGGATTAAAAACTACCAAGAAGGCCAAGTGTCTCTGACGGTGGGCTCAGGCAGTTGGCTACCGCCTGTTCTAATCCACCCTTGACCCGGTTGGGCGGATCTCTGCCCGTCGTCCCATATCTCTCCGCCACTCGTGGGAAGAAGTATGAAGACACAAACTGTAATCCAAACAATAAAGTACGGCAGGAGATCCCTCCGCCAGTGTCGCGCAGACACTTTGATACCGCCCTCCTGGGATGGAGACGACCCTCCAGCGTGGGTACCAACCCCCCCAATCGCCCAAGGAGAGTCAAGGATGCATCATCGTACACGGCCGCGATGGACATCCCGTCGAGACGCCGCCCCCCGGCAACCGAAGCATGCGCCACTCGGCGCGGCCGACGGTTATCGTCAGGAAGCACAGGCATGCGTCCATTGGGTCCGCAGCCAAGAAGACCCTTCCGAAAACTCGGAGAGCCGGGGGGTGAGACGATCCCAATAGGAAGGGCACTATGTGGAGCAAAGGTGAAGTGGTACCTCAAGGTATCTGCAGCAGGGACTATCCCCTTCTGAGCAAACACGCTCTAAAAAAGCGACCACCCGCAGAGAAGACGCGCAGCAGGCAGTGACCCAACCCCCAAACTCCTGAATGACACTTTGAACGCCACCCGGACTGAGGGCACCCAAAGGGTGTGTCAGGAGAGCTTCCAAGCACGTCGACGGCTGCTGCTGCTGCTTCCGTCCCTAAGGCTGTGAGGAAAACCTTCTCCTCCACTGCCGCACTGCGGCTCGCCCGTCCTAACGCGACCGAATGGCAAAAAGGGTCAAAGTGGCCGTGTTCACCTGTGAATAATCCCCCATGAATGCTCACATCACGGGGACTTGTCCGATTGGAGGAGGCCGATCCGCGAGAATTATTCTCTCGGGATGGGGCAACCGCGGTTGCGTTTCGCGGGCATTCATTTCAGGGGTGTGACACCTGGTGATCGAATGCTCTGACGAATGCCCTCCGCAGATGGCTAGGACCATGACGTCGAGGTTGCAGACGTGGAAGGGAGTACCCCTTGACTGATAGGGTAGGTGAGGATATCCCCTCTCCACATCCATCACCATTTACTGTCCAAGGAGCGCTGATCTCTCCGATCAATACTGATTTTGCTGAGGAATCAGAACATGATCGAGACCGAGGCGTGGGGTAATTTTCGAGAAGAACGGAGGGTTGAGGGCGCTGAGGTGATCGGCATCGATGAAGCCTCCAAGGATGCCAATGTGGATAGGGCCACCAGTTCTTGTCGCTACTGGACCATCCCAGTTAGTGCGCTTAAGACGTCGACCGCGTGGCCAAAATGCCCCCGCCTCCCGCCCCAGTACCGGCACCCAAACCCAGCAAGGGGGTACCGTCCCCCTCACCAGAGGTGATACCCCCCCCCCCCTCCCGCTGCCTCGTAGTGTGCCGGGATCTGGCGGACGACGGGGAGCTGGCGGACGTTAGCGCTCAGCAAAATGCTGGAGGCTGGGCTAGACAGCAGGCGCCACTATCGTCGCAGGAGCTGGCTGCCGAGATGGCGGCAGAAAAGAGCTTGAACGTACGATGACGGGACAGCGACGATGGGGCACTCCGGGCCTTCATCGTCAGTAAACGAGCGGCGGTAAAGTGATGGTACGCCCCTCTCGTCGCCACGCACGGGGCTAGCCCAGATACACCTCCATCGGGCTAATCGGCCTCGACCGTCCTAACCAGATGTTTATCAAACAACATCTTGGGCTGGCCCTTGTACAGGGAGCCATGGGTGAACATGGCAATCAAGGCCTGTGCACCGCTAATTCGAAGGTAATCTGGGACCCCAGAGATCCGAACCTAGGACATTATCATGGTAAGAAAAGAGCATACTTACTATTCTTGTCTTTCAGAATTCCTTACTTGGTACTGCGTGCCCATTGCCGTTAAAGGCAAAGGAGCGCCCCCTTCTCGTAGTGTATCCGCCTACTTCGCGTGAATGAGCATTGCCCTCAATGCCACCGGAATTGGAAAAGCTGGTGGATTTACTGCAGGAGAAGAGAAGCTGCCAATTTTTTCATCGCTTCGATGCCAATGCGCACCACACGAATATGTTGCATCAGGACATCAACACACGGGTGTGAGTGGCCTCACTGACTTTATATTCAAATATAATTTCAGAAATTTAATGTCGGGTCAACACACCGACATTCTTACTAAAAGAGAGGCAGTTTTGACAGTCCCCTGACCGTCGTCTTTCACCGGCCACATCTCAGAGAATAGGCATTCTCCTCAGAAGAAGCTATGTCAATCAAAGATCATCCTTTTGTTACGCTCAGTTTAAATACTGAAAGTAACGTGTACACAACTCGCAGACCCCGAAAAACCAACTGTGAAAATTTAGGTCCCAACCCTAAAACTTAACCTAGCCTCCGAAAATTCTATTGAATAGCCAACGCACAGGTGAGCTAATAAGGTTACGGATTGAGTCAAATGCCCAGTAACGCATTGTGGAAGAAGCTGCCCCACCAGCATAACGCGCCAGA
Organism: Scaptomyza flava; assembly: GCA_030179655.1. Taxonomy (NCBI): domain Eukaryota; kingdom Metazoa; phylum Arthropoda; class Insecta; order Diptera; family Drosophilidae; genus Scaptomyza; species Scaptomyza flava. The sequence continues at coordinate 61,870,225 of JARNME010000404.1, forward strand.
GAAATAGATGTCCCCTGGGTGGAACGATATCTAGATATACTACTAACAAATCCACCCGGCATCTCTTCACGAGCCAGGTGACGGATCATTGGATAACTATTGGAAGCCTCACCTTGTACAGCAGGGAAATCCCGCAAGTCTACACGTGAACTATAGACTTCTGCGAACGCTAGCTATTACGCTGTGAAGTTGCACGGCTCACATGAGCATATCCAAACGGGCACCGATGCGAATCTAGCCCTGAAACGTAGGGACACACCTTTAAGACACATTACTGTACCAGCACGCTTCTTTCGAGACGCACGTTCCCAGGAATTATTCCCTGTGGCCCATTCGAAACACGCGAAACGGAATACCAGGCACAACCGACTGCCCTCCTGGGCACTAGCCATCAGTAGTCCCAATGGAGAAGACACAATGTGGCATTGTGAACTTTCCAGCCCCATCAATCCTCCCGGTCCTGGACAGTATATCGCCATTATTCCCTTTCATCAGGGGCACGGACAAACTCCTACCCACCCCGGAGGAAAATACTATCAGTACCCATCACTTCGGTCCTATCCCGAGCACTGGAGCAGAGCTAGGGTGGTCTTCATCCCCAAAGTGGAGACATATTATACACCAAAAAACCCAAAATCTCAGACCCATGAGCTTAACATCGTTTTTTGGTGAAAACGTTGGAAAGCTATTGTATCACTACATTAGGCGTACTCTGTTTGACACGAGTAACGCTGCAAGCTACGCAGCATGGCACCACGAGCAGCCGATCTGGATAACGCACTTTAATAAACTCACCGCACTTTGCGTTTCTGCAGTTTAAACAACGAGTAGCAATATGTGTATTGTTAGTATTGAGGTCGCCTTTGACAACACCCTCACCGATGCCGTCAAGCTGCCCTAAAAGAAAGGGGTCTGGACATGACAACTAGCAGATGGATCTCATCGCCAACTCACGGTCCAGACAATCCCGGCAACTAATACAAGAAACGTACCGTACAGTGACACCACAAAGGCGTCCCCAGGGGGTTTTAATTCACCGCTATTATGAGTATCTTACTAGACGATGGTTAAGTAACTGCCCATGGTACCAATGCCAGGGCTAGCCGATGACATTGTGCTAATACGCGGGGCATTATGAGTAACTCTGTGTGCAATTTCTCCAACTGGGGGACGTAGGATCATGTGTGACACTTGTGTAGGAGGTTGACTCAACCTAAACCCTACAACACCGTCATAGTTCCGTTCACCAGAGGTTCTAGTTGCCGATGTAGATACTTAGCTCGCGGGGATGAAATAGTACCAAGCATTAAGTCAACGACCCTTGTGGTCACCTTTGACAGTAATTGAACTTTGGGCCCATATTCAGAATACGATTCTAAAGTGCGGCAAGCACTCTACACTGTCCGTAGAATAGCGGGGAAATCATGGGGAACCTCTACCAAAATTGGAGATGCTATACCTCATGGGAGTCAGGCCCAATGCGCCACATACGGACATTGAATGGGGGACAAGGCACAGCAAATCACTGTGCTAGGCAATTCATAAATTGTCAAAGAATGTACTGGTAGTAACACTGGATCGATGATGACCTTCCATCATCGGCGCTCCAGGTTCTGGTGGAGATGACCCCCCTCCATCACACAATGAGGCTACAGCAAAAGCTGCATTATAAGAATGTTCGGTCGCGGGATTTTGCACGGAGCATATTCTTATCCAACTAGATGCGATAGCCTGTCAGTTGAGCTCCCCTACTGGCACAGCCCAAGGACGAAATGAAAGCCGAACAACATGTTCGGAGCAAAATTTTCAAGTTCACCCTGAACAACACGGGAGTGGACATCTCTGAAGAGGTCCACCAAATTAACTCCCAACCATTATGGTAACACCCGGGATGGTATCCCTTACCACCAAGGCTTTCCCCCGGTCTTGGGTGTAGGACCGCTCGGCCTAAAATACCATGAGCCCTGGTTAAGCACACCAGCATCTTCCATGGGATGTTATGTGTGCAATAGGGAGGTGTGTGGACTTTAATCTGAAGCGGAAACTATCGGAATAGGGATACAGCTATATTACAGATAGTGTCAGCGCCATTAGGGCACTCAGTCCAAGTTCGAATTAGGTCGAAGGTGTTCGCGAGGTGCGACCAAGCTAACACTCTATGACTACTAATAGACTACCCTAAGATGGGTCTTAGGACATGTTAACTAGCTGGAAGAAGAGGCAGACAAGCAAGCAAGGCTGGGGCAGCGACAACCCCTCATAGGGCCCGATCCGTACTGTGTGATAGAAGAACACAATAACGGCAGAACACTTAGGAGTGAGAGAACTCTTGCTCGAATGACTGGGGCGCAGTCCCAGGACTCAGACAAGCCAAGTGCTTCTTGGAACTTACAATTGAAAAGATTCAGCAGATTTATAAGAGGGAAAGAATAGACTCAGATAATCACCGGTCTTGACAGACCCTGCAACTAAGAGGTCACCTCACCAATCTAGGATCGCTATAATGACATGCAATTCTGCGCTATTGCAAGGGAATCTCCTTGCTATCATAGCAGAATTGTGTAGCCTTTTGGGGAAGAGAAGCTGTTTTCTATGAAAACATGTTATTCAGCTCACGGACGCTGAAGACCATCGTCCAGTAAATATTCTGCCTTTGTACAAGGACTGGTCTGATGGTAAGAGCTTTAAAGCCAAGAAGGGGGCACACCTAGATCGTCTAGGTCGCAGTGCAACGTCAGCCCAATTATAATAAAAATAATATAGATAACTTATATACAAAATCTGACGTCTCTTGCTCTTGTATCTCTGGAGATCCACGCGTTCATATGACAGACGGACAGACGGCTGACTAAAAAAAAAAAAATACACCAAAAAAAAAATTTTCGTCCGCGGCTGTTTTATGCTGACCAAGAATATATATACTTTATGGTTGGAGATGCTTCCTTCTGCCTGTTACACATACTTTTGCACAAACCATTATAACCTTATGTACGCCATTTATGGGTTAGGGAATAAGAGTGAGTTTGTGTAGCCTTCCAAAAGAAATGCAAAACAGAAATTCACTAGACAATGATGAATGGATGAATACTCTAATAAAATATTAAGTGCTGATTTGGATATGTATTATAGAATATATTTTGCAATAAATTGCTATTTTGATATATTTGGAGAAATAACTAAATAACAGTTTATAACATATCATCTTCCACATTATTAGAGTATTCATCATTTATCATTATGTACTTGCTTTCTTTTGTGAAATACCACACACACACCGCCACACCCACAACACTTACAGACTAACTAAGGTCGGACTTCTCTTTAATAAGTGACCTGACGACTGACGAACTCAATTCAAAAAGTGAAACCCAAATCAATAAAATCTTATTTTTGGTTCAAGAAACTGCTCATAGCAATAATACAAGTTACAACACCCCACAACGGTGTTTAACACATCGCCCCGTGAGTTCCAACGCTCAGTTTCCGTTTATGCGATAGCAAGGCTTTCCTGACTCACGGTGAAGTCCAGCAAATAAATTTTACAGATAATTTACAAATTTGCCATCAGAAACATGCATGGTGAATCGTATGAGTACGCCACATGGACCATGACCATGTCCGAATACTTGAAAGACTTCTTACACTCTTGATCAGTGCTTAATTTCGTACATTAATATGTAAACGTGATAACGTGAGTGGCCAGAGTGATTATATCCATCTTCTTATTGCATTCAACTGACTAAACTACAAGAGCTGTTGCTGTCAAGAGCGCCAAACTTCACGATGACGTCGGCAAGGGCTTAAGCTTTGTTTGAAGACTCCTGCATTACAAACATGAAATAGTTGGTTTTCACTTTTCAATCATTCGCACCTGTCCGCTTTTTTCTTCGTTTTATTTTACGCAAAGCGTTTGGACGTAGACTGTATCATTTTATAAGGGAAGCACGAAACTGCTAACGAATTTGAACTTCCGCGATAAGCCATTTCCGCCTTAAATTTTCACGTTGCCCCCACAACTCCGTTGTTTTGATTTATTTTATATTACTTGTGTTGAAAATGAATGTCAAGAACGGCGACGATCCCTGAAAAAAAACTGCATCTAAGCTGTGGATACCCGGCCCCCCACACAAGCGGTAGCGCAAAAATCCGGTTACGATTTCAAAAGTCGAGGAAGATGGCGTGGAGCGTAGCTTGCAAATTGGTTTTCTAATATTTCATCAGCTACCACCTACCACGTACTTACTCTAGCTCATGCACCGTGAGAGGTAATATACATTTATTTGTGAAAGATGAGGGTCCGGGACCGGTTTGGGTGTGCGTTGGAATCAAAAACAAAGTAAATTTAAACCGGCAATCCTAACTACCAAATAAGCCGACACCAGCTTGTTGAACACGGGGTAAGGACGTAGGCAATTTCGGTTTTCAAAAGAATTGTGGCATTCAAATTATTTAATTGCAAATATTTGAGTGAGAATGTCACCAGCTTGCCTCTGACTAACTTTGTCAGCCCTAGCTCGAAAATCGTGAAATGACTCAATCAGGGAGGCGGGCGGCGGACGAAGGTCCCGTGCCGTTTGGAACAGCACTCTGTATATTTTAGATTCAAATATTCTTCGGGGAAAATCTAACCTTTGACATCAAGCACAACGTTTCTACGTAAATGTGGTGCCTGTCCGACGTAATGTTGATGTGGGAACTAACGTGAGTTTTTATCGCGAGGTGCATAGTTTTATGTTAATCAGATTTCCCAGTTCCTAATCGAAACCCCCCTTATTATAGACACTTTGTCTGCACACAGATAGGAACTAGAGGTGGGCACGGGCTGGGCTTGTTATATCGGGCACCCCGTGGGCCACCCGCCGGGTAACCTTGGGATACGGGCTGAAAAATCCTCATTTTTCGAGTTGGGTGCGGGCGGGTGGTGGGTTAATCCGTTCAACCGCCCTTCTCCGAAATAAAAGTAATAAATCTGTAAAGTAGTAAATATGCTGGCAGTATAGCTTCAAAGTTTCGTTTTATATACCCTGTTCATCAGAGTATATTGACTTGGTCATGAATCTGTCACGCCTTAAGAATGATGGGAGACCCAATACACTATATATCACAATGATCAGTACGAGCTCAGGAATTGATTTCCGTCTGTCCGTCCGTCTGTCCGTCTGTCTGTCGGTTCAACCACGATTGTCCCGGGCCAAAACTGCCGACCGATCTTGATGAAACTTTCACCGATTGCTTAGCTAATGGTTTTCGGGTTTTGTTCACTATGAAATTTCATCCGGATCGGCGCATTCTACGATATAGCCCCGATATACATGTACATATCAACACACGATTTCCGGACCAAACTGCTCTAACCCCGATTACTTGATTCACCTTTCACAGATTTCTTAGATCATGTCGGGTTTGTGTTCACTATGAAATTTCATTTCGATCGGAGCATTCTACGACATAGCCACCATACAAATTTACAATATCGTTCTATCAATTGTTGTCTCTGGTCGTGCACTTTCAGGTACCTACATGTCAAATTGTTGTTGTTGTCGCACACGAACAAGTAATGACGCTCAAAAGTAAAAATATTAGCGAAAAATTACCAACAACTGCACAGAACATTAATAAGAGAGGGGAGCATTGATTTGGCTGTGGTGAAGGGTATCATAGTCTTGGCATAGCCAAAATTACTATGCGCCACTATGTTTTTTTTTGTAACTTTGTGTAAAACCCTCCGTTTAAAGAGTTAAGTTTTTTTTATCAGCAGAACGAAAAGATCATGTTTTACAAAAAAGTGAAATGTATGATGATTGAATATTGCGAAACGTTAAAAGACAATCTTAATGACTCGCAAACTGAAAACTCTTCGCCAAACACGAGTCACGCAGTTTCCAAGAGTTTTTTGACACGATCATCCAAAAAACTTAAACTTGACTTAAATGCCTTGATTTCGAAAATTGAAAAGTATTTTTTTTTTACCAAATATGTCATTTTATTTAAAATAAATAAATAATAAATAAAGTTTTTGAAAAAAGTTCTAAATTTTTTCGGGCGGGCGGGGTTGGGTTCGGGTTATGATATTTTTTTTGCCATCGGGTCGGGTAAAGATTTGCGCTGTGGCACATGGGCTGGGTCGGGTCAGCGCGGAAAATTAGACCCATGCCCATCTCTAATAGGAACCAAGGCTTTTGTAAGTTTTTAGGTGGCTAGCCTGAAGCACCACCCAACCAACGTGCGTTCATACACACAGGCAGACGGCCAGACGGCCATTATAATCTTCACTTTCGATTATTAGAGTTTACAAATCATTTAAGAATTTAAAAACTAATAGTCGTGGTAGTTTGCTATGACATCAAACTGTGTGTCAGAAACTTTACAAAGGGAAATATTTGGTCAATTAAGTGGCTGACTTGTTGACTGCTGTCTAGGTTGTTCTTCAAGTAAAAATAAACCATCTTGGTTCGGTAACGGATGATACGGATGCGGCAGATTTACGCTGCCTTTAAGATTCTGCTATTGCGATGGGGATGCCACCAGCTGTCTCCTTCAAAATTTGGCAATTCTAGTCAAAAATTTGTAAAAGGTGGCGAAGGGCGGCAGGGGGCAGTATGGGTAGGCATGGCATCCAAATTTTGATGCAGATCTTTGTGGTATGTCAACTTCTATCTTCCTTCAAATTTGGTGCCTCTAGATCAAATTTTGAAGCAGTTGTGGAAGGGAGGGCTGGGGGCGGTATGGGTGGGGTGACATCTAAATTTTTGATGCAGCTTTTTGGGGGCTCTTACCAGTTATCTTCATACAAATTTGGTAACTCAAACTTTAAAAACTTTGGGCAGATACAGGCATTCCTGGTTTTTTTGAATCGTTGGTGGGGCGGGCGTGGGGGCAGCTCAGTGGCGGGATGAACTGGCCATGGCATCCACAAGTTTTCGTGAATTTTTTCGAAGGTTATCATCACAAAATAAGTGGCGCTAGCTCAAAGCTCCTCGAAATTATAGGCTTCTGATTTCAAACAGCGAGGTGGGCTGGTGGCGGAATGGGTGCGGGTGTCTCCAAAATTGTTGATGCGATTTTTCGCTTATCAGTAGCTTGTTCTCACCAAATTTTGTAGTTTGGAGTAAACAAACTTATCGATTTGCCAGCCCCCAGTGTATCTATTTTTGAACTACGAGCACAAAATTTGGTGCCAAGTAGAAGATGATGACCCCCAAAAACTGCATAAACTTTGCATACAACGCCCACCCAGACCATCTATCCCCCACCCCTCCCCCCCTTCAGCACCACTGACTCCTTATAAACGGAATGCGTGTATCACTATTAGTGCTTGAGCTAGAGCCACATAATCTAGTATTAAGATAGCTGGTAACGACCTCAAAGTCCTGCATCCAACATTTGGATGTCCAGCAGACGCATACAAACCCAGCCCCTTCCACCATTTTATTTGGAGGAAGATAGCTGGTGGCTCCCTATCTGCATCGGAGAATATTTAAGGCAGCGGGTGTATGCTTAGGTTGCGTCCAACTGCAACGTATCCACTTGTTTTTTCTTGAAAACAAACATATTTAAATGTATTTATTTATTGTATTTTTAATTGGAACTTAAAATTAATTCGAAGTTTACAATTTTGTATTATAGCCAGAGCACAGCGGGGTCAGAGGTGGAAAACCATCGATGGATCATCGATTTTCATCGATGGCTTTCATTTTGAACAACCATCGATGGCTTTTGATCAATAATCGATGGTTTTCGCTGCGCGCAAAAGAAAGGTAACCATGTGGCTTTAACTTGCGTTCCGTGTATTTTTTTCAATTTATATTTGGGGTGTTCACACTCCGTTTCATCGTTTCATGTTTCAAAGTTTGAAACGATTAACTCGTGAACGGCATTTTGGGTGGTAATTGCGTTTCATGTTTGTGCAGTCAGCTGTTGTGTTGTGACATTCTTAAGGCCAACCAAACGATGCATTCGTGCATGCAGAGCCGTTGCAAAAATGAACGAAATGCTTGCTCATGCCTTATGCATCAACGTCTATAGCCATACGTGCATAAGTGCATTGTCTCTTCTTCTTCTCTTTATTTTTGCCAACCATTGTTACCACATGTTTGATTTTTATTTCCATGACAAAAAAATGTTTAACATTTTATGTAATATTAAGTTAATAATAAAGACAACCCATGTTACATGTAACTAGTATATTATATCAATTGTGTAATAAACAATAAAATGAAGATTTAACAGTTTTTTTAAATTTTTCCATACAATAAAAAGACTGCGACAACTCTAATGCCCAACTGAATTGCTGCATGGTTTCAATTCAGTGAACCATGCATGCGGCATTCATGCATTCGTTAAAAAAAACTGACCGAACCCTTGCATAAGCAGCGTTTGGGCGGATACACGGCGTGCCATATGTTGAAACTGCTGCTCTGCATGCACGAATGCATCGTTTGTTGGGCCTTTATTCTTCCAATTTTTGTCACTGTTGCTGTTTACTGCGGTTATACTTTAATTGTAAAATTCCATTGAAAAGTGCTAAAGATATGCTATGCGATGCTTTAGCAAAGCAGTTATTAGAGAAATCGAGGATGTGAGGTGAGAAGAGCTCGTTGTTGGAATTAGTTGCTCAATTACATGCTTTTAAAAGTTGGCGGCCATTAATCCTATGTGTTTATACTTTTTTGCACAAAAATACACCAAATACTAAAAAGTATGACCATCGATAGCAAATATCGACTAAATATCGTTGCTCTGTCCCATCTTTACTTTGTTCAAATTTGAAACACTTTTTGTATACATAGGCTGGGGTGTTTCAACGTTTCAAGAAATTTTCTATGTATGTTGTTTGTTGCGGGACGTTTCAAACTTTGAACCTGAAACGATGAAACGACTGTTGAACACCCCAAGTAATTATAATGTTTTTTTTTTCTAGATTTGGACTACATTTAATAGGTGGTGTTGGTAGCGTTCGACGGTTGCAAAAACAGATCAATGGATAATTCCTCAAAAGTAAGTTATATCTTTCATTGTGAATTCTTTTCATGCTGTTGTGAAATTCGTTTCATTCTCTTGTGAAAGTCAACTAACTAAGAACTTCATTGTTTTAGGAACATCGCAAGAGAACCATGAGGTGTCTGCAAACCGAAAGCGGGAAACTTCGATCGTGTGGGGACCACTTAAAAGGAGGCGAGGATAAGAACTTCGGCATCTGTATGTACTGCCACAAACACTTAAGACGGCCGGAAACAACATCAAACTTATTAGAATATTGAATCGTGGTGCACCCAGACCGTCTTCAACAAACAAAGTGAGCTAGTGCCAAAAATAATGGAAACGTTTTTAAAAAAAGACATATACATGCAACAGATTCTTAAAAAAAAAAAACCCTGGACAAAAAAGTCATGAATATGGTATGTGTTGACGTACAACCGTTAGTATTGTCGAAGACAAGGGCTTCGTTGAATTAGTGGAAGAGTTAGACCCACGATACCAGCTACCTAACCGGACTCACCTCCGTGAGGTGGTTCTACCCTCGGAATACTCAATCTTGAATATCACGCTGCAGACCTTCTAGAAAGTATCGATGTTTGTTGCTATAACAACCGATCTTTTGGACATCGTGTGCCAATGATGGCTATATTACCCTAACCTGCCATTTTGTCAATAAACATTTAATTTAAAGTCGGCAGTTCTCGCTACTCAAAAATTATTGGACCCCACCAACCATACAGCCGCTAATATTGCGGATACGATTAAGACAGTATTGGTTGGGTGGAATGTGTTCCAAAAAGTGACCTCTATTGTTACAGACAATGATGTCACCATGGTGAAGGCTGCGAATTGCTTGGCCTTAAACACTTGCCCTGCATGGCCCACACCATTAACCTTTTAGTGCAGGATGTTCTAAGCTCGAGAGGATTGAGACAATTTTATCGAAGTGCAAGCGTGTGGTAAATTTTTCAACAAAAGCACCGTTGCCCACGAAAAATATCTAAGTGCACAGGAGGGAAAGAAATCGCTAAGATTGCTCCAAGAGGTGTCAACCCGCTGGGAATAGTGCTTTTGGTATGATAACCGGGCCCTCGAACGAATGGATGAAATCACAGTGGCGCTGATAAACTCGCGAAATGTGCCATCGCCATTGTCCGCAGAAGAAGCAGACGTCTTAAAAGACCTTGCCGTGCTGCTGGCACCATTTCAAGAAGTCACATTTTCGATATCTTCAAATACTAAAGTATCAGTGTCACTGATTATACCAGAGGTTTGCGAGCTAATACAAAAAATAAACAGCTTGGAAAACCAAATAAAAACGGACGAGGGCAATTTGGTATGGAGTTTCTGAAAAAACGCTTGCCCGAAAGGCTGCGTGGATTTGAGCTGCGGACGATCCTACGTATCGCCACAAACTAAGACCCCAGATTCAAGAAGATTGAATTTCATCCACTTTAAATTCGGACCAAGCTGCTAAGGCTTTGGAGCAGGGAGCTCGTTGTTTTACTTACAAAAACCGCAACCAATGGAAACAGGTGCAACCACACCACCAGCAGAAACAAACCACCCGAAGTTTTCGTTTCTGCAAAACAAAATGAGCACGAATTCAATCACCCAGGGCGGATGCAATTCTAATTTACGCCAACATTTGGAAAAAGATTTGATGCCTGAGGATTTCCGATACCATTAAACTATGTGGGAGGTAGGAATTACATAAATTTTATATAAATATAACAGAATATATATATTTTCTTTAGATTTATCCTTATTTATTTTGTTCCTTACACAAAAATAATCATCTCAATCTGGAAGCGAATATATTAAATTTTTATATTTAATTCCAATCTTGAATTTAAGAGTTGCATTTTTATATGATATAAGTCTTGAAGACTTATTCCATAGTTATATTTTTTTATTTTCAATATTGATCTCAACAATTTTCATGAAGTTTTGTTATTAATTGTTTTTAGTTTTATAGTTATCAATATAGTAATAAAAATGTAATATCACTGGCTGCTATTGACTATCATTATTAAATGTGTTACTCTTACAAAATAAAAATTATTTTTAAAACATCGATGGTTCATCGAGGGTTTTGAGGAAACCCATCGAAAACCATCGATGGATCCAACCATCGATGTTTTTCCACCTCTAGACGGGGCCTTCAGGCTGTTATTTGTGCATATTTTCTAAAGCTAATAATTAATTTGGAAGTGAGTTTACAAAGTCTTGATATTTTCAATTAACTTCAGAAAGTAGATTTTTTTGGACTACGGATTTTCAAGGAGGTACATTGGTTGATTACAATTGGCATTGGTGATGAAATGGTCTATGGTAAGAGTGGTTTCTTGCAATAAGAACAGATTGGAGGTGATGTTTGTTTAGTAAGTAATCGTGTGTGAGTTTTGTATGACCCATTCGAAAGCTGAGTAGATTGATGCATGATTTTTATTCATTGTTATTGGTATTTCTATTGGCTCTCTGGATGGATTCATTGTCTTGTAATGGTATTTCTCCCAAATTAGCTTGGAGATAATTTACTTGTTCTATTTATGAGATTGTTTATGTCCTTCTTATGTAGGTGTTGTGCAGAATAAGCGGGGCGATAGTGGCGCCTTTTGCAGCCGTGTCCGCCAGCACATTCCTTTAATTCCTGCATGTGGAGATAATGTCTCTGATTTTACTTATGGTGGGAATGTGTTATTGACGTTTCGGACAGCAAAAAGTGTTGAAAAGGAGTCAGTACAATGACATGTTTCGCTTTTTTGGTTGCTTTTGCCATCTTCACAGCAGCTAGGATTGCCTCCGCTTCGGCTGTAAAAATGGACGTATAGAAAGTGTTACAGCCGATTTAACTGTTATGTTGTCTTCAGTGACAGTGCTGAGAACTGTCATATTTTCAGTTTGGAACCGTCGGTGAAGAGAAATTTCATGTGGGGAGGTTGGAACGAATGCTTTGAAGATTGTTGTGTATATCTCTTTAGAGTATATATTTTTTATGGTTTGCGAGTGTGAATATGATTGAGATGTTCTTAAAGTTACAGGGAGGAACCTTTTGCTAGTAGTTTCGTAGGGGGAATATCGTGATGTGAGTTTAGCAGCTTTATTATAATGAGTTGAAGGGTTGATGGGATTCGAAGTTCTCTCTGCGCTTGAGTTGATTATAAGCGTTGTATGCCACGAAGAGCCGCTATATTGAAAAGTCGGTTTATTTGTCTACCGATGTTCCATTCAAACCTTGTGCTCAGTCTGGGAGTCCTGCTTCTGCTAGGATGTTGGCGATGGGAGTGGTTCTGGAAAGCACCTAGGGATTGTCTGATGGCGGTGCTGTGCTAAGGAGTGGCTACTTTGTTTATGTTGGTTTTGCTGTTTTGCCGTATAGACAGAGACCGTAATCTATTTTGACAATATTATTGCTTTTGAGATCATAACGAGAGAGTTAGTGATTACATTAAAATATCAATTACTAAGCATTTTAGGATATTTAGTATATTGTTTAGTGATGTTATAATGTTTTAACATGTTCATTCAATTTAGTTTCTTATCAAACGTTAGCCCTAATATTTTAAGATGTTCTGTGTTTTTAGTATGATTGTATTGTTAATTTTAATGTCTGTGTTAGCACATTTATGCTTTCTGCATATGCGTAAGTGTGTCGATTTTTCGTTTGATATTTTTGTGCCACTATAATTGCACCATCATTTATTTTGTCAAAGAAATTTTCAATTTGCATGTTTAAAGCCTTCTTTTGGGTTAAAACAAAAGACAGAGATCCTCTGCGTACATTGTATGAGTAAAGAATTTGTTTTGGTTTATTATAAGGCTTAGTTTATTGAAAGCTATCAGGAAAAGAGTTACCGACAGTGGGGACCCTTGCGGGATACCATTGTAAAGTTTCTCTTCTCCTGAAATGTGTTGTAACTTTAACTTTAAATTTTCGATGTGCTTAGATAGCTTCGGATATAATTTATTTTTGGTCCTAATTTCCAATCATATAGTTGTTGCAAATCCAGTGTAATCCTACTCTATGAAAAGCTTTTTCCATATCTATTTATAGAGCTGATACATGGTTTTTTGTTGCGAGTTTATTACAAATATAATTGTCTATTATTAGCAACGGGTCTATGGTGCATCGATTTGGTTTATATGCGTATTGGTTTTGTGTTAACAAGTTTTCCTGGTTGAGGAACCACATAATTCTTTTGATACCATTTTTTCTAGTGTTTTTGATATGCAGGAAATTGTGATATTGGGCGGTAGCCGTTTACTGCATTTTGTGGTTTATTTGGTTTTCTGATCGGGATAATGGTTGCTATTTTCCACTATTGGGGTATGTTGCTTGTATCAAATACTTTATTATATAAATCAAACAGTTAACTTAAGCCGGCTGGCGGTAGTCTCTTTCAAATTTCATAGGGGACATTGTCAAAACCTGGCGTGGATCCCTTTAGGCTGTGAAGGCAGAACTGAGTTCTGTTGGCTTGATGGGCGCTTCAATTAGTTTAGCTCTGGTTTTGGGATATATGTTAATGGTAATTTATCTAAATGAAACTGTTTGTTTTGGACAAAATGTCAGAGAAATTTGAGTCATCTGGAGTAATTTGACCAGGTTTGGCTTAATGCATTTGCAATCTCTTTGGGTCACAGGTGTTTCCACTCGCGGTTTCGATTGCATGGATGTGCGTATTCTTTCGAACTCCTGTAATAATAGGAACTTTATCCCAAGGTTTTTTGTGCTATTGCTTGGGTTCATATCGTTTGTAAAGTTAGCAAAAGATGTTTTTGTGCTCTTTTAGCTTCATACTTAAATTTTGCATTTGCCTTTTGTATTTTAGCATGTTTTCTGTGCTTAAAAGTTTCCTTATATTGTTAAGGCACTTCACCTTTTCTCTTTTTAATTCTCTAGATCCCTGTTCTTTTTTGCGAGTCTTGTAGGTTTGTAGTTGGTATTGAGTCGCTTGCAGATGTCTTAATTAATTTAATAAATTTAGGTGCAGCTTGGTTTTTGTTATTTGTAATGTTACAGATGTCGGACAGTTCGTTAATGTTTTTTTTTGGAATTTATCCCAGTTAGCTGAGTGTAGTTTGTATCTATGTGTTTTGCAAGCTATATAAGTAGGTCCTCTAAGAAAAAGTCTTATATGTATTGGAAAGTGATCACTTTCGTTTAAGTCTTCGTGAACACACCAGGAAGAATTTAGATTAAGTGGTGGCGAGCAAAGGGAGAGATCTACGTTGTGAAGGTGTTATGTGTAGTGTAATGAGTGTGTTGCCCATTGTTCAGTAAAATCAAGCCGCTATTTTGTATAAAATTTGCAACTACATTACCGAGCTGGTTGTTAAAAGTAGATCCCCAAAACATGTGCCACGCGTTAAAATCTCCCAGCACAAGTACTGGCTTTATTACACGAAAAGTTGTTGATAAGGTCGTGCAGATCCTGTTCAAAAATCTTTTCAGTTGGCGAAATGTAAATGTTTAAAACTACAAAAGGTATTCCGATTGGATTTCTGCAGCAATTGCAAGAATGTTGGAATGAATATTGATAATTTTGTTTTCAATTGATTTGATATTAGGAGTGCGTCTCCTTACTCGCCTTTGTATGAAGTGTATCTATAGGTCTGTTTGATAGTAGAAAGTGTAGGGTAGTGCAGGGCAGAACAGAACACGAAAAATACAACTCTGAAAATTTTAAGTGTAAAAAAGTGTAGAAGTACTATCGAACAAAAAAGGTGTAAGTTAGAGCAAATGAAGCAACAGCTGACTGACATGACTAACATGAGTTTGAATAACAATGAAAATTTCACTATAAGTGAGTTAATTGATGACGACAGTGGTGATGAAATAATTTCAAGCTCCACTTATCCAAGTGGCGATGAAGAGGATTTTTTATGGTGCAATTGGTAGACTTCCCGATAGGAAAAAGAAATTGTGTGATGGACAATTTGAGACAAACTTTTCCAACCTACACGGATAAAGAATTTCAAACGCATTTCCCAGCTACAAGAGGAATTTTGTGCTTGAATTAAACCCAAATAGCCTTTTCTTTATTTCATTGGGTGCGGAAGCTGCTGCATCCTACTCTGAATATAATTCAGGCTCTGCATATTGTATAAAAAGTTATAAAATAAACTCGTTTGACATTTTTAATTATTGTTAAAACTTGCAATGTTAAACTGATTTGAAGAGCTCAAAACCGTAATTGACGCATAACAGCTGTTTTGTTGTTCTACACTTTTCTGCTCTTGATTTTTGGTGGTGTAGAAAAAGTGCAGAAAAGTGTAAGTCAGGGCACACTAAAAAACACAGGGCAGAACAGTTAGTGTAAGAAAGTGCAGCTATCGAACACTTTTTTGTAAACTAGTGTACACTAGGGTACACTAGTGCAGCTATCAAACAGACCTTATGTCATTTTTTGATGAAGTGAAAATTGTTTTGGATTTTTTGTTTTATCGTCGTGACGAGATGGGTTGTCTGTAGCTCAGGTTTTTTTTGTTTATATTTATAACGTAACTGAGAGAGATGTGGTATTTGTCTTTGTATCCGTTTATATTCCATTGTCTTATGTTAAAAGTCATTTTTTATACCCTTAACCCATAATGGTTTTGTGCAAAAGTATGTAACAGGCAGCAGGAAGCATCTCCGACCCCATGCAGTACATATATTCTTGATCAGCATCAACAGCCGAGACAATATAGCCATTCCGTCTGTCTGTCCGTCTGTTGACCGTCTGTCTGTCTGTCTGTCCGTCTGTATGAACGCGGGATCTCAGAGACTACAAGAGCTAGAGACTTCATATTTTGGATATAAGTTCTCCTATACCATGAGCAGAACAAGTTTGCTTCAAATTATCGATAACTATTCTGGTTTCGATAAACACATGATATCGATAACAAAAATTTGGAAAATGTAAAAATGAGTATTGAAGTAATGGATAGAGATAGAACTTTTCTGAAAATTCGTCCAAATCGGTTAATAAACACCGGAAATATCGAATTTTATCGCTTGAAGCTAAGTCAGTATACCAAAGTCTTACATAAATTTAATTTATTTATTGCAATTGGGTTCAGGGTATCTTCTAGTCGGGCTCTCACGACTGGAGCCTTCTACTGTTTTTTTTTTAAGAAAAGTATACTTTTTGGTTGTTTATTCTGTTTGTATTTTCTCTCTCTTTGCGCTCACCTCCTAAATACGCAATTACGGCCTCACAAAGCATCAAGTCATTGTTCTGTTATATTATAGTTTAATATCTTCTCTAATCATGTCATGTGGATCAGAGAGAATTGAGTCGTTTTGTTTGAGTGCATTAATCATTTGTGTTTTGTAGTCGATAAAAGGTGTTGTTGTGTCTGTTTTCGTTTGCTGTTTTGGTTTGTTTGGGTGTGGGCAGAAGAGGTAGTCGGCTTGATAACAGTTAAGTTTTTTCGTTGTTTGCTTTTAAGCAATTTGTTGTGTGATAAGTATGGTTTGGACAGATGTTTGGTTTGTGGTTTTTCTTTGTTTAAGTGGTTTGTTGTTTTTGAGTCGTTGTCTCTTGTGTGTTCTTTTGTGACAACCAGTGGCTGCGATTTCAGAATAGGTTTGAGTTTATTTGAGTGTGGTGAGGAGTGTGTTGGTCGAATTTTGATTTCGCTTCATGCATTGAGCATTTTTCTTTAATTTGATTTTAGGATATCCCGTTGCTTCGTTGTATTTGGGCAGTCTTTGCTGTTGGCAGCATGTCCGTTGCCGCAATTGACACAATGTGTACGTGAGCATGGGGTTGGTTCATGCAGAGGAAGACCGCAGGTGTTGCACATGGGTGCAGAATTTTGTGGTATGACCAATAAGTTGGCACTTTTTGCATCTCATTGGATTGGGAGATATTCTTTGAAAACGAGCTTTGTGCCATGAAATTTGAATTTTAGTCGGCAGAGTGGTAAAGATCGAAAGTTAGCTGCACCGCGCCAGTAGGAGCATAGACGAATAATGTAACAAGACGGGTCTTAAGAGCTGGAATGTTATGTTAATTAACAGAGTCGCAAACACGAAGCGGAAAACTGGGGAAACAGCGAATAGCCAGTATTTTTCATTACTTGTTTCCACACTTTACTCGAAACAATGCCAGCTGGTGCATAGTCGGCCATCATTGTTTAGCTTTTTGTTGTGACTGCAAAGTGTGCGAAGCGCAAGGCATAATTAAATGTTGCCGCACTTCGTTTCTCTTGCTGTTGTCACAAGATTTGAAATCGACAATTTTAGACTTTTGCTTCTTTCGGCTTGCTGCTGCTCACCAAGAAAGGGTGGTATAGACTTCATATGAACTTTGTACAATTGTAGAGCAAAACATGAGATACTTTAATATAATGTCTGTTTATATGTTATTTATATTTTGGCAATAAGTTTGGGCTTCCACAACTTATAAGACAAGTTTTATATAAATAAATTAACTAACACTTAAACATACGTGTTTTGTCTTTGCGTACTTGAAAAAATGGTTAATATATTAAAATTATATATTCAGGTTTTTTTTGACGATAACTGAATATTGTGACAAGGGGTATTTTTACTTTGTTCTATTTGTACATCTCATCTACGACAAGCCAGCACGTTGCTTGTTTTGTTTCAGCTCCGCTTTGCGTTCAGCGGCCTGTGCATTAAAGGAGAGGCGGCGGGCCAGCGGAAAGCCAGAACGGTAAAAATGTGTCAGCATGCCAATGCATGTGCGTTTGCTGCATTGTTGCTGGGCCTGCTCGTTGAGATTTTTATACTCGATACCGAAGGTAAAGAGTATATTGGTTTGTGCAATGTCCGTCATGGTGTCCGTCCGTCCGTCCGTCCGTCCGTCTGTATGTTCGCAACTTTTTTCCACACCCTCCAAGCTAGAGACTTGAAACTTTCCAATTCTCTTTATCTATGGGACAGTAAATTAGAGTGTCAAGATGGGGGTTCTACGATAACTGGGGGGCTGGCAAATCGATAAATTCGATAACTCAAAACCGATAAATCCACATATTTGCACATCCTTACAGCTAGAACTACCGAATTTTGAGGGAAGATAGCTAATAGCAACCCCAAAAAAAATGCATCAAGAATTTTGGAGCCACGCCCACCCATTCCGCCCCCAGCCCCCCCAGCAATTTAAAGTCAAAAAAGCCTATAGCTCCCACAGTTTTTGAGCTAGAGCCACCAAATTTGGTGCCAAGATAGGTGATGATGACCCCCCAAAAACTGCATCAAAAGTTTGGATGCCACGCCTACCGACACTGCCCTAGCCGCCCTTTCTCCACCTTATACATACTTTGAGCTAGAGTCACCAAATTTGGCATGAAGATAGTAATTGACATTCTAATAGATCTGCATCAAAAATTTGGATGCCACGCCCACCCATACCGCCCCCAGCCCCCCTTTCCTCACCTGTCACAAACTTCGAGCTAGAGCCATTAAATTTGTTATGAAGATATCAATTGACATTCCACATAGATTTGGATCAAAATATTGGATGCCACGCCCACCCATACCGCCCCCAGCCCCCCTTTCCCCAATTTTTACCATTTTCGAGCTAGATTCACCAAATTTGGTATGAAGATAGCAATTGACATTCCACATAGATCTGCCCTGCCGCACCCGCTACCCTTTGCAATCAGGCCTGTTTTTACTGGTTTTAATACTGGTATCGAGTATACCGCAGTCGGTTGCGTCCGACTGCAACGTTTCCACTTGTTGTTAGGTGTTCTTTTACGTTTTTTGGACAAATACACTATTCAATACACTTTCGGCATTTTTGCGCATCGTTGCATAGCTGTGTGATAGATGCGATGCCAAAATTGTTGGAAAGTGTCATAGAGCTAAAAACAAGAAAGATTTTGAATGACCAGCAATGCAAAACTGATATTTGTCTGCCTATTTTACTAAACGCTTGTTTATTTTCCTGTTCCCCTGCTCCTGCAAATGGTCAACCAGAAACAAAAATGATATTTTACTGCCTTGGAAGTATTGTTTTTTCTATTTTTCTTAGGTTTTTGTAGGCAAAAATACAAAATATGCACCAAATTTAATCTAAATATTGGCTGTTTAGGGTTTAGAGAAAGGTCACAAAATTCCATGGCAAATACATTTAAATATGCACATGTAGATATACGTGGCTACGACGAGCTAGCACGTGTTGTTGCGATTTGCCTATTCTCGAATGGCACACGCACATGCATACACACAAAATTACACGCATAGAAGAATTGACTTAGTTGCCTAGGCAACTAGCTAGCTAGCACTGCACACCAACAAGACAGCAGTGTATTGTAAACAAAAAAGCAATAATCAAAACAAGCGCAGATGTTTGTCATTAGGGGAAACCGACTTTTATACTCGTTGGTCTGTCCGCTTCGTGGTTGCGGCTTGGTTTACAGCATGTTAACTTGAACAATTCTTAAAACCCGTCCTTATGTTAAATGGTCTTTAAGTAGGAGTAGCTTTGGGCTTTCACAACTTATAAGACAAGTTTTATATAAATAAATTAACTAACACTTAAACACACGTGTTTTGTCTTTGCGTACTTGAAAAAAATGGTTAATATATTAAAATTATATATTCAGGTTTTTTTTGACGATAACTGAATATTGTGACAAGGGGTATTTTTACTTTGTTCTATTTGTACATCTCATCTACGACAAGCCAGCACGTTGCTTGTTTTGTTTCAGCTCCGCTTTGCGTTCAGCGGCCTGTGCATTAAAGGAGAGGCGGCGGGCCAGCGGAAAGCCAGAACGGTAAAAATGTGTTAGCATGCCAATGCATGTGCGTTTGCTGCATTGTTGCTGGGCCTGCTCGTTGAGATTTTTATACTCGATACCGAAGGTAAAGAGTATATTGGGTTTGTGCAATGTCCGTCATGGTGTCCGTCCGTCCGTCCGTCCGTCCGTCTGTATGTTCGCAACTTTTTTCCACACCCTCCAAGCTAGAGACTTGAAACTTTCCAATTCTCTTTATCTATGGGACAGTAAATTAGAGTGTCAAGATGGGGGTTCTACGATAACTGGGGGGCTGGCAAATCGATAAATTCGATAACTCAAAACCGATAAATCCACATATTTTGCACATCCTTACAGCTAGAACTACCGAATTTTGAGGGAAGATAGCTAATAGCAACCCCAAAAAAAATGCATCAAGAATTTTGGAGCCACGCCCACCCATTCCGCCCCCAGCCCCCCCAGCAATTTAAAGTCAAAAAAGCCTATAGCTCCCACAGTTTTTGAGCTAGAGCCACCAAATTTGGTGCCAAGATAGGTGATGATGACCCCCCAAAAACTGCATCAAAAGTTTGGATGCCACGCCTACCGACACTGCCCTAGCCGCCCTTTCTCCACCTTATACATACTTTGAGCTAGAGTCACCAAATTTGGCATGAAGATAGTAATTGACATTCTAATAGATCTGCATCAAAAATTTGGATGCCACGCCCACCCATACCGCCCCCAGCCCCCCTTTCCTCACCTGTCACAAACTTCGAGCTAGAGCCATTAAATTTGTTATGAAGATATCAATTGACATTCCACATAGATTTGGATCAAAATATTGGATGCCACGCCCACCCATACCGCCCCCAGCCCCCCTTTCCCCAATTTTTACCATTTTCGAGCTAGATTCACCAAATTTGGTATGAAGATAGCAATTGACATTCCACATAGATCTGCCCTGCCGCACCCGCTACCCTTTGCAATCAGGCCTGTTTTTACTGGTTTTAATACTGGTATCGAGTATACCGCAGTCGGTTGCGTCCGACTGCAACGTTTCCACTTGTTGTTAGGTGTTCTTTTTACGTTTTTTGGACAAATACACTATTCAATACACTTTCGGCATTTTTGCGCATCGTTGCATAGCTGTGTGATAGATGCGATGCCAAAATTGTTGGAAAGTGTCATAGAGCTAAAAACAAGAAAGATTTTGAATGACCAGCAATGCAAAACTGATATTTGTCTGCCTATTTTACTAAACGCTTGTTTATTTTCCTGTTCCCCTGCTCCTGCAAATGGTCAACCAGAAACAAAAATGATATTTTACTGCCTTGGAAGTATTGTTTTTTCTATTTTTCTTAGGTTTTTGTAGGCAAAAAATACAAAAATATGCACCAAATTTAATCTAAATATTGGCTGTTTAGGGTTTAGAGAAAGGTCACAAAATTCCATGGCAAATACATTTAAATATGCACATGTAGATATACGTGGCTACGACGAGCTAGCACGTGTTGTTGCGATTTGCCTATTCTCGAATGGCACACGCACATGCATACACACAAAATTACACGCATAGAAGAATTGACTTAGTTGCCTAGGCAACTAGCTAGCTAGCACTGCACACCAACAAGACAGCAGTGTATTGTAAACAAAAAAGCAATAATCAAAACAAGC
The DNA here is from genome assembly GCA_030179655.1 of Scaptomyza flava. Classification (NCBI taxonomy): domain Eukaryota; kingdom Metazoa; phylum Arthropoda; class Insecta; order Diptera; family Drosophilidae; genus Scaptomyza; species Scaptomyza flava. The sequence goes on from JARNME010000404.1 coordinate 61,891,582, forward strand.
GCAGATGTTTGTCATTAGGGGAAACCGACTTTTATACTCGTTGGTCTGTCCGCTTCGTGGTTGCGGCTTGGTTTACAGCATGTTAACTTGAACAATTCTTAAAACCCGTCCTTATGTTGAATGGTCTTTAAGTAGGAGTAGCTTTGGGCTTTCACAACTTATAAGACAAGTTTTATATAAATAAATTAACTAACACTTAAACACACGTGTTTTGTCTTTGCGTACTTGAAAAAAATGGTTAATATATTAAAATTATATATTCAGGTTTTTTTTGACGATAACTGAATATTGTGACAAGGGGTATTTTTATTTTGTTCTATTTGTACATCTCATCTACGACAAGCCAGCACGTTGCTTGTTTTGTTTCAGCTCCGCTTTGCGTTCAGCGGCCTGTGCATAAAGGAGAGGCGGCGGGCCAGCGGAAAGCCAGAACGGTAAAATGTGTTAGCATGCCAATGCATGTGCGTTTGCTGCATTGTTGCTGGGCCTGCTCGTTGAGATTTTTATACTCGATACCGAAGGTAAAGAGTATATTGGGTTTGTGCAATGTCCGTCATGGTGTCCGTCCGTCCGTCCGTCCGTCCGTCTGTATGTTCGCAACTTTTTTCCACACCCTCCAAGCTAGAGACTTGAAACTTTCCAATTCTCTTTATCTATGGGACAGTAAATTAGAGTGTCAAGATGGGGGTTCTACGATAACTGGGGGGCTGGCAAATCGATAAATTCGATAACTCAAAACCGATAAATCCACATATTTTGCACATCCTTACAGCTAGAACTACCGAATTTTGAGGGAAGATAGCTAATAGCAACCCCAAAAAAATGCATCAAGAATTTTGGAGCCACGCCCACCCATTCCGCCCCCAGCCCCCCCAGCAATTTAAAGTCAAAAAAGCCTATAGCTCCCACAGTTTTTGAGCTAGAGCCACCAAATTTGGTGCCAAGATAGGTGATGATGACCCCCCAAAAACTGCATCAAAAGTTTGGATGCCACGCCTACCGACACTGCCCTAGCCGCCCTTTCTCCACCTTATACATACTTTGAGCTAGAGTCACCAAATTTGGCATGAAGATAGTAATTGACATTTTAATAGATCTGCATCAAAATTTGGATGCCACGCCCACCCATACCGCCCCCAGCCCCCCTTTCCTCACCTGTCACAAACTTCGAGCTAGAGCCATTAAATTTGTTATGAAGATATCAATTGACATTCCACATAGATTTGGATCAAAATATTGGATGCCACGCCCACCCATACCGCCCCCAGCCCCCCTTTCCCCAATTTTTACCATTTTCGAGCTAGATTCACCAAATTTGGTATGAAGATAGCAATTGACATTCCACATAGATCTGCCCTGCCGCACCCGCTACCCTTTGCAATCAGGCCTGTTTTTACTGGTTTTAATACTGGTATCGAGTATACCGCAGTCGGTTGCGTCCGACTGCAACGTTTCCACTTGTTGTTAGGTGTTCTTTTTACGTTTTTTGGACAAATACACTATTCAATACACTTTCGGCATTTTTGCGCATCGTTGCATAGCTGTGTGATAGATGCGATGCCAAAATTGTTGGAAAGTGTCATAGAGCTAAAAACAAGAAAGATTTTGAATGACCAGCAATGCAAAACTGATATTTGTCTGCCTATTTTACTAAACGCTTGTTTATTTTCCTGTTCCCCTGCTCCTGCAAATGGTCAACCAGAAACAAAAATGATATTTTACTGCCTTGGAAGTATTGTTTTTCTATTTTCTTAGGTTTTTGTAGGCAAAAAATACAAAAATATGCACCAAATTTAATCTAAATATTGGCTGTTTAGGGTTTAGAGAAAGGTCACAAAATTCCATGGCAAATACATTTAAATATGCACATGTAGATATACGTGGCTACGACGAGCTAGCACGTGTTGTTGCGATTTGCCTATTCTCGAATGGCACACGCACATGCATACACACAAAATTACACGCATAGAAGAATTGACTTAGTTGCCTAGGCAACTAGCTAGCTAGCACTGCACACCAACAAGACAGCAGTGTATTGTAAACAAAAAAGCAATAATCAAAACAAGCGCAGATGTTTGTCATTAGGGGAAACCGACTTTTATACTCGTTGGTCTGTCCGCTTCGTGGTTGCGGCTTGGTTTACAGCATGTTAACTTGAACAATTCTTAAAACCCGTCCTTATGTTAAATGGTCTTTAAGTAGGAGTAGCTTTATCATCAATAGTTCGCGAGTATTTATAAATGTCGACTACTCCCTGTGATTTTAGCTCTTGGAGAATTTCGTCGTTTGCTATATGATTCGACACACACATTGAAATATTTACATGTATGCTAAACACACACAGCGTGCAGTGCGTTTTCTTATTTCTACGCCGAGCGGTTTCTTGTGTTGCTTCTGCTTTAGAATTTAGGCAAATGACTTGGGCAAATGGACGTGTGAAATACACTTTCGCGATTTGTAGGCATCGCTGCATAGCTGTATGGTGGTTGCGATGGCAAAATGATTGGGAAAGAGTCATATAGCTGAATACATGAAAGAGTATGTATGACGAGCAATGCAAAACTGATAATTGTCTGCTTATTTTACTAGAGGCTTGTTAATTTTTCTGTTCGCCTGATCAGCAAATGTTCGATGAGCACCAAAGCTGCCTTGGCAGTATTGCTTTTCTGGTTTTTCTAGGCGAATAATACAAATTTTATTATAAAATTTGGCTGTTTAGCGTTTGCCGAAATTCATATTAGTTGAGAAAGGTCAATGAATTGCCTGGCAAATGTTACGCATACATTAAAATAGGGACATGCATAGAGACAGGGACACACACACATGCTTATGGTAGCTAGCCGAAACAAAAATCAAAAATCAATTCAATGCCTGGCTACCACCAAAACTGCGCATATATATATATATATATATATATGTATGTTGCTCATTTGCTTTGCTGGTACTAGGTCGAGGCCATAGGATAGATAAGCAATAAAATACGCGCACATAAAGAATACAAGGAAAACAAGTAAGAAGGCTCTAGTCGGGAGAGCCCGACTAGAAGATACCCTGAACCCAGTTGCAATAAATATATTTAATTTATATAAGACTTTGGTATACTGGCTTAGCTTCCATCGATTAAGTTCAATATCTCCGGTGTTTCTCAACCGATTTGGACGAAATTTTCAGAAAAGTCCTATCATTATCCATTACTTCAACCCTCATTTTTAGATTTTCAAAATTCGATATTTTATTGTTATCGATATTATGTGTATATCGGAAACCAGAATAGTTATCGATAATTTGAAGCAAACTTGTTCTGCTCATGGTATAGGAGAACTTAAATACAAAATCTGACGGCCTCTAGCTCTTGTTGTCTCTGAGATCCACGCGTTCATACAGACGGACAGACGGACAGACTGACAGACAGACGGACAGACGGACATGGCCATATCGTCTCGGCTGTTGATGCTGATCAAGAATATATATACTTTATAGGGTCGGAGATGCTTCCTTCTGCCTGTTACATACTTTTGCACAAAACCATTATACCCTTATTTACCCATTTTATGGGTTAAGGGTATAAAAATGGGGGTACAGCAATCGAACAAGCCACTGCGCGCTAGAAAATCGCAGGCTAGCGGCGCATACACACAATATGGCTGGCTGGTTGTGCTGTCAACAAAAATGTTGTAGCAAAGTTAGCAAGAGAAGTGGCTGGCGAAACACGCACGAAACACGAAAACGCACGAAATGCGCTCTCAGAGCGAGTGGTAGCTTCGCTAGCCAGTTCCAAATGGTGGTTGGACTATCGGTCGTTGGCGACTCTATTTAGTGTATTCTTGTTGCTAATACTAATATACACATAAAACACACATTTGAAAAAAATTAAATTATGCCCGAATTCTTTAATGAAATTTCCACACTTAGACCCTGTTTGGTTACGCAGTTAACTAAACAAAAACCAGCATCAACAGAACCATAACTCTCTCTAATCGCTATAACCTATCATGCTCTGCGCAGCATAAGAGCAACTTAACGTAATGTCCAACTATTGTTTTGCATAAGCTCTTAATTTAGTTTATCACATTCTCTATTGTTTGCCTTTGGCCTTCAGCTGAGTGCAAGTTGCTGCTGCAGTTCTGCAACCGTTCAGTTTTATCAAACTCGTCGGTAGCTCAACTTCGGTCGTTTGTCTGTTTCGCGACAAACGAAAAAATCGTTTATTATTGCACAGCCCAAATCGGGGTTAGTTGCAAAACACAACTTTAAAAATTTGTAAAGTAATTTAAGTTCGGCCACGAAGGCAGATTAAAATATATGTACTACATTCATCAATGCAATCTCGCAGCATTTATAATTTGTTGAGTGACATTTCGGAAATTCGAGAGCTATTGAAAAAGCTTAATAGCTCAACATTTGGTGACCCCGACGTGATACTCTGCATTTGTTTAAATAATTAAAAATTATTTAACTTATAGAGTTAGTAAAGCGCGCTCGCGCTTTTTTTATCGTTTTCGCTGTTGTCGCTTCGTTTTTGCGTTCACTTTTGCATTAAGGTGTTTGACCTGCATTGACGCCCGCGCATTATCTTCTCTTGTCTCTTTAAACATTTTACCGCTGCAGCAATCGTTTCTGCATTGCTATTGCTGCTCCCGATTCGCTTTGCATTTGCTTGTGCTCAAGGTGTTTGCCCTTTTTTGACCTTGGTATATTGGTGCAATTAAATCGTTACGTTGTTACCAGCTGCACTTGCAAAAATAAGTAAATCGCAAGAATTCAGTTCATACAAAACTGTAATATATGAAAGTGTTTTTCGAGGCAATAAATTGAATTGTGATTGACATACTCTGTGCTTTAAACAATAGCTTGCAAGTGTCCGACATTCAGTGGCTCTATAACTTTATTTCGCGTGCGTGTACATATAAAATCAAAAACATATTCAACATGCCGAATACTGTTGAGGTGATTAATAATCCTGCAGTTCCGTCACTTGGTGCTCCGTTTTATAAAGCTAAGGCCAAGGCTATTAACGAGCAAGTGAAGCAGATAGCCAAAGCTATTGCTCCGGAGCATATTGGGCATCTCAGCGAAGAGGAATTGGCGATCCGGCTTAAGGGTCTTGAAAGCGCGCAGCAGCAATTCAACAGTATGCATTACGCATTGGAGGAGCTGGATTATAATGAAATCGGGAGTGAATTACGTGAATCTTTTGATGAATTATCAATACTCGTTGAGACTAGCTTGCGCCGCGAACTTAATAAGCGAAAGTTATCATCGCCTTTGTGTTCGACCATGAGGCATGAAGCATCTGCTGACAATCACACATTGTCTCAGAGCCGGATTCGATTGCCTGAGCTTAAGCTTCCAGAGTTCAGCGGAGGCTACACAAAGTATGCAGATTTCATTTCAATGTTCTCGTCAATCATTGACAGCGACTCAGGATTATCAGATGTAGAGAAGTTTCAGCATTTGCGATCGTGCCTGAAAGGACCAGCCCTGGAGTGTGTTTCATCGTTGGAAATCAGCAGTGCTAACTATTCAATTGCGTTAGATTTACTAAAAAAGCGGTTTAATAACAAGCGTCTTATTTTTCAGGCACATGTCACTGAGATTTTGGGTTTGGATTGCATCGAGTCGTCGTCAGCGGTTAAACTTCGAACCCTTTCGGATACCGTAAGCGCCAACATCCGCGCTCTTCAAGGCATGGGCAGCGTTGAGCAGATTGCAGGCTTTATTATTGTGCACAGCTTGCTATAGAAAGTGGACAAGGCAACTCAGACCAGTTGGGAGGAGACAGCACCGATGGATATAATCCCGACCTGTGAACAATTCATGGCTTTTTTGGATAGACGATGTCAAAGGTTGGAAAATGTGGAACATGCTATGGCAACGTATACGACTAGCTCCAAGGTGGGAAAAAGTAGCAAAACCCTTAACACCAGTAGAAAAGCCTTTGTCGCTACTAAGTCCAGCACAAATGAATGCGTGTTTTGTGAATCATCAGGCCGTTTGATTTACAATTGCTCCCGTTTTGGAAATCTGTCTCCGCAACTGCGTCTCCGCGAGGTTAAGAAGCTGTCTCTTTGCATTAATTGCCTGCGCAAGGGGCATAGAATGAAAGAGTGCAGTTCGACCGCCTGCAATCGTTGTAAGGCCAAGCATCACACTCTTCTTCATTTTGAGACTCAGATTGAGGGCTCTCAAATTATATCTGCTCCGCATGCGCCTGCTGCAAAATCCTCGTCAACACTTGTAGCCCAAAATCTCAGTCAAGACATTGTGCTATTGGCAACTGCTGTCATCAGCATTAGGAGTCGCACTGGTGTTCTTGTTCCTTGCCGTGCTCTACTCGATTCTGGTTCGCAGGTGCACATTATTACATCCCGTTTAGCTCACTACCTCCAGCTACGTAAGCATCGGTCGCCTACTTCGATTTCAGGACTAGGGGAGTCTAGTGTTGACTCAGAAGGCTATGCAGCTGATATAAGTCTTAAATCGCGAACAACTGACTACGCTGCTAGCATCTCAGTTTTAATAGCTCCGTCTGTTACTGGAAATCAGCCGAGCTATGGTGTTAGCACTGATCGTTGGAATATACCTTCAAATATTCGATTGGCTGATCCAGAATTCTTTAAGCCGCAACAAATCGATCTTCTAATTGGAGCTGCTCTGTTTTTTGAATTGTTATGCGTTGGCCAAATTAAACTCGCTCCTGGCTTACCCATTCTCAAAAAAACTCAATTAGGTTGGATAGTGACAGGAGGAACGCCTCATTGATGGCCACTCGCTCGATTTCAACGCCAACTACTAGCCCTGATCGTAAGCTTGATGAAATCGTGCGTCGTTTTTGGGAGTTAGAATCCTGCTCTAGTGTAGTAAATGAATCTACTAAGGAGGAACTTGACTGTGAAGCCCATTTTAAACAAACTTTTGCTCGTTTAGGCACTGGCGAATATTCGGTTCGCCTTCCAGTTAAACATCCTGTGGATCTGATTGGGGATTCCTATGAGCAAGCTTATCGCCGATTTTGTAACCTGGAACGCAAATTGGAGCGTCATCCTGTGTTGAAGTCTCAGTATTCCGCGTTCATCAAAGAGTATGTGGCCCTTAATCACATGTCTATTGTTGATTCGCACATGCTAAGTCGCTGCAATTATTATTTACCTCATCATTGCTTGCTGAAAGAGGATAGCTCAACCACTAAGCTTAGAGTTGTGTTTGATGGTTCAGCTGTGTCTTCGTCTGGTTATTCGCTTAATGAAATCCTCATGACAGGCCCAACAATTCAACGCAAGCTTTTCAGCACTCTTTTGCAATTTAGAACATTTCCAGTAGCCTTGACTGGTGACATTTGCAAAATGTATAAGTGCGTTAGGATGGCTGGATCCGTCTCGTACCTGCAATGCATCCTTTGGCGTGATGCGCCTCATCAGAATATTCAAGTTTTCAAACTCGATACCGTTACCTATGGCACAAAGCCAGCTTCTTTTCTGGCAGCTCGGGCCATGCAGCAATTGGCCATTGATGAAAGAAGATCGTTTCCTGTTGGATCTAAGGTGGTCTTGAGCGATTTCTACGTAGATGATCTCATCACTGGAGGCGACTCTGCCCAAGAAGTAGTTGAAGTCATGCATCAAACAGTCAGTCTTTTACGGAAAGGGAATTTCAAGCTTCGGAAATGGTGTTCCAATGATCCTAGCGTGCTTCAACAGGTGCCTGATGAAGACAAAGAGACTGTACTTTCTACCATTGCTCGATTCTATGATCCGCTTGGGCTTATCGGACCCGTGATATCCAAGGCCAAGATCTTTATGCAGCACCTTTGGTGAGAACATTTGGATTGGGATGAAAGTCTTTCTGCTTCCCTGCATTGTTCCTGGAACAGATTGTGTGCTGACATTTCTCATACGGAGAAAATAAAGCTTCCGCGTCTGGTTATAGTTCCAAAGGGCATCATCGAAGTTCATGGATTTAGTGATGCTAGCATTGAAGCCTACGGTGGATGCATTTACGTCGTATCTATAACAGGTGGAAGGCGCGTAGCTCATCTTTTGTGCTCTAAGTCTCGAGTGGCACCCTTGCGGACTCTTCCAATACCAAAGCTGGAGTTATCTGCTGCTGCACTTCTTTCACAGCTAATTCGAGAGGTAGCTCAAATGAATTTGTTCAATTGTAGGTATTATTGCTGGTCGGATTCTGCAGTTGTCTTATCTTGGATACGTGATGAGCCTTCCCGATTCCAAATGTTCACAGCTAATTGCATATCGTTAATCCAAGAATTATCGACAGGAATGGAATGGCGCTACGTACCAACGGCACTTCCCAGCGAGCTTATAGAATCATCGTTATGGTCTCATGGTCCCGATTTCTTAACCAAGGGAGAGTGCGAATGGCCTGCATCATGTCTGCCGGCCCAGACGCTTCCAGAGCTCCGGCAAAGAGTACTAATTGGTGTTTCTAAAGCTTCTGATGTCAGCATAGGATGTAAATTTGTAAACTCCTTTCATCACCTACGGCGTGTGTTCGGTTTCATACATAAATTTCGATATCAAATCAGGCATCCCGGTCTTACAGCAGAGTGGATACACAAAGGCACCCAATTACTGTTGCGCAGCATCCAGATGGCTAACCTAAGCGATGAATATAGGGCTCTTCAAAGCAGACGAATGATCAAATCATCCAGCTCTATTGCCTCGCTTACCCCGTTCATGGATTAGTGTGGACTTCTTCGTGTTGGTGGCCGTCTAAAGCACTCATTCTGGATTTCGATGCGCAGCATCCTGTAATTCTTCCAAGCCATCATCCTTTCACACGCGCCATCATCATGCATTTTCACAGGCGTCAGCTGCATGCTGGACCTCGTTCGCTTCTTGGTCACATTCGGCTCCACTATTGGCCTATTGGTGGTCGCAAGACTGTCTCAAGCGTAACAAGCAAATGCATCATGTGCTTTCGAGCTAAACCGGTCCTAGCTGAGACAATCTTGGCGGATCTTCCCCGGGATCGTGTGAGTGGTTCGCATCCTTTCGCTGTCACTGGAGTGGACTACTGTGGACCATTCTACTTCAAGAGTGAAGTTCGAAACAAAGGTCCTGTAAAATGCTACATCTCGGTGTTCATTTGCTTTGCGACAAAGGCAGTGCATCTCGAACTGGTTCCTGATTTGTCTACAGCAGCTTTTCTAAATGCACTTAAGCGTTTCATTCTAACTAGATGTAAACCTACTCGCATATGGTCGGACAATGCTACTAATTTCGTGGAAGCCAAGAATGAACTAGCTGAGCTCAAGCGGCTCTTCCTCAGCGAGAAGCACATCGACGCTGTCCGAGAGTTTTGTACTTCCGATGACATTGAATGGGATTTCATCCCACCTCGTTCGCCACACTTCGGTGGACTTTGGGAGGCGGCGGTGAAGACAGCAAAATATAATTTTTATCGATCGGTCGGACCCTCGCTTTTGCCCCTGGATGATCTTCGCACACTCGTTTGCCACATTGCCGCTATAATAAACTCACGACCTCTTTTTCCACTTTCAGAGCACCCTGCAGATCTGGATGTACTAACCCCTGCGCACTTCCTTGGTAGTGTGCCACTCGTACTGTACCCAGAACCTGCTGTCACGGCGCTGAACGTTAGCCGCCTAGATCGCTGGCAGCGTATAGCGTATTACCAACAAATTTTCTGGAATCGCTGGCGTGAGAAATATTTAACGCTTCTTCAGCAGCGCTCCAAATGGCGGACATCGGAGCCTGGTGTTCTTATCAATGATGTCGTTCTGGTAAAGGACGAAAACTTGCCACCCCTTAAATGGCCACTGGCTCGTGTGGTCGTGCTTGTTGCTGGTGCTGACGGCGTCTCCCGAGTAGCTGTTCTCAAGACATCAACTGGTATTATCAAGAGAGCTGTGCGCAAACTATGTGCACTTCCCAAACAGGATGTTGTTGAAAGCCCATGTCTTCCAACGGGGGGAGAATGTTTGGTTACGCAGTTAACTAAACAAAAACCAGCATCAACAGAACCATAACTCTCTCTAATCGCTATAACCTATCATGCTCTGCGCAGCATAAGAGCAACTTAACGTAATTTCCAACTATTGTTTTGCATAAGCTCTTATATTTAGTTTATCACATTCTCTATTGTTTGCCCTTGGCCTTCAGCTGAGTACAAGCCGCTGCTGCAGTTCTGCAGCCGTTCAGTTCTATCAAATTCGTCGGTAGCTCAACTTCGGTCGTTTGTCTGTTTCGCGACAAACGAAAAAATCGTTTATTATTGCACAGCCCAAATCGGGGTTAGTTGCAAAACACAACTTTAAAAATTTGTAAAGTAATTTAAGTTCGGCCACGAAGGCAGATTAAAATATATGTACTATATTCATCAATGCATTCTCGCAGCATTCATAATTTGTTGAGTGACATTTCGGAAATTCGATAGCTATTGAAAAAGCTCAATAGCTCAACAGACCCCTTTTACACGATGAAGTTTTTGCGTCTGAAGCATTCGTTTGTTGGCAAAGGGTGTAGAGGGGTTAAAGCCTATTTACTCTTGACTTAACTTAACGTAAGAGTCAGCTGACTCAATCTACCTTATGGCTGTCAATGTTAGTATTTACTCTCAACTTAACGTAACTTAACTTAATTCTGAACCTGCAGGTTGCAGATTCTTACGTTAAGTTCTTAAGTTGAAAAGTGTTGATTAATGTGAAAATCAAACAGCTGATCAAAAACTGTGCTGCAAAACGTTAAGCGCTGTTCACAAATTCAAATATTGAAAAGGATGACCATAATTTTATAAATTTAATTGAAAATCAAAGTTTAATTTATGATAAAAAGTCAATAGACTTTACAAATAACATTAAAAAAAGAGCAGCTTGGACTGCAACTGCCAAAGAACTTGGTAGCAACGCACACTGGTTCAGGTTGTATGGGGAGGGCGGCCAAAAATATTTCTAGTTGAGGTAGAGGTTTGAAACTTAACACAAAATTTTTATAAATTCATGGTAAGATGATGTGTAAAAGTTAGCCAGATCGGACCACCATGTCATATAGCTGTCATATGAACGATCGGTCTGGAATCAAGTGTTTGTATGGAAAACTGTTTTGTTTTCCATTATATTGCAACGCAACCTTATGATTCTTCATTAAAAACTACTTTATTTAACCAGGGCGAGCTAAGTAAAAATCGGGATACTATATTATATAGCTGCCATAGGAACAATCAGTCTAAAATCGATTTTTTGTTGGAAAAATTATTTTGTTTTAAACGACAAACGGCAAAAATGTAACAATAATTAAACAACAACAAACACGAAATTATTAAAGATTTTTTCATAGTTCATGTATGTACACGCTTTAATTATAAGGTAAAAATTCAACAAATATAAAAAAAATTCAACAAATATGTTCCAATACTTTGAAAAGTTTATGCAAACGTTTTTTATGCATTTGTTCAATTCATCCTGGTCCAGCTGATAACCCAAATGATTGGCATGTTTTAAAATGGCATCCTGTGCATTATCACTTTTTTCTTTGAGTGAATCTGCTCTGCCACACCATACATCAAAAGCAGCTAATCGAGGAAATTGGCATTTATATGTTGTCCCTATGAAAATAATGCGTGGAAAATGCATGGAAAAACCGAAAATAAACACAAAACACAAAATATAGCAAGAACAACAAAACACCACAACAACAACAACAAAAAACAACAACTACAACAAAAACAACAACAACAAAAATAGCACTTGTAGTAGTCAAACACTGCACTTCCTCTCTTTTCTTTACACTAACTTTCGTCTTTGTCTAGCACGCTTCTTTCATTTTTTTTCGCAAGCAACATGTGCTTTTTATACTCGATACCGAAGGTAAAGAGTATATTGGGTTTGTGCAATGTCCGTCATGGTGTCCGTCCGTCCGTCCGTCCGTCCGTCCGTCCGTCTGTATGTTCGCAACTTTTTTCCACACCCTTCAAGCTAGAGACTTGAAACTTTCCAATTCTCTTTATCTATGGGATAGTAAATTAAAGTGTCAAGATGGGGGTTCTACGATAACTGGGGGGCTGGCAAATCGATAAATTCGATAACTCAAAACCGATAAATCCACATATTTCGCACATCCTTACAGCTAGAACTACCGAATTTTGAGGGAAGATAGCTAATAGCAACCCCAAAAAAAATGCATCAAGAATTTTGGAGCCACGCCCACCCATTCCGCCCCCAGCCCCCCCAGCAATTTAAAGTCAAAAAAGCCTATAGCTCCCACAGTTTTTGAGCTAGAGCCACCAAATTTGGTGCCAAGATAGGTGATGATGACCCCCCCAAAAACTGCATCAAAAGTTTGGATGCCACGCCTACCGACACTGCCCTAGCCGCCCTTTCTCCACCTTATACATACTTTGAGCTAGAGTCACCAAATTTGGCATGAAGATAGTAATTGACATTCTAATAGATCTGCATCAAAAATTTGGATGCCACGCCCACCCATACCGCCCCCAGCCCCCCTTTCCTCACCTGTCACAAACTTCGAGCTAGAGCCATTAAATTTGTTATGAAGATATCAATTGACATTCCACATAGATTTGGATCAAAATATTGGATGCCACGCCCACCCATACCGCCCCCAGCCCCCCTTTCCCCAATTTTTACCATTTTCGAGCTAGATTCACCAAATTTGGTATGAAGATAGCAATTGACATTCCACATAGATCTGCCCTGCCGCACCCGCTACCCTTTGCAATCAGGCCTGTTTTTACTGGTTTTAATACTGGTATCGAGTATACCGCAGTCGGTTGCGTCCGACTGCAACGTTTCCACTTGTTGTTAGGTGTTCTTTTTACGTTTTTTGGACAAATACACTATTCAATACACTTTCGGCATTTTTGCGCATCGTTGCATAGCTGTGTGATAGATGCGATGCCAAAATTGTTGGAAAGTTTCATAGAGCTAAAAACAAGAAAGATTTTGAATGACCAGCAATGCAAAACTGATATTTGTCTGCCTATTTTACTAAACGCTTGTTTATTTTCCTGTTCCCCTGCTCCTGCAAATGGTCAACCAGAAACAAAAATGATATTTTACTGCCTTGGAAGTATTGTTTTTTCTATTTTTCTTAGGTTTTCGTAGGCAAAAAATACAAAAATATGCACCAAATTTAATCTAAATATTGGCTGTTTAGGGTTTGCCGAAATTCATAATATTAGAGAAAGGTCACAAAATTCCATGGCAAGTACATTTAAATAAGCACATGTAGATATACATACGTGGCTACGACGAGCTAGCACGTGTTGTTGCGATTTGCCTATTCTCGAATGGCACACGCACATGCATACACACAAAATTACACGCATAGAAGAATTGACTTAGTTGCCTAGGCAACTAGCTAGCTAGCACTGCACACCAACAAGACAGCAGTGTATTGTAAACAAAAAAGCAATAATCAAAACAAGCGCAGATGTTTGTCATTAGGGGAAACCGACTTTTATACTCGTTGGTATGTCCGCTTCGTGGTTGCGGCTTGGTTTACAGCATGTTAACTTGAACAATTCTTAAAACCCGTCCTTATGTTAAATGGTCTTTAAGTAGGAGTAGCTTTATCATCAATAGTTCGCGAGTATTTATAAATGTCGACTACTCCCTGTGATTTTAGCTCTTGGAGAATTTCGTCGTTTGCTATATGATTAAGGTATGGAGCATAAACAGTGCCCTTGCAATGGTTGAGGTTGTCTTGGTATTGAGATTTGAATTTACAGATTCCATGGAGCTCTTTCGCAGCTAGGAATTTTTCAGCAATTGTTTTGCTTTCGACAAAGATGAGAAGCTTGCCATCACGCATTTCGTTCATTTTTAACACTTTGTCGCTTATTAGTTTGATTGCTCTTTCGACTGCAAAGCACGAAAATGAGGAGAGTGGTTTGTCGGAGTCTAATGCTGACATTATTATGAATTTGGGATTTGGTAGTTTTACTGCTGGGAGTTCTGGGAAGGCTTCCGAAAACGGTAGAGGCTTTTTCCTTTTGCTTTTGAGGCTATCACTTAGCAGAGCTAAGCGATTTGCCCCTAGGCTAGTATGCCCAGAGGGCTAGGAGATTCACGCTTCAGTTTTTTCTTGTTTATTTTGTTTTTCTTCTTCTTTAAAAAAGAAAAGAAGAGACGGCGGATTTGAGACGGCGGATTTATAGTTTGAAAGCTTTAACTAAACTGCGATAAGAGCGCTATGTGAGAACACGACCGATCGATTCGGGGCTTAGTCCGACTGTGACATAAGACTGTCCAAAATCAACGTACAGCTTATCTGTTAGTGTCGTTGAAAAGCTTGTTCAATTGCGCATCGATTGGTATAAGGCATTATACACATTTCATTCATGTTTAATGATATATTTCACATTTAATGAAAAAACTCACTATCACGATTTTCAAAAAAGTGCCCCGAAGTTGGACACCCCCTTTTATCTTGTGAAATTGCAGCCAATAAAATAAAATAAAATGCCAAATCATTGTTTTTATGTAAGATTTTGTTTTTTATGCAATTAAACAATGAAAATCAAACGAATTTATTATTTTATTAATTATTATTACTCGTAATGAGCAGTATCGCAAGTAATGCACCGATATATCGATTGATGTATCGATATATACATCGCATGCTCATCATTGCTCACATACCTTATTAATATGGCGCGAAATATGTAACAAACTAATTATTCTTTTTTTTGGGTTTTTTTTATCAAAACCATTTATTATGAAATTATTTATTCAATTAACTATGAAATTCAACTTAAAGTTTCTTTATTTGGTTTTTTTCATTTAAACCATAAAATTTCAATTTCCATTTCTTGTTGCGCGCTCATTTTGATACATTTATATGAAGATGACACGATCATTGATACAATTGCATTAAAATATCGATTACAATTAATCGTGTTCAATTGTGAAACATCAACAGTGTCCAGATTAGAAGAAACCACGGTTTTAACATTTTTGAATGTAAAACCCAAAATATTGAAAAAAAAAAAAAAATGTTTGATTGCAGAATATGAAAGAGCATGATGAAACGAATAAGAAAAAATTTATTAACCTTTGCTGAATCAGGGAATAATTCAATTACACAAGCGTTGAAATTTTAAAAAGTTTAGGTCGGAATATCGGTATTTTAATTGTTGTCTCTGAATTAGCCAAAACTAGGTATTAACACCTGTAGACCATGTCAAAAGAAAGCCGGCACTGAAAGCTATCTGTCACAGTAATTAGACCGCGCTAGCATCAAAACTCGCAAAATAAAGGGGGGTGTCCGACTTCTGTACAGTGTCCGAGATTGGGGCTTCTCCCTTACAAAGAAAACAAATGTTTTAAAAGTAATATATTCATCTCTTTAAATGATTTTTTTTATTGATATTCAATATGTTAAAATTATCAAATAAAAATAAACAACAAAAAATAATAAAGAAAGGAACTATTTGTTTTCGTAATAACATGAATTAAGTCTTAAATTAACCCTCAAATTATTTCTTAATTAAACAATATAAATAAGACACTGTTTCTTCCTTATGCTATACAAACTTAAAAGCCTTCTAAATTTTCTTCATCAGAACTTTCTAAGTTTATGAATTCCATATTTTTTTTTAACATTTTTCCATCAGGAACAAAATTATTACAGCCATTTTCTCGAAGAGCTTGCTTTATTTGAATAATTTTAGCAACATTTTCATTTTTAAATCGATTGCGGGTATTCGTTTTAATTTGATTCATTTGCGAAAATAAACGTTCGCATGAAGCATTTGAAACTGGGAGGATAAGCATCGCCTGCGCAAACTTGGATATATTCGAATATTTGTACATATTGTTTACGTCGCGTATTTTGCCGATTTCAAACCAAAATGTGTCGCATCCTGGGCGGTCTTCAATTAAAGCTTTTACTGCTTTGTCTGACTTCATCAATCTATACTCGTTGTCAATTGTTTGTGGGTCATTTACTAAGTTTGGAAAACGTTCAAATAGCTTTAATAATGAATTCCACTTTGGATTGACACATTCGTTTGGTTCTAAGAAGCTCAGAGTTTTTAAAAAAGTATCTTGCAGAGGCAACCTTTTTTTAAGTTGAACACTTAACTCAATTAAAAATAGTTGCGTGCGTTTAAAAAATACGGTTATGTCATCTTTGTTATACTTATGGGCTGTAAGTTCAAAAGAAACTTTAACTCCAAGATACAAATCTTTTAATTCTACAAAATTTACTGTGCTTGTTGGATCTATTGCGTTAAGATCTATATTATTGATATAACCGTCTTTCATGTAAGAAGATAAAATGTTTTAATAAAATTCTGACATAGTTTTGTAAAAGAAATGAACTACTGACTTGCCAGATTGAAATATAATGTTAAACTTATTAACTAAAGCAAGAATATAATCAAGGAAATGAAAATAGAGTTTTACAATTGGGTTTTTGAGATTTATATGAATATATTCGGCTGACAGATTTTTACTCACATCACATTCTTCTTGGAAGAATTCAATGAGGGCATTCCACTGTTCCAGTAAGCGTGCCACACAAGCTTGAAAAGAGAGCCACCGTATTTCATAGTGGTTTAAAATGTTGTGCTCTGCAGAATTAAGAAACTGTTGAAATTCCTTAAACTTCCGACGACGCTTTGAACTTTTTGAAAAATAGTTATATGTTTCTTGGACGGTTAGTTCCAAATTTCTTGGAAGCTCTTTGCAAGCATAACTGGATGCAAGTGCTGCGGAATGGCAAACACATTTGACAAAATAGCAAGATTTGTTTACAGCTTTTTTTTTGCCATTACACTGTTCCGCTCACCATACATTACGTTGGTTGTATCTGCAGCGAAACCAATGATGTTATTTAAACTAAAGTTGTAACGTTGCAATCCATTGCTTAGTGCTCCAAAAATATCTTCAGCTTTTTCTCCCTCCAAATCCACAGAAAAGAAAAATTTTGTTTGCGCGACGTTGTCGAAGAACATTACTGCACACGCCAACACCTTTGTGCAGGTTACGTCCGTTAATTCGTCGATAACGATAGAAAACACAGATTTTCCAGTGGGAGCGACGCTTCGTCTTATGCTCCCGATAAGGGAATCGTTCATAACAGGCGCCAGTACGCTATAAGCCAGCGAAGCTGTTTTTGTACGTTTGCAGGAAAATGCTTTCGCAATGGCGCTATCGGGAAACGCATTGTTAATGACGTCACTTATGTGATCCATAGCCCGCATAGGATGTTGTGCTCAGCGACTGCAGCAGCAAACATTAACTCAGCCTTCTTAACGGCGCCAGACGGAGTGCTCTCCGGGTCTTTAAAATACATATCAACCTATTAGAAAAGATGATTTAAAATTATGAATGAAATACTAATAAAAAGTACTTACTTTAGATTTGCCGCAGAAAAATTTGATTTTTTCCTTATGTTTCTGTGTAGCAGCGTGTTGTTTAATTGACGCCAGTCTGCTCATTATGTTACATTGGCAACCCTTACAAAAGGCATCCATACTGTTGTCGCTTCGACCGAGCCACTTTCTATTTTCAGGCATTGCCTCCCACTCATCGCGATAATTTTGTTTTTTTACCTTGCTCATGATGAAATTGATAAAAAATAGCAGTCAATTAAATAGAGTGAATGCATGCGCGCTTTTTTAGATAAAATACCATAAAATACCACGAAATCAAGAAAAAATACCCAAATATACCAATATACCATAAATATACAAATGTGTGAAATCAGGTCCCAAAATATACCAAAAAGTATATAAAATACCACGTTCGGTCACGCTGCTTAGTCGACTACGATATGTAAATATATATTGTATTCATCCATGCAAAAATGTCTGATAGCTATTGCTATCGGTAGCTGTTGCCCTCGATAGTGCCAGCGATAGTATTAAGCCCAATTTACATTGGCGCGAGACGCGAGGCGAGACTTGGGTTCGAATTCGATAGCGTGGACACGCGCTGCAAAATATCGCATGTCTATTTACATAGACGCGACACTTCAGGCGTGCTTTTGTTTATTTTTGTTTATATTTGCAACTCTGTTCAATAAAACATGGCAGCACTGTTCACCATAATATGGCAACACTTCCCAAAAAAGCAAACAGACAATATTTCATTTGTGCTGTCTTCAATTAAAAAAATAATAATTTATTCTGCAAAAGGCTCGCAATTTAGTTTTTGCATTGTGCTACAAAAAAATATTTCACATTAACAGCAGCTGATCAGCTGCTTTGGTAAAGCGTTATGAGCTGCTTTTCACGCTTCACCAACGCGAGGTTTTTTCATATTTTCGAAATTGAAGGCGAGAGACGCGCGATATCTAGCGCCATTGAAAACAAACACATTGACTCTCATGAAATTAAAATGTTTGCGACACTCGCTTTCGAACATCGCCTCGCGGCCTCGCACCAATGTAAATAGGACTTTAGCCATCGATTGTCCGATAGTTTCTTTGATTATTTGCTGAGCTGAGACGCACAGTGCAAGTGAAACAAACCTATATGAACATTCTATCAGCTATCGCACTCGCTCACACTTATTGCTTACATCACTAATACTAATATACACATAAAATCCACATTTGAAAAAAAATTTAATTATGCCCGAATACTTTAATGAAATTTCCACACTTAGACCCCTTTTACATGATGAAGTTTTTGCGTCTGAAGCATTCGTTTGTTGGCAAAGGGTGTAGAGGGGATAAAGCCTATTTACTCTTGACTTAACTTAACTTAACTTAACGTAAGAGTCAGCTGACTCAATCTGCCTTATGGCTGTCAATGTTAAGGCCCAACCAAACGATGCATTCGTGCATGCAGAGCCGTTGCAAAAATGAACGAAATGCTTGCTCATGCATTATGCATCAACGTCTATAGCCATACGTTGCATAAGTGCATTGTCTCTTCTTCTTCTTTATTTTTGCCAACCATTGTTACCACATGTTTGATTTTTATTCCATTAAAAAATAAATGTTAACATATTATGAAATATTAAGTTAATAATAAAGACAACACATGTTTCATATAACTAGTATATTATATCAATGTGTTAATAAACAATAAAATGAAGATTTAACAATTTTTTTAAATATTTTCCATACAATAAAAAGACTGCGACAACTCTATGCCCAATGCATTGCTGCATGGTTTCAATTCAGTGAAACCATGCATGCGGCATTCATGCATTCGTTAAAGAAAAAAAACTGAACGAACCCTTGCATAAGCATCGTTTGGGCGGATACACGGCGTGCCATATGTTGAAACTTTCCGTGCAGCTGCTCTGCATGCACGAATGCATCGTTTGGTTGGGCCTTTAGTATCAGTGTTCGGAACCGTACGATAATTATCGTACATGTACGATATTTTCATGCCTGCGTACGATGTACGATAGCACATTATTATCGTACGCATATTGTACGATAATTTCCATCAAAAGAGAATAAGTTTATATTCGATATTTCAAACATTTCGATTATGTTCGCAGCTGTTACGCAAAGATCTATATTTAAATCAAGTGAGACAACAAAATTTAATTGGCATAATCGTTGTAGTGTATTGACAAGTACGTATATCTTTCAAATACAGTATGTATAATATATATAACTTTACTTACCTATCAATTATTTTTAATATGTACAATAAAGAATGAGTTCAGACTCGGACACCACACCTCCCAGAAAAATCGCCAAAGTCATGAGCAAGCATCGCCAACAAAAATTCAGAGAAGCTTGGCTTCAAAATGAAGATTTTAAACAATGGCTTTGCAAGGTGCCTGAAGATCAGTACAGAGCTAAATGCCGTACATGCAATGTTCTAATGAATGCTGAGTTGACTGTGATAAAAAATCACATGACATCGAAAGCTCACCTTCGTAAACCTCTAGCACGCCAACAAACTATTTCTTCTTTTATAAAAAAATCTGACGAAATCAGCACGAAAGCCAAAGCAGCTCAAGGACTTGAAATGTAATGTGGTTTTCTAGCCGAACATAACCTATCCTTCACTACATTAAATCATTTGACAAGCATATTGCAAAGTTCTGTGCCTGACTCTGAAATTATTAAAAACATGCTGATGAAATCAACAAAAGGAACGGCAATAGTAAAAAATGTCATTGCTGCAGCCGAAAAAGAACATCTACAACAAAAACTACAGACCAATCGGTTCAGTGTTTTAATTGATGAATCGACCGATATTGGGGGCATACAAACGATGTGCATCATTGTGAGGTAAGAAAAAATAATTTTTTTCCGCTGCTTTCACGGATAATAATTATCTATTTTGTATTCTTATATTTTGTACTGTGAAAATAGGTTTTTTGATGCTGAAGAGGGTCGAGTGGTCAGCAAGTTCTGGGATCTTTGTCAAATTTTTGAGCAAAATTCGGATGTGGAGAGTGCTACAGCAGAATATTTATTCGGACTAGTGTTGAAGTCCTTGGATGATTATAAAATTCAATTTGAGAATATCATTGGATTCGCGTCAGATGGAGCTAGTACAATGATGGGAAAAGATAACTCTGTAGCTTCGAGATTTCTTGAAGAATGCCCTGGCATCTATATTTTCAAGTGTATATGCCACTCATTGCATCTTTGTGCCAGCAATGCATGCAAAAAATTGCCAAGGAGTTGTGAAGATCTGGCTCGGAATGTCTATGGTGAATTTAAAAACAGCGCTAAACGACAGCACTTGTTTAAAAAGTTTCAAACATTTTTAGACATTGACGTTCACAAAATTCTCCGCCCAGCGCAAACGCGTTGGTTATCTTTAAAAGCGGTTGTTTCAAGGATAATTGAAAATTGGCCTGCACTCGAATTATACTTTAGAGATCAAATGCTGACTATCCGATTGAAATCTGTTGAACAGATTGTCCAAGCTCTCAACAATCCGATCATCAAATTATTTTATCTTTTTCTGGACTATATACTACCTAAATTCACCAAACTGAATGAACTCTTCCAGTCATCGTCGGTAGTCGTTACGAGCCTCCATGATAGAATGAGTAAAAACTATCAAGAGCTTTTGGAAACATACATGTCCCGAGATTATATTTATCGGACCGATTTAAGCGAACTAGATCCATGCAATGAGACGCATCGTTTACGTCCGGAAAATATGTACTTCGGCGTTGATGTCAGAAAAATGCTAGATCAGGTGGAGATTCGCAACAACGAAAAATTAAAATCAGACTTCACAATGACTTGTGTCGATTTTCTAATGGAAGGCTGTAAAGAAATTAAAAAGCGCTACGATTTTTCGGATCCTGTTTTAAAATTAGTGTCAAATCTGAATCCGTCGAAAGCAATGTTGAGAAAGACCAGGGACATTGTCCCCAGTTTGCTGCCCTTGATGAAATCTTTGCCTCGCATTGCATCAATTGAACAATATCAAACAATCGATGACGAGTGGCGTCAATTACCGTCTGTTGACCTCCCGGCAGATATTGATGTTCATAATCCGGTCGATATTTTTTGGGGAAAGCTGTTGAAATATGAAGAAGGAGATCAAGGAATCACACTTAAAAACGTGTCAAAATTTGTGCTCGAAGTAATTTCACTTCTACATTCCAATGCTGACAGCGAACGCATATTCAGTCAAATAAATTTAATTAAAACTAAGACTCGAAATAAAATGTCGATTTCGACGGTAAACGGTGGGCTCCTCGCTAAACAACGAGTTAAACGAAAAGAAAACAATTGCACAACGTATACTCCATCACAGAGTGAATACAGTCGCATGAACAAGTCATTACTTTATAAAAAAAAAATCACAACAGAAAGCACTGCAACAGTGCAAGATTTGTATGGTGACACAGATGTCGATGAGTTCAACAGTATTTTAATGCCAAACGATTTTTAATTTTTTTTTTTTTAAGTGTGATAGAGATAATAGATAGAAAATAGAGATATTTTATTTTTTGTTTTTACGTGAAGTGTTATATTAAAATAGAGATATTTTATTTTTTGTTTTTACGAATAAAGTACTTATTGTTAAATAAAAAATTCTTTTATTTTATTTGTTACTACGTTTTCATATCCATTTCTTCTTTATAAATAAAATTATGTAAGAGCTAATTTCAAATTGGGCGAGTTTATTGGACTTCAAGTGGAAAGGGAGTCGGTTCAGGTTTGTACCATGCGTGAACATATGTTCTGTTGATTTGAAAGAGGTCTTTTAAAAAAAGTACGATAATTTCGGTCCATGTACGATAATTTTACGCCCCTGGTACGATAGTCAGCTCGCTTCAGGTTGCTAACACTGGTTAGTATTTACTCTCAACTTAACGTAACTTAACTTAATTCTGAACCTGCAGGTTGCAGATTCTTACGTTAGGTTCTTAAGTTGAAAAGTGTTGATTAATGTGAAAATCAAACAGCTGATCAAAAACTGTGCTGCAAAACGTTAAGCGCTGTTCACAAATTCAAATATTGAAAAGGATGACCATAATTTTATAAATTTAATTGAAAATCAAAGTTTAATTTATGATAAAAAGTCAATAGACTTTACAAATAACATTAAAAAAAGAGCAGCTTGGACTGCAACTGCCAAAGAACTTGGTAGCAAAGCACTCTGGTTCCTTATGTATGGGGAGGGCGGCTAAAAATACTTCTAGTTGAGGTAGAGGTTTGAAACTTAACACAAAATGTTGATAAATTCATGGTAAGATGATGTGTAAAAGTTAGCCAGATCGGACCACCATGTCATATAGCTGTCATATGAACGATCGATCTGGAATCAAGTGTTTGTATGGAAAACTGTTTTGTTTTCCATTATATTGCAACGCAACCTTATGATTCTTCATTAAAAACTACTTTATTTAACCAGGGCGAGCTAAGTAAAAATCGGGATACTATATTATATAGCTGCCATAGGAACAATCAGTCTAAAATCGATTTTTTGTTGGAAAAATTATTTTGTTTTAAACGACAAACGGCAAAAATGTAACAATAATTAAACAACAACAAACACGAAATTATTAAAGATTTTTTCATAGTTCATGTATGTACACGCTTTAATTATAAGGTAAGAATTCAACAAATATAAAAAAAATTCAACAAATATGTTCCAATACTTTGAAAAGTTTATGCAAACGTTTTTTATGCATTTGTTCAATTCATCCTGGTCCAGCTGATAACCCAAATGATTGGCATGTTTTAAAATGGCATCCTGTGCATTATCACTTTTTTCTTTGAGTGAATCTGCTCTGCCACACCATACATCAAAAGCAGCTAATCGAGGAAATTGGCATTTATATGTTGTCCCTATGAAAATAATGCGTGGAAAATGCATGGAAAAACCGAAAATAAACACAAAATATAGCAAGAACAACAAAACACCACAACAACAACAACAAAAAACAACAACTACAACAAAAACAACAACAACAAAAATAGCACTTGTAGTAGTCAAACACTGCACTTCCTCTCTTTTCTTTACACTAACTTTCGTCTTTGTCTAGCACGCTTCTTTCATTTTTTTCGCAAGCAACATGTGCTTTTTATACTCGATACCGAAGGTAAAGAGTATATTGGGTTTGTGCAATGTCCGTCATGGTGTCCGTCCGTCCGTCCGTCCGTCCGTCCGTCTGTATGTTCGCAACTTTTTTCCACACCCTTCAAGCTAGAGACTTGAAACTTTCCAATTCTCTTTATCTATGGGATAGTAAATTAAAGTGTCAAGATGGGGGTTCTACGATAACTGGGGGGCTGGCAAATCGATAAATTCGATAATTCAAAACCGATAAATCCACATATTTCGCACATCCTTACAGCTAGAACTACCAAATTTGGAGGGAAGATAGCTAATAGCAACTAGAGATGGGCACGGGCCTCAAAAAAGAGGCCCGGCCCGGCCCGGGCCCGAAGAAAATATTTTAGGCCCGGCCCGGGTTATTTCCAAAAAAGCCCGGCCCGGCCCGGGCCCGGCCCGGCATAAAAACATCAGATAATAATATTAAAAAGGGCAATAAGCTGATAAATTTTTTTTTTCCAATTTAGTATATTTTTATGTTTTTTTTTAACAAGCTTAAATATAAACAAGTGGAAACGTTTCAGTCGGACGCAACCGACTGCGGTTACTCGATACCAGTATTAAAACCGGTAAAAAGAGGCCTGATTGCAAAGGGGTACGGATGCGGCAGGGGTGTACGCTGCCTTAAAGATTCTCCGATGCAGATGGGGATGCCACCAGCTATATTCCTTTCAAATTTGGTAACTTTAGCTCGAAATTTGTAATAAGTGGAGAAAGGGAGGCTGGGGGCGGAATGGGTGGGCGTGGCTGCAAAATTTTTGATGCAGCTTTTTGGGGGTTGCTAGTAGCTATCTTCTCACCAAATTTGGTAGTTCTAGTTGTAAGGATGTGCGAAATATGTGGATTTAAAGAATTGGAAAGTTTCAAGTCTCTAGCTTGAAGGGTGTGGAAAAAAGTTGCGTTCATACAGACGGACAGACGGACGGACGGACGGACACCATGACGGACATTGCACAAACTCAATATACTCTTTACCTTCGGTATCGAGTATAATAAAAAATTTACATATTTTTGTACAAAAACATAAGTTTGTCTAGGTTTTGGCTTTTCAATCTGGTTCCTTTTTCATTTAAAATTTGCCCTGATGCAGAAAAAAGCCGTTCGCTTGTAGCTGAACTTACAGGAATATTAAGAATTGTTCTTGCTAAAATTTGTAGGCATTTTAGTTCCTTGGCATGCTTCCAAAACGTAAGAACGCACTTCTCGTTTACAGGTGTTTTTAAATAAATGTCTATTTCCCTGTCAACAACACTCAGCTCAACTTTCCTCTTCTTGCGAAAACTGGAGTCGAGGAATTGTGAAAATTCGTGTTCACTGCGAGCGGGCGCATTAAAATTGTCAGGTGCTGATGTTCCATTTTCATTATAAATTTGGGTGAGCATTGATCGCACCGTGGACTCAATGTTTTCTCGTTTCTCAACGGACAAAAAAAGCATCTCCCTGAATGGGGGATTTAGAAAAAGACCAACCAAGTGAGCAGTAGTAGGTACAAATCGGACCATTAACGATTTCAAGGTTTGCTCCTTGAACTCAAGCATTACTGCCGAGTCAATTTGATTCGCACTGCACATTTGTATCAATTTTTCATACCACAACGGATATATACTCATTGTAGGCTCTTTGTCGGAGCTCAATTTTTCTGAACACTCTTTAAATACTTTGAGGAATTGTAAAAGGGAGTCCAAAAGCGTAAAATTTAGTTCGACAATGCGGTGTAGTTCATTTTTTTCTACTAATAAGCTTTTGACTTCGTGTTGAACACTATTAATACTTTCAAGCATGGTGTATGTTGAGTTCCATCTGGTTCTAATGTCTTGTTTCAATGTTTTAGTCAGCTTGCTATTAAGTCCTGAGTGCTTGAAGTATTCCACTAGCTTCTTTGAGCAATCTATCATACTTTTAATGTCCGGAAGGGGGTTTTTTTCAATGACATCATCCATAACCAGGTTAAGGTTGTGACAAGCACAAGATAGTCTTTTAAACTGTTTAAATGCGGAGACTACATTTGCTCCATTGTCAGTTACAAAAACAGAGGAGGTAATTTTATCGAGTACATTAAACTCTGCTAGTATGCTCTTAACTTGGCAAATTATATTTTCTCCTGTCTTTCGCTCTTCTTCGAACTCCCTGACTCCCAATAAAGCAAATTTCAGTTCAAAGTTTGCATCAATGTAGTGGGCGGTCAGGGATATGAAACTTCTTGTCGTGTACTCCTAGTCCACATGTCCGTGGTGAATGACAAGTGCTGCTCAGCAATCTCCAATGCAATTTTCTGCTTCAGCTTGTCATATTCCTCCTGCATGATCGTTGAACTGAGTTTTTTCCGGGAGACAACGACGTCGGTGAACCTGTGTTTGCCAAAATCAGCACCAAGATTTATCAGAGCTTGAGCATAATCCTGGAAACCTCTTCCTAAAACAGAAGTTAAAAATATATTATAAGTCAAAGTAAGCAAAAACTCTACTAAAACTTGAGCTTAACTTACCTTCAGTTACATTAAATGGGTGTATGTCCTTAGCCACTAGGGCAAGCTGATTACGTGCCAGTTTCTCCAAAACATTTTGTGGAACTTGTTTCCTGGCAAAATCATAAATTTTTGGCTGGCGGCCAGACTCTTGCACAGCCTGCAGTACACATTTGTGGCGACTTAGTGTCCCTGTGCCATTTTTACTTTGAAACACCAGCACTGTTTTGCATTCCATGCAGCAAACATAATCAACTAATTTGTTCTCATATTTAATCAATTGGAACTTTTTCCACACATCGCTTTTACTGTCTGATTTTACCACTAATTCAACTTTTTTGTCCTTGCTGTTCACAGCTTCTTGAATTTTCACTTTGAACATTTTGGCAAATTAAATGTTGGCGTTTTGTAGACTCGGTTGAATGTGAGCACGATTACTCACAATGATCGATAGAATATCAACAGTTGCGATGATTTACGCAAGTGCGATATTTAATCTATAAGAAGTTCAGTGTTGCGTACTACTTTTAGGTAAGGATGGGCACACTGTTGACAAATATAGCGCGCTTATCGTTTAAATGTGCGTAGGTCGAGGCGGCCGGCCGGCCTTGTCGGGCCTGACGGGCTTTTTAGGCCCGCCGGGCCTGTCGTGCTTTTGAGTTAAGGCCCGGGCCCGCACGAAAAAAGCCCGAAAATGATTTTTAGGCCCGGGGCCCGATATTTTGGGCCGAGGCCCGCCGGGCCCCAGGCCCGGCCCGGCCCGTGCCCACCTCTAATAGCAACCCCAAAAAAACTGCATAATAAATTTTGGAGCCACGCCCACCCATTCCGCCCCCAGCCCCCCGCAATTTAAAGTCAAAAAACCCTATAGCTCCCACAGTTTTTGAGCTAGAGCCACCAAATTTGGTGCCAAGACAGGTGATGATGACCCCCCATAAACTGCATCAAAAGTTTTGATGCCACGCCCACCCATACCGCCCCCAGCCCCCCTTTCCTCACCTGTCACAAACTTCGAGCTAGAGTCATTAAATTTGGTATGAAGATAACAATTGACATTCCACATAGATTTGGATCAAAAAATTGGATGCCACGCCCACCCATACCGCCCCCAGCCCCCCTCTCCCCAATTTTTACCATTTTCGAGCTAGAGTCACCAAATTTGGTATGAAGATAGCAATTGACATTCCACATAGATCTGCATCACAAATTTCGATGCCACATCCACCCATACTGCCCCCAGCACCCCTCTCCTCAGCTTTTACAAACTTTGAGCTAGAGTAACCAAATTTGGTATGAAGATAGCTGGTTGCATCCCCATCTGCATCAGAAAATCTTTAAGGCAGCGTACACCCCTGCCGCACCCGCTACCCTTTGCAATCAGGCCTGTTTTTACTGGTTTTAATACTGGTATCGAGTATACCGCAGTCGGTTGCGTCCGACTGCAACGTTTCCACTTGTTAAAGTTAAGGTTAGGTTAATTTTTTGAATAAAGCAAGAGCACGGGCACCTAAGGGCACTTGAATTAACACCACATAATCTTAAAATTTTAATAAATAATATACAAAAAGAAATTATTGTGCCGCGAGATGACGGTGATAACTAAAACTCTAACGAAACAAAGCAAAGACAAACACAGAACGTCCACAATAACGTACTTAACAAAATAACGATTTACACAACACACAGCGGGAAGTACATATATTTTTTGTTGCAAAAATATTGTTACTACCTTTATTTATAATAATAATCTCTTCCATCGCACAATAACTTTGTTTTAAATGTTTATTTAACTTTTTTAGTGAGAGCTCTACTTGCAAGTTGCTCACGCTGCAATA
The DNA here is from genome assembly GCA_030179655.1 of Scaptomyza flava. Lineage (NCBI taxonomy): Eukaryota > Metazoa > Arthropoda > Insecta > Diptera > Drosophilidae > Scaptomyza > Scaptomyza flava. The sequence goes on from JARNME010000404.1 coordinate 61,919,392, forward strand.
CCAAAATAATTTTATGCTGTCTCTTTTGATGCTATTCTTGAAGAGGACAGTTAGAACAAAACAAAAACAAGTATACAGTTTAATAGCTAGATCAATTATGAAAAAGTGTTGATGCATTTAAAGTCAAAATTTTAACTTTGACTTTTTTATTTTTGGCCTATGGGAGGAACCACTGTGCAACGTTGTATTCAAAATGCGCCAACGAGCGGACAATATATTTTATTTTGTTTAACAGCACTGCTTACATAAATCTACAGCACTGACACACTGATTTATTACGTTAAGTTAAGTTGAGAGTAAACGCATACATTCCTTAAGTTAAGTTACGTTAAGTTAAGTTAAGTTAAGTCAAGAGTAAATAGGCCTTTACTTAGCTCCGATCAACTTATCAATTTTGTGCCGTTTATTAGGCTTTTTATTTATTCTTTGCAGCCTACCGTTTGTAAAACATAGGCTTACCTAAAGGCCTAATTACTCCAGCGATAAGACGTAAAACGAACGAGAGACGTAAACAGCTGTAGCGATCAACCTTACGGCAAACAATGTTAGCGCTTACTCCAGACGGAAACGAGAAACGTAAAACGAGAGACGTAAAATTTTTCTGCAGAAAACAGAAAGCAGACTCTCGTCTTACGTTTCTCGTTTCACAGCTGATATCATTTCTGGTTTTGTTTGGCTTGTTCATTATTTGTGCTGCAATTAATAAGTAATCATAATAATAATAAACATGGAAATAAATGACCATGAATTAATAGCCCTAGTTGAGGCAAATCCTTTGCCTTATGACAAAAAGCAAACTCATTTTAAAAAAAAATCACAGAAAGCAATATTATGGGATTCCATAGGGAAGCAGCTTAATAGTACTGGTAAGTTTGCAATGGATATTTAATGCAATGTAAATGATATTAATTCCATTCTAGGTCCAATTTGCTCAAAGCGTTTCAACAATCTAAGAGAAAAATTTGGGCGGGAGCTGAAGCGGCAAAATCCAGCGTCTGGTAGTGGCGCGGTTGCGTGCTCAAACTTTTTTTAAACAATTGCTGTTTTTACGTGGGCACATGATTCAGCGCAGGTAGCTAATTTGTATTTCATATTTATATTGCAGCGTTCAAATTTTAAACCGATTGGCGATAGCAACTTCCCAGATGTCCCTGAAGAGGCTACATTGGAGGCGAACACGGATAAGCGTATCGATAGCATGTGCGACCATTTCATTGACACCGCTTCATCGTTCTCCAAAATAGTCGAAGCTTCTCAGAACAGGGAGCCAGTTTCGCATGCCTTCGCTAGATTGGCGGAAGCTCATCTTGCTGCCATGTCACCAAGCGCTCCAACCGAAAAAATTAGAAAATTGTCTTATTATTTGTTTGAAGACGATGATGACTTCGTAATTTAAGCAATATTTCTTTCGATTTTGTTTTTCTTCTTATGTTTTTGGTTTATTTCATTATATTTTGAATTCATTTCCTTATTTTTTTACTTTCATTAATTATTTAATCATGGATTACTTATAAATACATATAATAGAAAAATGAAAAATAAATAAAATTTGTTATGTTAAAATTATGTTGATGATGATGATGTTAACCGGTGCGTTTTTCGTACGGCTGGAATGGCACAGATCCTTCTCTAACAAAGTACTTAATGAGCCTTTCTCGCTGCTTTATAGCATCTGCTGAGCTTCTGCGGCTATGCGACACAGTCTCTTAACTGCCCGCAGTCCTGCACCTCTTCACGCCAAAGCCCTGGCGAAGATTGCTCTGCGCTGTCAGCGTCGACAAAGTTATGTGGACAATACCAGCGCTCGGTATCGTTTAGCATTAAAAAATTGTGCAATGCGACACAAGCTAGAACAATTTTATCGACATTTTCTGGCATCAACTCCAACGTCGTGAGCAAAACACGCCAACGAGCGGTTAAAATACCAAATGCGTTTTCTATCGTTCGGCGTGCGCGAGATAAACGATAATTAAAATTGTCCTCTTCCGGTTTGAGCATTGCACCATTGCGAGGAGGTGCCACTGGTTTCATTATATTTATTCCCAAAGGAAACGCAGCATCTGCAACAAACACATGCGGGAATAGCTCGTTCGTGTTTGGCAATGGTTTCTTCGCTGGTATGGGCAGCCGTCCTTCCAATAACGCATTTCCAAAAGATGACAGGCGGAAAACTCCTGTAGTATTTAGAGTGAATGTTTATATACAATATTTAGAACTGTGTTAAAGAAGGTATACCTGCATCGTTTTCACAATTTCTCAATAATTTTAAATTTGAGTCATTGTCTACTCGCCGTTTGGAGTCAGAATTTTTGAATGTTCCATTAATGTTTGCCCTTCACCCTCGTCGCTTTCACCCGTGCCTGGTAACGTAGAATTGTCTCCAATCCTATCATTATCTCCAACTCCAAGCGATTGTCCGAGTATATCTCCTGCAGTATCCCCTGCTATTAGTATTATTGTTCCCGTCTTGGATTCTGCCGAGGTAAACGCGGTAAATAATGATCTATCTGTCCCCATAACCCAACCACCTCCTATTTTAACAGTAGTGGCTCCTCGCAAGCAAGTTTTTGTGTCGCGACTTTCCGCTGAAACTACTTGTGATTCTGTTGCTGCCTATATTGCTAGCGAAACTAAAGCTAGCGTCTCTATTAAAAAATTTAACTTTTCTTCTCCTCGCGAAATATCATCTTTTAAAATTAATGTCTCTCTAGAATCGTTTTCAATCATCTGTGATCCCAAATTTTGGCCCGCTCTTACGGTTGTTTATGAGTTTTTGCAAAAAAAAAAAAAAAACTCTGCCTATACTTGTCAACCTTCCAGCTGCAACCTTTTTATATAATAACTCTGTCGTCCAAAAAAACAAAATGCTGATGAAATATCTATTATTTATCAGAATGTTAGGGGTCTGGTCTCAAAACTTAGAAACTTATTTTTGAAAAGCTTTTCGTTCCATTCAGATATAATATCTTTTACTGAAACTTGGTTTAATCCAAGTTTTTCTAATTGTGAACTTTTTTCAAATAATTTTATCGTCTATAGAGCTGACCGACCGACTCGCCGAGGTGGTGGGGTAATAATTGCTGTTAAAGCTACTCTTCAGTCGAAACCTTTCTATTTTTCTGCCGTTAATGATGCTGAGATTATTTCTGTTAAAATAACTCTCCCTTCACATTTTGTTTATATCACTTGCTCTTATATCCCTCCTTCTTCTGACAATCAAGTTTATATTCAACACCTAACTTGTATTAAAGAAGTTTCTACTGGGTGACTTTAAATTACCAACCATCCCAAATCAAACTTTCTTCTTCTGAATTCTCAGTGCTATGAGATTTACCTTGTTTGTTGCAAACGGCAATTTACACTAAATTCCAAACAATTTTATTATTTTGTCAATTCTAAGCGTAAATTTTCCACTTTGCCGTCAGCTTTCATGTTTGAGACGGATAAATCTAGCAATGATAACGAATCCGTTAATATTTTTGCTAACTTTTTCCAATCAACTTACTCTTCTGCATCCCCTATTAACATACCTTACCATTATAAAATATCTTCTGCAAATAATATTCCTGTTCCTACCATTTCTCAGTCCACTCTGCTCTCAGCTTTAAATTTGTTTAAATCTACTTACTCTCCTGGACCTGACAATATACCTCGTTTTCTTCTTAAAGAGTGCAGTGCTTCTCTTCTTCGCCCATTGCTTGAGCTTTTTAATCTATCCTTTGAATCTTCTGTCTGTCCATATATGGAAGTTCGACTGTATTATATTCTATGTATTTTTATTTAATTTTTTATTTTTTAAACTTTTGTTTTTCGTTTTCAAGTTTAAGTTTTTCTTTTCTATTTTCTACTAACATCTCTGTTTTAAGTATAGAGTCTATAATGTCACTGACAATTTTGGCTGTGGAAAAGGGCATAGCTGGCCGGACTACCAAATAAAACACCCCCATCGGTCGGTGATGTTATTAGACATTTTTGTTCCCTGCCTGGCTTTTTACTTCTTTTATTTTATTGTAACTTATTTTTTATAAGTTGACTCTAGATTTGTCAACAACTTTCAATAAAATAAAAAACAAATAAACAAAAACAACTTTTTCAGATTGAGACTTCATAATTGAAAGGTAAGAAATATTCTACGCAAAAAAAAAAAAATAAAAATCTGTGTAGAATAACTAAGTTTGGCCATAGCAATAAAATCATCCTTATTCCCATACCGGCAGTTGAACAAAAACAACTAGACTATATGAGAGTGTACCCAACATAACTTTCAAACCTCATTAATCAGGGGTGCCACAGAAATCGCTTCCGCCCGAATTTCAATGCAATTCTATTTCATGGTGCCATAGACCAAAACGCTCACTTGTTTGTAGCGGCATGAAAACGCTCTGAAAACGCTTAAATCAAATCTGCCACCTATTCTGATTCAGACTTTAGAAGTGAGGGTCAGCAATGCCACATTTCATAAACATAATTCGGAGTAATATATTTACAAACAAGTAAGAAGGCTCTAGTCGGGAGTGCCCGACTAGAAGATACCCTGAACCCAGTTGCAATAAATACATTACATTTATAATTGACTTTGACTATACTGACTTAGCTTCAATCGATTAAACTCGATATCTCCAGTGTTTCTGAACTGATTTGGACGAAATTTTCAGAAAAGTTCTAAAGTTACCCATTACTTCAACGCTAATTTTTACACTTTCCAAATACGCTATTTTTTTGTTATCGATATTATGTGTATATTATAAACCAGAACAGTTATCGATAATTTAAATCAAACTTGTTCTGCTCATGGTATAGGGGAACTCTTGTAGTCTCTGAGATCCATGCGTTCATACAGACGGACAGACGGACGGACAGACGGACATGGCCATATCGTCTCGGCTGTTGGTGCTGATCAAGAATATATATACTTTATGGGGTCGGAAATGCTTCCTTCTGCCTGTTACATACCTTTGCACAAAACCATTATACCCTTTTTACCCATTTTATGGGTTAAGGGTATAAAAATATATATGAAACTCCTTTTTTGCTTTTAATCAAGCATTAAAAAATAGCTCTTTTGAGCTTAAACAAGTTTAGCTTCAAAATTCTTTTATTTTTTGTGCAATTTGTGAAAACATTTGTGGGCAGTTGTAGTTCTGCCAGGTGGCAAGGCCATAAGTAAACAAGGAAGAAGATGATTTGAAGAAGAATTTGATTTGTTTGCTTAACTATATTACAATGCAATTTTTTAAGGGAAAAACATCGCAATTCACGCCATCGCAATCACACAATATTTTGCGATTTCATAAAGAAGCACCCGGACATTGCCCGCAATTTTATTAAAGGGGACAGGTTGGCTGTGGCGGCAGCTTGGGAGGACTTGGCGCTCCAGCTGAACACGCTGGGCCCTCCAATTAAAACTGCGGAGGAGTGGCGCAAAGTAAGTAGCTCATCTTGTAGCTAGAAAATCGTAGGCAAAAATAATGTCCATTGTTTTTTACAGCAATGGACAGACTGGAAGGTGGCATAAAAAAAAAAAAGGACAACAAACAGGAGACCAGGGCAACAAGCGGCGGGCCTTTCAACTAGCTGCAGCTCACTTCAACTGATGTTGAAATTGGGACTCTTTGAAATTTATATGAGGCGGTTGACAGAGTTACCGGTGTGAAAACATTTGGCATCCTGAAGCCCAAAGAAGATAAAAATGAAGACGAAGATGGTGTGTACGAATTTAATGGATTATTCAAAAGCTATCTAATTAAATTGAATTTTATTTTTAGCAACTTCCCCAAAGAGGCAGAAGATGGATGCTGCAAGTGGTAGCAAAGAAAAAGCGCCAACTGATAACAGGCTAGCTGTAATGGTAGCAGATGAGACTATGGTTCTCAAAGACATCAAGAACGAGCTGGTAGAGCTACGTAAAACCAATCAAGAGGTGTCAGAGGAGCGCAAAAAGACAAATTTAATATTAGAACAATTAGTCTTAGCAATCGAAACCATATTTAAATGAAATTAAAAAAAAAAAAGTAACAAAACAAAACATTTATTAATCAAAAATTATATAAGTAAAACGTTAAAGGGAGCATTAAGGTATTGCGTAACTTAATTTATGGGGAGGGGGGTCTCGTTAAACGTTACGATGCGTTAAAGGGGCGGGAGGGGGTCTTTCTTACAAGACTTCACTTAACATTGATTATTTTTTATACCCTTCACACATGTGAAACAGTGTATATTGACTTTGTCATGAATCTGTAACGCCTTAAAGGAATGATGGGAGACCCCATAAGCCACATATCAAAATGATCAGGACGAGCTCAGGAATTGATTTCCGTCCGTCTGTTCGTCTGTCTGTTTCAACACGATTTCCGGCCAAACTGCTGAACCGATCTTGATGAAACTTTCACAGATTGCTTAGATCATGTCGGGTTTGTTCACTATAAGATTTCATCCCGATCGGAGCATTCTACGACATAGCCACCATACAAATTGACCATATCAACACGATTTCCGGCCAAAATGCTGAACCGATCTTGATGAAATTTTCACAGATTGCTTAGATCATGTCGGGTTTGTTCACTATAAGATTTCATCCCGATCGGAGCATTCTACGACATAGCCACCATACAAATTGACCATATCAACACGATTTCCGGCCAAAATGCTTAACCGATCTTGATGAAACTTTCACAGATTGCTTAGATCATGTCGGGTTTGTTCACTATAAGATTTCATCCCGATCGGAGCATTCTACGACATAGCCACCATACAAATTGACCATATCAACACGATTTCCGGCCAAAATGCTTAACCGATCTTGATGAAACTTTCACAGATTGCTTTGATCATGTCGGGTTTGTTCAATATGAAATTTCATCCCAATCGGAGCATTCTACGACATAGCCACCATACAAATTTACCATATCGTACTATCAATTGTTGTCTCTGTCGTGCACTTTCAAGTACCTACATGTCAATATGTTGTTTTTGTCGCACACAAACAAGTAAATGACGCTCAAGAGTAAAATTACTATCGAAAAATTACCAACAACTGCTCAGAAACATGATACCCTTCACACAGCCAAATCAATACTCCCCCCTCTTATGTTTCTGTGCAGTTGTTGGTAATTTTTCGCTAATATTTTTACTCTTGAGCGTCATTTACTTGCTAGTGTGCGACAAAAACAACAATTTGACATGTAGGTACTTGAAAGTGCACGACAGAGACAAAAATTGATAGTACGATATGGTAAATTTGTATGGTGGCTATGTCGTAGAATGCTCCGATCGGGATGAAATTTCATAGTGAACAAACCCGACATGATCTAAGCAATCTGTGAAAATTTCATCAAGATCGGTTCAGCAGTTTGGCCGGAAATCGTGTTGAAACAGACAGACGGACAGACGGACGGACGGACGGAAATCAACTCCTGAGCTCGTCCTGATCATTTTGATATATAGTTTATGGGGTCTCCCATCATTCCTTTAAGGCGTTACAGATTCATGACAAAGTCAATACACCCTGTGAAGGGTATAAAAAGCTAAAATAGGATAGGAATGACTGAGAAAAACAATTGTATAGAAAAGCCATAATGTATAGAAAAATAAACAAAATACGTAGGAGTAACGGATTAAAAATCTTTTGTTTTATTTAGTATGAATATCGCGAAAGCAATCAAAGCTATACATAGGACAAAAACTATAACATAACTTTTAGGGTAAAAATTGTCACTTGAGTTTTACGTAATGTTTAGAGAGGGGGAGTGGGAGGGGGGTACAGAAAAACGTTACGGTGCGTTACAAGAAGGAGGGGAGTCTCAAGTCTTCAAAAATTGGGTTACGAAATACTTGAGTGCTCCCAAAGAAGCTACTATGTCGTCTCGAATAATTGAAGTTGTTTCCAGCTGATCGTACGTATTGTCAGATGCGCATTTGAGAAGCCTTCGCTGTATGGTCTCTTTTCTAATTTTTTGCAGCTGGATGCTGCGATGGTCAACAGTCTCGCTAATGGCATTTTGGTGCAATTTCATCTCTATATATATAAAAGAGTTTGTCCTGATGATAATGGAAGAGCCACAGCCTAAACGAAAAGAGCTAGAAGGCTGAAATTTTCACACAATTTTCCATGCAGGTAGTAAGTGAGCACTAAGAAGGGAATTTTTATTTGGACAACTCCTTTAAGTACCTCCCATACGATTTGGAGCACTTTTTACCCATTTTAAAAAACAAAATACAATTACAACAAGTACCCATTCCACTTCTGTCGCCTGATTGTCGCACAAGCCGAGGGTTTGATCGCGAGCGAGAAAACGAAACGGATTTCCGCTTCTTAATGAATAAGTGCATACACAATTAAGAGAACAATGCGCTTGAAAATAATTTTCATAATTTTATGTACATGTATCACTTCGCACAATGCACTTTTTTTTCAAATTTGTGTGCCTTTGACAATTGGTTTACGACCCCAGTAGCGTTTGTTGTTGTTGTCAGTGTTGTTGTTGGGCCCACAATGCTACTTTTTGTTGGTGTCATTGATTTAAAAAAAATCAGCAACAACATAACAAAACTTGGTGCGTCTAGAAAAATTTCCCACACCAGAATATTTTATGGGGGTGGATTCGCCGACTTGCTGCTTATATAACTTAGACAAAACGTAACACGCTAACATTATTGATATACATAGGGCGTTGACATAAGCGCGCGTGTTGCTCTTATGGTAATCAGATAATTTGAAATCTCGCTCCGATCATGCTCCTTTTCTGTTGCTCATTTACGTTCACTCTATATTTTATTTTCAAAAATAAATCTTAATATCCCTATCTCCTCCGTACTCACTTAGCTAAGCTAACCATAACTAAGAGGCTGCTTTTTAAGGAATTGCATTGCCTAATTTGCACCATCCATACCTAGCTCTTAAGTGCAAGCGTTGTATGTATGAGCTCGGGATCTGCTGCTTAGAGGAATATCTGTAATGCTTTTTCCAACATTATGTTTTTACATACAATGATGAGGGAATTGGTTATGCATTTTAGTTCATATTTAATGTGAACAAAGAAAGTTACTTTTCGTTTCAGTGAATTTTTTAATATTGTTTATATTAAGCATAATTATAACATCGAAAGTTACTTTTTGAATCAGTGAGTTTTTCAATATTCTGATTTTCGTATTATATATACATATATACATTCCTTTAAAATACGTATACCATATATACAAGTTCACTTAAAATACGTATTTTATGATAAGTTAAAATAAAATTTAATTGCTATTATTTAAATAACGATCAACGTATTTTAATTTCTTTTGTTGTTTTTTAAACTCAAGAAAATTAAGTCGATTTTCGACTTAATAATTGAAGCAACATTATATATAGTTGTCTTCTATTTTGCATATTATATAATAGTTGTATAGACGCTGCTTTAGTGCATTTAAAAATCAAATAAAACTTAGCGGTCTGAATATTCTATTTAATTAATATAAGTTGGTATATTCAATTTTATTGTATTCTATACTTACGTATAGACACTGTAACGTTGTAACAATCGTTTTACAATGAAGTCAATTGACTCACAGCCAAATTAAAATATGTCTATTGAAACTTTAGATATTAGTGGTGTTTTGGTGCCGCATTCAGTTGTTGCCATAATTGGTTATTGAGCCTGCCTCTTTAAATCTATTTCCTAAATTTTAATTGGTAGGCAAGACTTCTATGAAACAAACGCCAAAATATTGTTGAACATGTTGTAACCAACTGGGAAACTTTTGCTTGCTTCAGCATAAACTTAAATGGAGAGTGTTATAGCTCTTCTGAACAATATGAGTGCGATATGTCAAATTCAAATACTTATGGTACTGCATGTGAGCTTCAAGCAGCAGCAGAAATTTATGTTGTAAATTTTCAAGTTTTTCAAAATGGAAATTTATTACAATCATTCGAAAATAATATGCATCCTGTAAAAAGATGAAAATGTTAAAAATCCCGATAAAAGACTTATGCTGCATTTACACTAGTTGATAAACAAGTCAACGTTGATATCAACTTTATCAATCCTAGTGTGAACAGCTGTCAATTTGATCAACTGTTGCGTTGACAGTAGATTGACTATGAGAAAATCATCAATTGTTGCTCTGAGTGCAAACATAGTGTAAACACTTTGTGTCAACAGTTGAAGTCACAATCGGCGCGTTGACAACACACAATTAAGTTGAGCTCATGTTCATTTTTTTGCTGTGTGTTGACAAACTTTAAGTACATGTTAAAGGTGGCAGCACTTCGCTTCGCCATCCGTTTTCATGAATGTTGTCTGCTTTTTCAACTGTGAAGTCTATAAAAAACAAAAATTAGTAATAAAAAGCTATTTAAAAATACAGTTTTATTTAATTTTATGGATATTTATTGAACCATATTTTAATATCGATAGCTATCGATTAAGGATATATTGATGTTTATGTTTATTAATGTTTTGCGTATACAATCAGTAAACAAATGTGTGCGAATATGAGTGAATTCGAAATCACTATTGATCCGGAATATGCCGATGGAGACGACGAGGCAACTAGTATATCAGCATCAACATCAACTTCAACAACAACATTAACAAAAACAGAAAAAAAAGGACTTTCAATTTGGTCGGACGTGCAATGCTACCGATTGATCGACTTGGTAGAGGAAAGACCGACTTTGTGGGACTTTACCAACGAAGACTACAAAAACCGCAACAAACGCGAGTTATCTTGGGAAGAAATTGCAAAGGCTCTAGACTTGCCAAAAGACGAGGTTTCAAATAAATGGAACTTGTTGCGCCAGCAATTCCGTGTAAGTAAAAATCATTTTCTATACATTTAATTATTTATATTTTATTAAGGGCGTTTATTTTCGTTTATTTTAGAATGCACATAGCAAGGTCCAATCGACCAAGAATAGTCAAGCTGCTGCTGATACCCATTCCACTACTGTCGCCTGATTGTCGCACAAGCTGAGGGTTTGATCGCAAGCGAGAATACAAAAACAAAACAAATGCGCAGTGACGCCTTCGCGTCGCACAGCAAGTCTAAATAAATAGTTTAAAAAGTAAAAACCGCTTTAGAGCTATCAACTAAAAGTTAAAATATTTTCAATAGCTTAAAACATAATAATGATATACCATTATTGTAAAAAAAAGCGTTGGGCGCTCGATGTACGAGAAATATGGACAAAGCGCCCACGCTTTTTTTACAATAATACTATTTATCATTTATTATTGTTTTAAGCTTATTTGAAAAATTATTTTTAACTTTTTAGTTTGATATGCTCTAAAAGCGTGTTTTTTAGTTTTTTTAAACTATACTTATTTTTCACTTTTTAGTTCGATGTATTATATAAGCGTGTTTTTTAGTTTTTTTAAACTATATTTATTTTTTAATTTTTAGTTCTATTAATTATTGAAAAAAAAAATTTGTAAGTTCTAGTGAACATGAACATGGTGCAGATTTAAAAAAAAAATAATAATTTATATTTTGGCCGTGGACGGGATTAGAACCCACGATCGGTGAGTCCGGGAGCGAAGGCCCGCGCCTTAGACCGCTCGGCCAACGAACGAACTTGAGGTAGTGGGATATACTGACAGTAATAAGCCACTTGCTTTAAGTCCAAAGGAGAGTTACATACATACAAGTGAATCTAATATAAGCGTGTTAAAAAAAGATCCAAAAATATATAATATAATCAGCTATCGGCCGCACATCTATCGTTGGGACTATCGATATGGCCTTTTACTAAATTTACATAGCTTTAAAATTTATGCGATATCATGAAATGAACTAAAACACAGATTTAAAAAAATTTAAAGTGAAATTTAGGGGGGGGGGGCAAGCGCCCCCCCCTGCCCCTACCTGGCTAAGCCCATGTACCTAATGCAGGTAACACATTGGCGTACATATTTTTTTTAAGAATTCCGAAGACCAAAGATCCAGAATTCTCGTTGAATTATGTTTCTCATCAGCTTCATTCCGCCATGTAAAGTTTCCTTAGGAGCGTTGTGTATGATTAGAAAAGCCAAGTTTGATTTTCCAACTATAATTGGGTGCTTCATGTCATATGGCACCATTGCATTTTGAAGACGGCTTCCCACACGTAATACTCCATCTCCATCCAGAAAAGGGTTGAGCGGCTGCAATTTACTCTTTACTTCTAGAGATTTTCCAGCTGTCAGCAAATTAATTTCTTGCCCAAAATCAAGCTGCTGTTGTAATTTTACAACGGCTGTTTTCGCTTTCTTTAATTCGTCAACGATTAGGTAGATCGACTGCTGTTGCTTCCCTCGTAGATTTGCTATAAAGCGTAATACATAGGCCATTACGCTTTTTAGCTTGTTAAGCGAATTTTGTCAATAGTGGGATGAGGCAGTTTTCTTTTTTTGTAAGAGTTGCTAATATAAATGACTCAGGTTCTACAAATTGTGGCCACTGATTTGACGGTATCGTCAGCTACTCGGGTCCTTTCCACCATATGTCGCATGCTTTTAATTGGTCTGGTGAAATTCCTCTTGAGGCGACATCTGCTGGGTTGTCTGCTGATTTAATGTAACTCCATTCAACATGAGGCAGTTTTTTGTTTATTTCATCTACTCTGGTTTTGACGAATTTATCTTTGCTGCACTTGTTCTTTATCCAAGCTAGCGTAATTTGTGAATCACTCCATGCTTGCGTTTTGGTGTGATTTCCTACTATTGCTTGGACTTTAGCTAATAGTTTGGCTAATAAGTGAGCTGCGCATAGCTCTAGCTTAGGGATTGTTTTTTTGTTTTTTATTGGATTTACCTTGCTTTTCGCTGTCAGCAAAGTGATTTTATTTTTAATTTTGGTATATACCACTGCTGCATACGCTTTTTCTGATGCATCGCAAAATCAATGGAGCTCCGTAGCCTCAGTGCTCGATTTTCCAGACCAGCGCGGTATTATAATTTTTTCTAAGTCCGGCAATGCACTCGCATATTTTTGCCAATAATTGGCAAGACTGGGCTCCAGCTCGGCGTCCCAAGTAAGCGGCAATTTCCATAGCTCCTGAATAAAGCATTTTCCCTGCAGTGTAGCTGGTGTAAGCCATCCCAGTGGATCGAAGATTCGTGCTAATTGAGATAAAATTAGGCGCTTTGTAGTGCGCACTAATTTTGGACAGTCGACGAAAAATGTAAATGTATCCTTTTTGGGATCCCATTGCAGACCGAGAGTTTTTACCGACTCGTCATTGTTTATTATTATTTTTTCGGTTGAGTCTCCTACTTGAATTCCAGCGATGATTCTGTCATCATTTGATACCCATTTTCTCAAATGCATGCCAGGCTTTTCCAAGACGCTTCTAATATCCGTTTGTGTTTTGATGCAGTCGTCAATTGAGTCTCCACCAGTGATTAGATCATCCATGTAAAAGTCTTCCTTTATTGCTGTCATCAGTTTGGTGTTGCCTTGGCAGTGCTGACTTGCTAGTTTCTGTAGACAGCGGACTGCTACAAATGGCGCAGCTGAAGTCCCGTACGTTACCGTAGTTAGCTTGAACTCCTTAATTGGCAACTTTTGGTCGTCTCTCCAGAGGATATATTGATATTCCTGATCGTCTTTGGCGACTTTAATTTGACGGTACATCTTTTCAATGTCAGTTGTCATTACGAACTTCCATAGTCGCCATTTGATTAGTATATCAAATAAGTCCTTTTGTATTTTGGGACCAACTAACATCACGTCATTTAGACTTAATCCGTTGGACGTTTTTGCCGATGCGTCAAACACTACTCTTAGTTTAGTAGTAAGACTGTTTGGCCTGATCACTGCTTGGTGTGGCATATAATATTTGCCTTGGCCGATTGTGTCCACCGGTTCCATGTGACCAAGTTTCAAATATTCCTTCATGAACGTTTTGTATTCATTGAATATTTGTGGGTGTTTCTTGAACTTGATTTCCATTTGCAGTAATCGTGCCATTGCCTGTCCGAGAGTTGCCTAACTCAAAGTTTTTACGAAATGGTATTGAGACTACCAGCCGTCCATTTTTATCCTGCGTAGTTTTTTCTCGAAACACCTTTTCACAAACAATGTTGTCTTCCGAGTCGCTGGAGTCGCTTTCAAGCTCCCAGAAGCGCTCCAGATCGTCCAGGCAAATTGTTGTTGATGCACTGATCACTTTATTGCTGGACGATCTAGCTGTGTTGCCGGAGACAATCCATCCAAGTTCGGTTTTTTGACCCAGAGTTTCATTGATTTTCTTTACTTGTCCTAACATAATTAAAGGAAGTAAGTCAACGCCGATTATGACATCAATTCGGCTGGGCTCATTGAAGTGTGGGTCTGCTAGCTCGTAGCCCATCCAATCTTTTCTGACATTCATGTCAATTTTCTTGCTCGGTAGAGCTCTTTGTAGTTTTGGCATCACAGGCGCCTGTGTTTTCGTAATGAACTGGCTTTTAAACCTGGGCTTAATCATTAAGCAAACGCTGTTTTTCAATATTTTCACGTTTTGTGAAACTCCTTGAACTTCAACATTTCTTTTTGTTCGTCGAAGTTTCAGTTGTTGTGCAGCTTTTTCCAAGATCAGGGCTCTTAGCTGCTCATAATTTCCGGACTTATTTTGGATCCTAATGAGCGCAGTTGCCAGCAACGTGTCTTGCCCTTTACTTTCTTTAAGGCAATTGCTGCTGATAGTCTCTTTATTATTTGCATCCTCATGAAGCAAATTGTTGTGAGCTTTCGAGCATCGATTGCATTTCCAATCCTTTTTGCAATTTTTGATGCTATGTGTGCCCAAGCATTTGAAGCAAAGTGAGCTTTTGGTCACAAATTCCTTGCGCTTTTTGATTGGCTCGGCTCTAAACTTCTGGCATCTCATTATTTCATGACCATCCAGTTGGCAATAACGGCATTTTTATACCCTTAACCCATAAAATGGGTAAATAAGCGTATAATGGTTTTGTGCAAAAGTATGTAACAGGCAGAAGGAAGCATCTCCGACCCTATAAAGTATATATATTCTTGATCAGCATCAACAGCCGAGACGATATGGCCATGTCCGTCTGTCCGTCTGTCTGTCAGTCTGTCCGTCTGTCCGTCTGTATGAACGCGTGGATCTCAGAGACAACAAGAGCTAGAGGCCGTCAGATTTTGTATTTAAGTTCTCCTATACCATGAGCAGAACAAGTTTGCTTCAAATTATCGATAACTATTCTGGTTTCCGATATACACATAATAAAATATCGAATTTGGAAAACCTAAAATTGAGGGTTGAAGTAATGGATAATGATACAACTTTTTTGAAAATTTCGTCCAAATCGGTTGAGAAACACCGGAGATATTGAACTTAATCGATGGAAGCTAAGCCAGTATACCAAAGTCTTATATAAATTAAATATATTTATTGCAACTGGGTTCAGGGTATCTTCTAGTCGGGCTCTCCCGACTAGAGCCTTCTTACTTGTTTGTTGTTCGTTTTCTTGGCTTCTGACTGAATGGCATGTTTTTGTACTGAGTCTATTGAGCTATATAGTTACTCAATAAACTCCAGCACATCGGACAAGGACTGAATTTCCCTCGCCTTCTTTACATGTTGCTCGTAAAGTTGTAGGACTTCTGTGGAAAATCGTCGCAGCAGAATTTGTGCGAATAAAACATCAGCATCACTTGAAATTTGACCTTTTTCCTTAATGATGTAGATGCAGTCAGTAGCTGTGTCCAAGAACTTGCGGATACTGCCTTCATCATTGTTTTTCATCAGTTCCAAGTCCAGCAGCTGGTTTACGCAGTTAGCAAATATTTTGCGCGTATTTTCGTAGCGCTTGCATATAAGCTCCCAAGCCGCGTTGTAGCTAGCTGCTGATCCTATTAATAAATGGCCGACGACCATTTTAGCTTCTCCCTTGAGGCAAGATTTTAGGTAGTTCAGCTTCCTTGTATCGCTGATGTCATTCCTATTGTGAATTACCTCTGAGAACAGCTCGAAGAATGTTGGCCATTCTTTGGGACTTCCATTGAAGTGAGGAAGATCCACTTTTGGTAGCTCTGGAACTTCTTCTTTGATTTGGTGCATGTCACTTATTCTTTTGTTCAATTTTTTTGAAAGAACGTCTATATTGCACTCTAGATCATCGATCTCTTCGATGTCAAATGCAAATTTTTCATAGCGTTCCTCTCATTCGGTAAGTGTTGACTGTACCTTGTTCCAAAGGAAGTTAAGTTTGTTCCTAAGATCATTTATATCTTCCTGGTTGCTGATTTCTAGGCAGGCATTCACTGTATTGATGTGCTGCTTTACCTTCTGTGCTCTTTTGTCCACAAGATCTACCAAAACGTCCATTGGGCTTTGGCTCCGTTGAGAAAACATTTATTCCTGATGAATATTTTTTCCCTTAGAAGTTTCTGGTTGCATTTCCTTGACAGTAATTTTTGATGAACTAGGTTGATCGTTTGCCTTGGCGTGGTCGGCAGCTTCGACCTTCATCAGTGACTCTTTATAGGTCATGATGTTTGCCATGGTGCCATCATATATTTTTTCTTTAAATTATTGATGGTCGACGACTCCAAAATGCATCAGTGTTTTGTGGTTGGCAGTAAATTCTGTTGCCAAATTTTCCACAACTGACAATGCTTCCTTTTGCGCTATTGCCCGCCGGACTTCTTCAAATATCTCCGCTTGCTTTTTCAATAGTTCCAGAGTTTGTGCTGACAGCATCTTGTATGTTTTGTTTATTCTTTTGCCTTAACCCGTTGGAGGTGTTTTTGTTTGATCGCCTGGTTGATCGTATTGTGCCTCGACTCACAGCTTGTTATGGTTGGCAAAAAAAGAAAAATTTGTTAACACACACTATTAACACTTTCTGTTGTTGAATGCCACAGAAACGCTTTATTTAGTTTTGTAGAATAAAGTAGCACAGTACTCCAAGGACCAAATGTTGAGTATGTACTGGTCGTGTTGTACTTTTTTACACTGATCTTTATTTTCATGAGCCAGGCTTCTTATACCCAACTCATGCATATTTCATCCCTGAATTCTAACTTATCTATTGCTGAGTTTGTAAGACTCAGCGTTGGTCTATTAATATTCTTATCCTATCGCTGTGTTTGTAAGGTACAGCGTGCATATGGCTATTTAAGATAAAACATGTGTCCCTATTTTTACTGCATTCTCAGTTCGTCTACCTGTTGGACCTTGAGAGCGCACAAGGCATGTTTGTTATCTTATCTTGTTACTATGTAAGTATGTTCATGCTTGAACATTCAGTTTTGGGAAGAGTTTACACTATTCATCCCAACAATACCGAATGTTTTTATTTAAGACTTTTATTAAATTTTTTAAATTTAAAAACCGTTAATGGTATAGCATAAGCATCATTTCAGTCTAGGATTACAAGAAGATGATAAGCACTGGGATTCAACTATAGCCGAAGCTGTCATATGTCAAAATCCTAAAAAACTGAGAGAACTTTTTGCAATATTGTTAGTATTTTGTCAAATTTCGGATGCTTTCAAACTTTGGAATACTTATAAAGAGAGTTTCTCAGAAGATATTTTAAGAGCCTTTCATTTTTCACAACACAGAAATATTGATGAAAGTAATGTGAATAATGTATTAAATATTTGTCTTATTTACATTGAAGATATTGTACTGTCTATTGGTGTTCAAAACTTGACTTATCATGGACTTCCACTACTAATTACATCCGAGGAAATTGTTCCAAATAATGAATATCATAGAGAAACAAATTATGAAAATTGCGATAATTTTGTTGTTAATAATGAGCTACTCCTTACTGCTGAGCAAAAACAAGTCTACGAAAAGATACAACATTGCGTTGAAGCAGAAAAGGGAGAAATCTATTATTTAGATGCACCTGGTGGAACAGGTAAAACGTATATTTTAAATTTATTATTGGCAAAGGTACGGCAAAGTAAAAAAATTGCATTGGCCGTTGCTTCTTCCGGTATCGCAGCCACTTTACTTAATAGTGGTCGCACAGCGCGTTCTACACTTCAGATTCCATTTAATTTCATTCATTTAGAAACACCACATTGCTCAATTTCAAAGCAATCTAAAATTGCTGCTGTGCTCAAAGATTGCAATCTTATTGTTTGGGATGAGTGTACTATGGGCCATAAAGGTGCTTTTGAAGCTGTAGATCGATCTTTGAAAGAAATTCGAAATAGTGAATACTTAATGGGTGGCATAACTGTTCTCTTAGCAGGTGATTTTCGACAAACTGTTCCAGTGATCCCCAGAAGAACAAGAGCAGTTGAAATAAATGCGTGCTTAAAGTCTTCAATTTTGTGGCCCACAATACAGAAAATTGCATTAACGAAGAATATGCGAGTGCACTTAAAAGGTGATAGCATAGCTGGTGAATTTTGCAGAAATGCTTCTTCAAATAGGAAATGGATTATATCCAACCCATGATGGCAAAATAACTTTACCATCAACTTTGTGTCATGTTTTGAAATGTATTGAAGAACTAACTCTAAAAATATTTCCAGATATTACAAATATCTCTAAAAAACCACTCGAATGGTTTTCAGAACGTGCTATTTTACTGTGCGATATGACAATGCACTGAAAATAAACGACTTCTTATTAAAATCATTTCAAAGTGAAGAAATGACATATTACTCTATTGATTCTGTGACTGAAGTCGAAGATGCAGTTCATTACCCCTTCGAGTTTCTTAATTCATTAAATCCGGCTGGCCTGCCTCAACATAAATTAATTTTAAAGATTGGTTAACCTGTAATGTTGATTCGCAACATGAAGCCGCCAAAACTTTGCAATGGTACAAGATTGCAAGTTAAAGTCATAAGAATGTTGTCGAAGCAATGGTCTTTACTGGCAATGGTATAGGGGAAATAATTAATACCATTAATACCTTCTGATTCTGAATTGCCATTTCTTTTTAAAAGATTGCAATTTCTTTTTAAAGTTTGCTGTGTTTAGATGATATAATATTAAAAGACATGTGTCTCGTTCATTTGTTCTTTGAATTAATTTGGTTTTTAATTATAAATTGTAGGCTGGCCACTGCTTCGGCAGAGAAGTCAGTGTGAGAGCCGTACATAGTTTTGTGTATAATGTAAAGAGAGCGAGGGTATACACATATGTATAGTAAATGGTCATCGTTGTGCGCGTTGCATTCTTACGCTATCATGTTACCAGCACTGTGTGCTTGACTTATTGTTTATACAACGACAAATTTTCGTTGCTTTGTTTAATGTTTAGACAACAACAAAGTGTTGCTGTTTAATATATCTGAAGTGGGTACAGTGTACACTGGATATACACTGCTTGACAACCGATTAGCACACTCTGTAACTTATCAGTTCAAAGGCAAATAACTCCCTACTCTGAATATGTTTCAAGCTCATTTTTTTCTTTTATTCTTCATCATTTTCACTCATTCTAAGCATAACTGTGAGCTTTGGAAGTGTACCGTTATTTTGCTTTGCATTTTTCTTTGAAGTGCGACAAAAATTCATGCATTTTTTTTGGGACAGCCGATTAGCACATTTTCGCTTTCGTGTCAATTTTTGCGTGTAAGCTGTCTTGTTTGGGTGTTTAAGTTAATTATTTATTTATTGGGACCAATTATCAATAAAATAAATTAATAATGGGAAAAGGAAAACCGTTGGATGAGTCCAAAAAGGGTAAAATAAAGGCTTACAGGGAGTGCGGCCACTCGATTCTTCAAATATCGAAAAATATTAAACGCAGCCGTAAAGTTATTACCTCATATTTAAACAATGAGGATACCTATGGGAAAAAATTAAAGGTCGGCCCTCATCAGTTATAACAGCAGCTGACAAGCGAATCATATTAAGGCACGCGTCTAATTCCCACGACTCAGCCTCCCAAATAAAATAAAAAACTGGTGTTAAAGCGTGCGTTCGGACTGTGCAAAGAGTTATTTTGAATGGTAAACATATAAAACGTCTAAAATTTAAAAAAAAAAAACCACCTCTAAACCAACTTAGAAAGATGTAACGGCTCAATTTCTGTCGATCGAATATGACCTGGACCAGGGAGTGGGAGCGGGTAGTCTTTTCGGATCAATTTAGAGGGTCCTGATGGTAATGCCTACTACTTTCATGATCTCAGAAAGGAAGAGCATACTGTAGATCGATTGCACAGCCGTGCGGGTGGTGTCATGGTGTGGGGAGCTATTACATACTTTGGCACTATATGTAGAACTGCAGTTTCTAACCAGCCGTATGAATGCCATTGCGTACAAAAGTGTACTGAATACGGCTTTCCCTGCAATCAAGGATATTTTTGGATCCTTCAAATTGAAGTTCCAGCAGGATAACGCACCTATCCACACAGCCAGGATTGTAAAGTCCTGGTTTGAGGGTCAAATCGTAGAATTGCTAACTTGGCCGCCATACTCGCCCGACCTAAACATTATAGAAAATGTTTGGGGATGGCTGGCACGGAAGGTGTACGAGTCCAGTAGGCAATATTCAACTGAAGCAGAGCTCATTGAAGGAATAAAAAGGTCCTGTGAGGCTGTTTCACTTAATTATTAAAAGTAAATTATATGACTCCTTACCCAAGCGGATGTACGAAGTCATACTTAATCGTGGAGGCTCAACACATTATTAATTTGTTTACAAAGATATATATACATAAAACAAAGTCGGGTTTGTCCTGCTGGACCAATTTTTATGGTTTTTGATTTGTTGGATTTGTCTCCGCCCCGAATAGCAGAATACATCTTAAAAATACTGAAAAATTGACGAATACTTGAAAAATGCGTTATTTTCCCTAAAAGTTCTTTAGTTTCGGAGCTGTCAAATTTTTTTTTGTCAAAATCTGTAAGAAATGATTGAAATTTATCCATGCGTTCATAGAACTATTTAAAATGGATGAATAAACTTTTATGTGCGCGTTCAGAAATGTGTATTCATTATACTAAATCATTTCAATAAATGCTCATTTGTTTATTACATGTCAAACATTTGTTGTCCAATCCTGTCAAATACTGTACCAACTATTTATGTGTGCGTTCAGAAATTTATTCTGTGCAAAATATCTCGAAAGTTCAGGTAGGTACTGCTATATTTGTTTGTTTTAGACATTAATTTGTGTAAATTATTTACTAAATTAAAGATTTATTCTACAGGCTAACAAAAGTGTAAATGTCTTTTTATAGGTTGTCTATGATTTTCTTGATAAGCTATTGTCTATGTCTCGATTGTTTTATGTGGTTTTGTGCGAGCATATTCAGTATTACTATTAATAAAAATGCCGCGTCCTAGAAGATCTTATTTTTCCCAGCGGTGCCGTAATGCAATTAGGCAACGGAATATCGCGAGTCAATTATCTGACGAAGAACGAGAAGAAGAAGAGCACCGCGTAAGTATGGAGCAAAGAAGGGCCTTAATTCGTGCTTCTCAAACACAAGAACAAAGAGAGGCAGCCCGTGAAACGGCTAGATTAGAAACGAGAAATCGTCGAGTTTATCGTACAGATGAACAGAGGAATAATCTTCGAAGTGCAAGAAGAAATGGTTGAAGTATTGATTTGAATCGAGATGCGTTTCTATATGATTGCACCATCGACTACAGCTTGCATCGTTTAGTTTGCATTGGTCCAATGGACGTTGTTTGCCAGCATTGTGGCGCATTGAAGTTTGCTGGTGAAACGCCCGGTTTGTGCTGCCTTAGTGGTAAAGTGACATAGCCATTAGTGGTTCCGCCACCAGAGCCATTGCGTTCCCTGCTTTATGGCGAAACACTAGAATCACGACATTTTCTAGCGAACACTCAAAAATACAATGCCTGTTTCCAAATGACTTCATTTGGGGCGGAAATTATTGAAGAACACGGATATAAGCAGACATTTAAGGTAATTTACGTTAAAAACTTTATTTTCTATGATTGTAAAAACTATTTGGAATGTAGTTTGTTAGATTTCTGTAAAAAGCGTTTGTAAATCTAACTATAACTATGGCTTTGAATTTACAGATTCAAGGCCAGATTTGCCATCACATTGGATCATTGCAACCTATTGAAGATGCACAGCACAAATTCTTGCAATACTTAATGGGCAATATGGAAGAACAACTTGACCGGCGTCAAGGGATCAACACAGCTACGAAAATAGCAATTCTCCAAGATTTGCAGCAAGTGCTTCATGAACATCATGCATTGGTCAGGCTGTTCAAGACTGCTTTAGAGCGCATGCCAAGTGATGACTATAAAGTTGTAATCAGAGCAGATAAAACACCAGCTGAAACACATGAACGCACATTTAATGCTCCAACAATCGATGAAGTGGCAATCCTGATTGTTGGTGAAAACATGGAAGCACGTGATATTGTGCTTTCACGACGCAATAATGGGCAACTACAAAGAATATATAAAACGCACCGTTCATATGACGCGTTACAATACCCGCTGATGTTTTGGCAAGGAGACGATGGATATCACTTTAATATCAAAATGATTAATCCATTGAATGGTAAGATCAATATCATTGTTTTCATTTTAACTTGATATACATTTCATTGTTTTTGCTTTTGGTACACAAAAAAAGTTGTCACTCTTTATTTAGTAGAGAGTAGCTGTAAGAGTCGTAAACCTACTAGGGGTTCTAAAATACATATTTTACTGTATGTGTTTCAGGTGAGGAAACTACCAAGAAGGTTAGTTCGATGAATTATTACGCATATCGTTTGATGATTCGTGAAAATTTTAACAATTATTTGTTGCGATTTCGTCGACTGCTTCAGCAATACTGCGTGTACGTTATAATCGAAACGGAGCGCCTGACTTTCATCCGTTTGAATCAAGCTAAATTGCGTTCGGAAGAGTATATTCATTTACACGATGCAATAAGCACATAAGGGGATTCACAAAATGTTGGTAGATTGACTATTTTACCAGCGACATACACAGGTAGCCCGCGTCATATGCATGAATATGCGCAAGATGCAATGACATATGTTCGTCATTATGGTCGGCCAGATCTATTCATTACATTTACATGAGTTAACACCCTGCATGTCAAAGTCTCGACAAGTATGCAGACAGCCAAGACACAACAACAATTTGACTGATGAGACTCAACAACAACAACACAAGCAGTCACCATATCACGCGCAGACACAGGTTGCGCAAGAAGCCACGAGCGCTAACACATCAGCAGCGGCTCACCGTGGGACAGGCGGATGCAACCGGACACCCTCATACTGCAACGCTCTACAGGTGCGAACGGCAGAGGGCACAGAGGAGAAGCCACGTGCGCTGAGTGCGCACTCTACAGGCCAGCGACCGTGGGACCAACAACGACAGCGGTATTGACGGCAGCGGCAGCATAAGTAGAGACGCCGGCAGAGCGTAGGTTAAGTGGTAAATTATAAGTCAATTTGTAATTAGTTCTAAAACAGCTCGATAATAAAGCACAAGTTCTTTTTTTTTTATTAACCAAAACTTAATGTTTTGTTAATTGGCGCCCGAGCAGGGACCGCGAAGAATAAAAAAGTTTACGCGTCGAAAAATAAAGTACCTAGAAAAAAATAGCTACTGTTCGCGAAGCGCATAAAGTGACCAAGTGAACGCGACCGAGTATAAAGCAATCAAACCCAAAGATTGCGAATATACAGTGAACTAAACTTTCTTCGCGGTTCCATAAAGAAACCAGATTGCTGATAACCTATAGTGTCCGTCCGTAGGGTACCGCGGAATTGTGTGTGAGCTGCAGGATCCTGAGTAACTATACTCCACCGAGGGAATAGACGAAAGAGATAAATCCGGGCCACCGTCGCGGGAATCACCAATGATTAAAATACTACTGTAAGCGTATATTTTAAGTTAAAATTGTCAATATATAAGAAAAAATCATAACAAGAAAACAAGAATTAAGGCATATGAATGCCAATCAAGAAAAAATTTAAAAACGTTCAAGAAATAATTAAAAGCGAATTTAAAGTATAGTAAATAAAGTAAAATATTTTTTCTCCGGCTAAAAATAAATAAATAAAAAAAAATTGTTTAAGCTAAAATTTAAAAAAACTTAAAATAGAGGAATATTTTCTCTAATAGAATCATAAAAAACAGAACTTAAAAACATAGAATAAAAAAACAAAAATCTTTTCACCAATTGAAAATAAGAACAATTGCAACATACCATAAAAAAATTACATAATTATCTCTTGCTTTTGTTGGAAAACCGACAGCAAAATTTCATTTCCCACACCACAACATTCAAACTTTTCGCAAGCTATTACCCAGCTAGGCGAAGCATTTTCCAAATTAAAAATGCCTGACGATAATATCATGAACGACAACCCCCCAACTACGTCCAGTAGTTTTTTGGTGACAACACCTATCGA